>OX463842.1:42425274-42630516 GCA_949825065.1 Odontocerum albicorne
ATATATATATATATATATATATATATATATATATATATATATATATATATATATATATATATATATATATATATATATTAGGTCCTTACATATGAAATTGGCGTTTTGTTTGGGAGGAACATAAAGTTGTTTTTTTTTTTAATATAATATATTTATTTAATCAAAGTATGTACCATTGCTATCTATGCACTTTTGCCATCTCATAGGTAGTTCATCGATCCCTTTACTAAAAAAAACCATTCGGACGGGAATCAATAAAATCTTTGAAGTCGGTTTGGACTGTCCCATCGGAGTTGAATTTTTTCCCTTGCAAGAAGTTATCCAAATTTCTAAAAAAATAGTAATCTGTTGGGGCAAGGTCCGGAGAGTACGGTGGATGTCTTAGACATTCCAATTGAAGCTCTTCTAATTTGGTAGCCGTCTGTTGTGCAGTGTGTGGTCTAGCGTTATCATGAAGCAGCAGTGGCCTAGAGCGATTAACCAGCCTCGGTTGTTTAGTAGCTAGCTTTTCCATCATGGTTTGCAGTTGCTGACAAAAGACATCTGCCGTAATCGTCTGGCCAGATTTAAGAAAGCTGTAGTGAACGACACACTAGTCCACCAAACGCTCACAAGTAACTTTTTTGGAGTCAATTTTCGCTTGGGGCATGGTTTGGCTGGTTCGGCAGGGTTCAGCCATTGCGATGAGCGCTTCCGATTATCATACAGGATCCACTTTTCATCACAGGTAATGATTCGATTCAAAATCCCTTCATTATTGTGCCGGTTGAGTAATGCAACGCAGCAGTCAACGCGCGTTTGTTGATTTGCTTCACTCAATTCGTGAGGTACCCACCTTTCAAGCTTTTTCACCTTCCCAATTTGCTTCAAGTGGATTAAAACAGTTTTATCACTAACACCGCAGCCTGCAGCTAACTCGGACGTGGTTTGCGATGGATCCGCTTCCACAATAGCCTTCAATTCTTCATTATCAACTTTGGTCTCCGGCCGTCCACGGGGCTTTTTCTGCAGGTCGAAATTTCCAGAACGAAAACGTTGGAACCAAAAACGCACTGTGTTTTCTTTTGCGGCACCGTCGCCATACACATCATTAATCCTTCGAGCCGTTTCTGCAGCACTGGTGCCACGGTGGAACTCGTACTCGTAAATAACGCGATATTTCAAGTTTTCCATTTTGTAAACTGAGTGACGCAAAGAAAAAAAACAATTGAGAAAAAAACAAATGAATTATAATTTTCGAAACACAAATACTTGAGTAAATAGCTGTATAAATTTTAATTTGGAATTCCTAACCAAAGAGAAGATATTTGAGATCAAAGTTGCCAGTACGGCAAAACGCCAATTTCATATGTAAGGACCTAATATATATATATATATATATATATATATATATATATATATATATATATATATATATATATATATATATATATATATATATATATATATATATATATATATATATATATATATATATATATATATATATATATATATATATATATATATATATATATATATATATATATATATATATATATATATATATATATATATATATATATATATATATATATATATATATATATATATATATATATATATATATATATATATATATATATATATATATATATATATATATTTTTTTTTTTAAATAATAACTTTTTACTTTTTTAAATTCAATCTTTTATAATATATTAATTTTTGTGTGTATCTATTCTAACGATAAGTAAAACCATAAATAAATTGTTTTTTTTTATGTTTGAAAGACTAGATTATATAGTCATTTTAAATTTCCATGTAAATCAATCAATTTACTTTTGTCAGGTGAAAAAACTAAAACTAAATTCTCTTATTTTTCAACACGTCTTTCACTGTATCTCCCCACGTCAGAAAATATCTGAGAGATATAGAGGTATGATTCGATTCCAAATCTCCAATAAGTCGTCAAAGAGAATCAAATACCAGGGCGACAGACTCTGTGCGTAGGACTGTCGGGCCATAACCCCCAGCTATATTCCCTTGTATCGCCGTATCACTGGGTACAATGACGTCCCTAACTATCTCATCTCCTGTCATCGTAGGCAAATCGGCTATCAGGAGAACATAAGATGTGTGTGGCTTCAGGCTATTGCGGCGCCGATATAGTAACCACACTTTCAAACGTCTAATAATTTATGGAAAATCAATCGTTAATTAATATGTGTTAATTTACAAACAATTTATATTGAATATCGATTTTGTTACACACAATCACTTTCATTTCTATGTCACTTCAATTTATAATGTGATTTTTATTGTCTTTCTTGTATTCAGTTTTAGTTCACCAATTTAACTTGAAAACATTCTCATTTCTTGTAATAATACATATTTATAGTTTTTCATGCATTTGCTTCGACATTTTGATGAAAATTGTTGAAAACAAACATTTTAACTCATATAAAATGTCGAAATACACTAATGGGGAATTTATTCATAAGGTTTCATTTGTTTAAATTTAGCGATGTGCTATGAAAAATGTAAACAAAAAATTGTCACTTGATGGAAACATAAATAAATTCAAAAATAATACTTGACCCATAGTATTGATATCTTTGAATATGAAACTATTAATTATTGAAAAGTTACAGATGTAATCGCAAAAATTGGTATAAAGTTTGTTTAATAAACAGAAAGTGGATTATATTTAAAATTAATAAATTCGAATTGTATATTATGTTATTTTATTTTTATAACAGTGCCAATAGAATATAAAAAAAATATTTATTTTAAAGTAATTCTATTTATCTTGAAAGTATCATCTGGAAACATATATGTCGTCTTTTTTTCATATAACATGGTCACCAGACATCTCCCGAAGTACACGTGTTATTGCCCCATCTATTTCAATTCTGACATTATTATGAAGCCAACACCATGGTACTAATCAAATTATCCCATATCTGAGCATACACATGTATAGAGTTTATATGAAAACCGGTGTAGATGAAACAATTTAAGCAATTAATGCCACACACCCCCGCACATCTCTGCTACCCTGGTACCCTATTCCCGAAGCTCTCCCTGGGTGAGATATTAAAACATGCACCACACACACTGTACTGTGTCTATTCGCGCAGCCTCTAATTGCTTAAATACCACATTAAAAATTAATAAGCCCTGGATTAGGGGGGGTAAAAATGTATTATTACTTTATTGTTCATTTTTAAAATAGCAATTTATATTTTTGTTTTTAATTTTCAGAGCATTTCATGTTTATATATCTTATAATACTCGGAAAGTTATTACTTAGCAAATTTTATTGTTTTTATCCAAATTTGTGTGTATTATGGTAAAATCTTGATATAGAAATCCAATCTGAGATAGTTGCGTTACATATTTTTCAACTTTCAGGTTTAGATTGTATTTGTGTCTTATAGAAGTTGTTAATTTTTGTAATAAATTAACATCTTTCTTGGTATATTTTGCAAGGTTATCCTGATAAAAGTCCTAAAGTTACTGACTCAAACACATGTGAAATTAACGTTTTTGATTAAATTAAAAAAATAATCAAAAATCTTCATAGTAAAGTGTGCTGCCATGTTCTCACTACCTGTCCTGACAGGAGTTTAGTATCATGATATGTACTCGTATGTGGATTGAAAATGATATGAAACAAAGATTTACGTTATTTATTTGTAAAATTAGATAATTCTTTTCGAACTTAATGTAATTAACGCATACATATAGTAAATGTTCCTGGTTTGTATAGCCATGGGCACTTACACTCAAAATCTCATATAAACTGTTTTTTTTATTTTCCAACAAGGATTCCAAAAGTTTTTATCACAAAACGGGCAAAAATTTATGTAGATTTAAGATATTTGCAAAATTTTATTAGATTAACTTTGGAAAAAAGTGAACCATTGTAGCCTAGTAAGAGCTCTAGTAGAGCCTTAAAATAAAAATGAACTAGGATTTTTTTTTTCATATACAGACCTTTTAACACCTTTCTGGTTGGTTGGGGTAAAACGCCTAATTGAAATAATTCCACCAGGATGTTTGTTTTGTTTACAATACTAGTGTAATATTAAAAAAAATAATAATATTGGAATGTTCACAATAAATTATTTGTATAAAAATGAAAAAAACAATTGAAGTTGAGAAAATGTCTAGAAATACAATCGAATACACATTTGTTGCTCTTGTTTAAAAGTTTGATTTGATCGTATTTCAGTACGATTTCGTTTTGAGCGCATCCAACCATTTAATCTGTTCAAAACATCTTCAAGTTAAATCAATCGTTTATTGCAAACTTTCAGGATCCAACGACACTTTCAGACTAGAAATGGATTCAACTCTGTCTGAGGCTGATTGTATTGGTCACGGCCTTTGCGCGCGTAACTTTCGCGCCCTTTTCAAGTTATACTATCCTTTACCTTAAGTGAAAGCTTAAATTTGGAGCATCTTGTGAAAATTGGTATTTTTTCTTTATTATTGTTTTTTTATTTCCTTTTCTTTTTTTTTGTCCTTTTGTATATTTCTTGGCAATCAGACATCACCTGAGACATAGACTCCCAACTTTAATTTTAACTCTAAGGTAATCTTACCGGAGGTCGTCTATCAGTTGGGTATGTCAGTTGATAATGTGTGATGTTCTAGAGAACTATCTATCTTTTTGCACGCCATTGTCGTCTCCCTTATCTGACAGTATTCTCTGGCGCACACATTTCTCGGATGCGGTTTTTTTTTCAATTGAATCTCTAAGCATCTTTCCAAAATCCCGGATAAATTTTATATTATGCAGTTAATGTTTCTTTCTTTATTTCATAAATTCTACAGGTGACAAAACTTAGGTAATTGCATTAGTCAAGTCAGAGTTTTCAACCACTGACATTTGTTATAGAATAACTTCTTTGAGAGATTTAGTTTTGGAAATTAATTTTCTTGGATATTTAGATAAATTATTAACATTGAAATGCAATAAATAATATGTATGGAATAAACTAACCTAAAACTGAAACAACCATGCATTATATAGTAAACTGAAGTAAAATATTTCAGATGAAGTGTAAAAATTTGAGTTTCACATAAATATGAGTATAAAATGCTTGAGTATTTTCTAAACATATGTTAAACTATTTAAAATACTCTGTTTTTATTTTTATTTCATATATAATATTATTTTGAAAACAAAACTAATCGAGTACATCAAAACATATTAGAGTTTTGATTATTTCAAAAGCCAACCACAAACTTTCTCACCTTTGAACAATTTTGTTTAGCCGTTCGTGATAATGCCAAAGCTTGAGTGTAATTCGAAGTGGGTTTAAGTTGAAAACGCAGTCTAGGTTGAGGTTATTACTAGGGGTTGCCAATGTTAATAACGATCGTACAAGAAATCCAAGCGGCAATATTGAGACCAACAGATGTCTGCAGATAAGGGTGTGTAGGACCAGCCACCCTCAGTGCAGACAACCCTCTCGGTGAGCTTCGAATATCAGTGTTGCAATCTGCGTACGTTTAAGTAGAATCCTTTGCATACTGAAAGTTTAGTTCATCTAGTTTACTCCACATGAAATTACTGAGCTCACATCAAAGTAGAAAGTGCATCAATTTATTTAATCTATTTGCACAATGTTTAATCATCAATACCAATACGTTTATTCGTATTAATCCTGAAACTTCTAGTACATTATATAACGATTTGCACAAAAGTAAGTCATAAGATAAACATTAGTATAATTTGTCATCTTGACTCTTTTCAGCAAGGATAAAATTAACACAACAAAAATAAAAAGTTTTAAAACAATACATAAATCTTAGAAATATTACTTTATGTACGAGTATTTTTGTCATCTTATTTTCATAAATTATGTAAAAGAACTTTTATAGAAATATAATATTTCTAAAGTTGTATTTGTTTTTCAAAATTAACTAACGAGTATAAGTCTCAGATAGGTTGGCACGCCTTTTTAATTTGTAGAACCATTATTTTAATGATAAAAAATACTCAATTCAGAAGAGTTTTTACCAACAGCTCTGACTCGACGGCAGGGTGCAAAATTAACCCGAAATTTACTAATTCCACGCCATCTGTGACCTGCGGAAATTCACCCTCAAAGTTGCAACCCTTCGGACTCGATGGACAAAGTTTAGTCTTTCCGGAACCTCTCACCTCCCTCTGCCAACACTAAATTTTATAGTCACACCATAAAATTGGGCAGGTGCTTTGACACCGTTGCAATTAATTACCCACTCTATCTCTCGCGACATCCGACATTTTCTGTTCTGCATAACCCTTGCATTTAGAAAATCATTCCGTTTTAGCATATTTATCAATGAAGACACTTCCTACAGGTTTTTTTTTTGAAATTGTCATTTATCTTTATGATTTTTTTACAGAAATTTGATAATATCGATACTATCGAACCTCTTAAACCATTGTAATTTATTTTTATCAAACACTGTTTATTCCACTTTTTTGTAACGGTATAACCCTACCGGTTTCAAGGCTTTCACCTCATCTTCAGGGGAGCACAAACAGGACTAAATTTTGTTCGAACTGGTACCGATATACACGCTTCAACGGTTGGGGCTGAGGGGTGAGGGAGGCATGGGACGATTTCAGTCAAGAGCGGAGAGATTTTTGGGATATAACTGTTCACCAGATGTTCGGATCGATGTACTGACTTAGAAATTTCTAGGGCCTCTAATCTGTCCAATTTATTTCCGTTACTACTGATATGTAAGAATTTGGCATCATCGATAGAAAAAGTATGGTTTTCACGGTGACAATGATTAGCCATTTCAGAAATAATTAGAGGATTTGTTAAGGCGGATTTGTGTTCACGAAATCTCTTTTCAAAAGATCTTCCTGTCTTTCCTATAAAGAAATTATCACAGTCAGCACATAAAAGTTTATACACACCACTGCTGCTAAGTATTCCATTTTTGCCTTTCCCATTTTTAAATCCTCTTTTTCGGTATTAATTTTTTAAATTAACTACTAAATCATTGAAAATTTATTGAATTGCATTTTTTATTCAAAAGAAAAGAAAAGGGTTTCTTTTAAACATTGAGATTTTCTCATAAATGGTATAGTTCGAGAGTAATAAAGAACCATAAGATGTTCTTGAGTGAAAATAATTTAATAAATTTCTTACCTAACTTTTATCTATACATGAAATAAATTGAAATGTGTTTCTTTGTTACACATTAGATACACAAATAAATGTTTAAGAACTTGTTTTTCATATCGAAAATGTTATGCCTGATAACATTTAATCAGTTTAGCTTCGAAATATGTTTTGTACTCTATATAAAATCTGTTATTACAAAAGTCTGATATTTATTTAACTTATTCTTCACTGCAAATATTTATTTATACTGTTATATCTGAAGTTGAAATTGGCCCCATCTTCTTTTCAATCACGTTTCTGCACTTGTAACATAAAATATATCGAGAAAAAAATATCCCCATTTTTACAATCATCCACGTTACACTATAAAATAATAATCTTTATTTTCCTTTCTGCGCGCCTCCAGTTATTATAACTCCGCCACCGTTTTCCTCCATTTCTGCACACATCCGCCCCTCGGTCCCCTACGACCATTTGTTTATTTACCACCTTCCAAAACACATGATCAGCATTATCCGAATATGCTTTTTCTCCCAGCAGTTGCCCCCTCTCTATATTATACTTCTCCCTTTCCGCCAATCGTATACCTAATCATCTCCCTATAGCAGCACGTCCACCAATCTCCTTAAGATACTACCGCTTTTGTCTGGTTGTTTCTCCAAATGTAGACTTTTATCAAACCATAAGAATAAGCATTTGAGAAATATTCTATATTTTCTCTGTTGAAAAAAGTAGTAAACTGATAGTAAAGAAATTTTAATAATCCATATACAATATTTCGAATATAAACTGACATCCTTATTTGTATTTTAGTTTAAAAAACTGAACAATGCTTTCAAAATTTACTGAAATTCAGTTTGTTTCATTTTTGTGACTTATTTATCTTTATATAATATTTTATCTGAAAACGAATTTTGTTTATTAAAGTTTTAGGCAAACAAATATCGTGTATTATATTTTATTATCTCAAATATTATTTTTACCACGAAATGTAGACAGTCGCTGTGCAAATAATTTTAACGTGTTAATCGTTATTTCTTTTTTCAAATATAAGCTTTTATATTTTAATTGTATTGTATTACACTTTCGTTGTATACAGTTGTATACAGCCTGGCGAGTTTATTGCCTCTTCTTTTCAATTTCTTCCAGCCAACCAGAAATATGTTTATTTATTATTTTGTGCATATGATTCTAAATACATGACACATTTAGTAGGCTTGTTACTTGTATTGATGTTAAAGAGGTCATACTGGTACCTTTTTAAAAAATAAATATGTATTTCAATAGGAATCGAACACTTACACCGAGATGGAAGTATTATCAACTAAGCCACGAATGTCATTAATATGGAAGTAATCTTGTTTATTTTAAAACAGAAATCTAGAAACATTAAAAATATTTCATACGTTTTGTTTGTATTAAATTTTTAATGGTTTTTATAACAAGAATAGTAATCGTCGGGTTTAACATTTAATTAAATATTTACATATAATTGTCAAACAAGTGATGAAAATAACTTTATTTCTCGTTTACTTAGTGGGAAAATGTTTTTTGAGTCGCCGAAGGCAAAAGTCCCCAGTGTTTTTGAATAATTAATGCTAGTAAACAACCTGAGAAGTTGTTTGGAAGATAATTAAATACCTCTAAATTAACACGAGTACTTTCGATCTTACTTTTAGAAGAAACTTTACTGTTTTTTTTTTGCTTTATTTTGTATATTTCCTACACAAAAATTCTAAAGGCATATTCAATGCTCTATCAAAATGTTTCTCAGCTCTTTGTGTAGTTTCAGATCTTCCGAGTAGTTATATTATTATAATTTTATTTTGAGGTCAAACGTTTTTTAGTCTTCATTTTAATTAAAAATAATGTTGGTCAAATTTACCTAAAGCTTTTTGTGGAACACAATGTTAGAATATTTAATAATAAATAAATTCAAGGCTCTCTTTAAGCGAAGTGATCCCGGTTTGTTACGTGAGCAATGCTTAAGTCCAACTGGTATTAAATTGTTTAATTGGAAATGTATTGTTTTTTGACCCCATAATTAAATGGAAGCAACAACTATATAAAAATTAACCTTAACTTCAACCTTTGAGGAAGGCGCACGCTTGTTCTCCCGTGGTGGGAGAGAACCATATGCTCAGGTTACTATCGCGAAACAAAACGGACCCATGCACTTACGTTTCAATTGAGGCTTTGTTATAGGTCAAGCGGCATCCGGCGCCCATCTACAATACTTCTAGTAAAGTTGATTGCGAAGAAACCCTATACATGAGAATAGCAACGTATTCGAACCGTCGGCATTATAAGACAAACCACGTAATACAACACTCCTGAAGACCTTATACAACTGACATATTCGTAAATATACTTACATTATATAACATATATTTTTATTAATCTGTATATTATTAAATGTTAAGAAAGATCCAAAAAAAATTAAAGAATTTGAAATATGTTTTTAAAGCAAACCTTTTGACCTTTAGAGTATTTTGTTTTCGTCTATTGGAAATATAATTTTTTTGGAAGATGCTTTTTTTTAATTTCCCTGGCAACATTTTATTTCGTAACATTTGGCGTTGGAATAAATACATTTTATTTTATTGCCTGGAGGAAATGAGAAAGGGAGAAAGGCAAATAACTTAAGAAAGTAATTTCTACAGGATCACTATATGAACGAACAAAATCCAATAATCTTTTATTCCCAAAACATCAATCTCTCTTTACCGTTCTATTGATTCGTTTAATACTAAGGAAGCATTGAACAGTTTCAATTATTCTACTTATTATTTTTTAAGTTTTGAATATTTTTTATAAGTGCCCACCTTGATATATGGAAGTAAATTATATATTGAATAAGTTGTAATTTGTTTTTATCAAACACTGTTCATTCCACTTTTTGTAACGGTATAACCCTACCGGTTTCAAGGTTTTCACCTCATTATCAGGGGAGCACAAACAAGACTACTCTTGTTTGTGCTCCTCTAATAATGAGGTGAAAGTCTTGAAACCGGTAGGGTTATACCGTTACAAAAAGAGGAATGAACAGTGTTTGATAAAAACAAATTATAATATCTTTAAACCTCCACAATCTAAATGCCTTAACTAAAAATAATAGATTGAATCAGATTTATTGTAATAGAAACACGTGCCTTGCAAATAATGTCTGGTATTGCAATGTATGATAGAGGAATGGTTGTATAAATGATAACTGCATGCAAGAGTCGGATGTTATTGGTGGAATTGAGATAGAAATCTTGAAATGGTTCGGGAATACTGAGAATATTCTGAAAAGCAACTATATGATATAACCACGGAAAGAATGAAAGAATTTATTGGGCGGAATTTCTACTAGAAAAAAAAATTAAACAAAAGAACATTTATTACGAGATGTATGCACGAGGCAAAGCTATGTAATTGTGGATAAGAAGGTGTGAAAATTTGTCATCCTTACCTCCCCTAAAAGAGAAATGGGTTGTGGGTTTGTATGTATTATAACAAAATTTGTTTGAGCTCCGCTGATGATGATATAAAAACCTTGAAACCGGTAGGGTTATACCGTTATATTAAGTGGAATAAACAGTGTTTGACTAAACAACTTAGAATGAATTATTTTCTGAAAGAAGAAAACAAAGATAATCAGAGAAGCTAATCTTAATTAGCTAAATCTTTGAAGTAGTATGAGAAGGTGTATGGATGTATAAGAGGTTAAGGTATCGGTATAGAAAAGTATGGTGCTCTGTCTTCTCTGCCTACCCCGACAAGAAAATGGCGTGAAAGTATGTATGTATTAAAAAGATTAAAGAAAGGAACTCTTATATATATTTTATTCGCGTACTGCGCTGAAACGTGGATAATAACACCCGAGAACATTCAAGAATTGATTATTTTGAGATGTGGTGTCGGTGTCAAATACTGACAATCCCGTGGATGACTTGAGGAACGAAGGTCCTCATACTCCAGGATTTAATGTGACTGTCCGACTGTCCTCAGTATGTTTCCAGCGCATGTTGCGCTTCTTCGAGCACATTTTCAAACGAGACCTAGATGGGAAAATTGATCATTTTTCATTATATATAATTTTTTTTAATAATTACACATCTTGTATTTTTCAATGTAATTGGGATAAGCTTGTTTTGAGAAAATAAATAAATATACCATGGACAAGACACTCAGTAATGGGAAACGACAGGGGGGGATGAATAAGATTAAAAATGTTTTTTGTCTGCATATTTTAGTGGTTATAGGAATTATAGTTATAACAATTATAAAAAAACATCATATCATATCAAAATATTGTACAAAATTTCCAAGTATTATATTTCTTGAAAATAATTTGAAAAAATATACCTGGAGGGATCCACTCTTTCGTCCATTGAATTATCCATGCCTTGCCCTAATCGGTATCCAATTCGTCGGACATATATCCATAACAGTTCTTCCCCATACCACCGTGAGGCCATAAAACCCTCCTCCGCATTCCAATCTTGGCTGCATCATCAATATCCATTGCGGCCAGCGGGACTACCACTAATGGAACGTCTCCACCCACCTGGATACTGGATATTCGATACATTCCGCACCCACCAACCAACGAATACATAACGCAAAATATTCTCGCCTTAACATATCGCAAACTTCTTCAGTGTTTTTTATTCAAGATGTTCTCAACTGTTAAAGGAGTCTTTTTCTCCTTTATTTTATTTAAACAAAAAAGACAATAGTTAACTTAAATATCATAGAAATAACTATAATATTTATTAATTTAATTAAACTTTTTTTATACAAAAAAAACATTAAGAAATTAATTTTTAAGATTATTAAAATAAAAACTTACATGTAGGAAATAAAAATTAAGTAAGCTTATAGTTATAACATCACAATTAGAAAACCTTGAAATTGGTAGGGTCGTACCATTATTGAGTTGAGTCAAAGTATCAACATATGTCTCAAATGGAAGAAAACATTGTTTTAGTTAAATCAATTAAAAAATAACATTTTTCATTTCTACAACTTTGCTTTACTTTGAATCATAGTTCCAAAAAAAATCAGTGGCATCTGAATGAAAAAAGGTAACATTTTATTTTTTTAGGGGTGACTCCAAAATGGGCTCTTTCTTACGCGGCGTAGATCCAAGCTTCGAGTGAACACGCTGTAAGCTATAAACGATACCTCACACCAGCCTCTTTGATTTCTTAATTTACCTTCAGACTCGGCTCCTTCCTTCACCTGGGCGGCCTCCAGGCCTCCTCGAGCCCTTCAGCCTCCCCGACTAATCCGCTTTCACTGCCCCCTCGAGGATGAGCTCTCCACTTTCTTCTTAACTCATTCCACCATCAAATCTAATGCGAATTTTTCACCCTTACTATTTCAGGTAGATATTTCTTTGTTTTATGTTATAAGAAAAAAACGACAATTCTCTCGTTTTATCATAGTTCTACATGTACAATCTCATCGAATAATTCTTGTTACGCTTTTAAAACAATATTTATGGAAATTCTAGGAAAAAAAAAATTAATTAATATTTTTTCAGTTTCTTTTTTAATTGGTTAAAATAATCTTCTTTTTCTCAATATAAGAACTTATTTTTGAAAAAGAAAGATTTTGAGAAAAACACGTGCTAAATTTTTTTTATTTATCTGCCTTTTTAAATTGAATCAGCGGCTTTTTTTATTCAACTGCCTTTTTAAATTGAATCAGTGACTTTTTTTATTCAACTGCCTTTTGAAATTGAATCAGCGACTTTTTTTATTTAACTGCCTTTTTAAATTGAATCAGCGACTTTTTTTATTTAACTGCCTTTTTAAATTGAATCAGCAACTTTTTTTATTTAACTGCCTTTTTAAATTGAATCAGCGACTTTTTTATAGTAAAATATTATTTTTATTACAAATGAAAAGATTGAATGTTTTTTTATAATGGTATTTTAATCTCTTTAAATATGTATATTTAATTAATCGTTAAGTGTCCTACCATTGTAGGTAACTCTTGAAAGGTTTAACAGTAAGGCATCTTAAAGACTTGTTTTAGGTTCAGGTTTCAAATCCTTTTACCATAACTATGGAGTTGTTGCTGGCAATAATTTACTGCTTTTATATTTTTCGCTTATTTAAGATATCTTTCAGCGCTCAGAAACACTTAAACCTAACCGACAACATTTAATGCAAGAGTTGTAACGAGCATAAATCCTAACATTTTATTGCTCTTCTGTGAAAATGTAATTAAAAAGCGAGACTTTTTGTAATGGCCCCCGGTAATTTTCCCTTACTTTGTTTTCCCGTATTAAAGCGCTTAAACAACAGTTGTTAAAACTAATTTATCCGTTAATCTTACTCCATAAACATTTGCTTGTCCTGGATAACTTTTCACGACGTTGCCGTAAAAAGCTCTCCAAAGCTCACTTTACTTCGATTCCACTTGGGTAGGGTGGCCAGAAAAATCCATGGACATAGGACAAACTTTTTTCCCTATTTCGCTTATTTTATCTCATAAACTTTCAAGAAACTGGACTCATGGAAAAAAGTAAGGGTTTTTCTTCTTCTTGATGTGCCCTGTCAGGTCCCCCCGACGTTGGCAATCACTCTGGCGAAGGCTTCTCTGTCTTGCGCGACCCGGAACAGCTCCTCCACACGTCTCATTCCGGTCCAGTCTCTTATATTTCGCAGCCAAGACGTTTGCCTTCTACCTGGACCACGATGTCCCTCGATTTTCCCCATGAGTATTAATTGGAGTACACTATATTTATCTCCACGCAGAATGTGACCCAGATATGAGATCTTACGGACCTTAACATCTTTCAGCAGCTGTCTACTGCAGTCAGCTCTCCTCAAAACCACTGAATTACTGACCAGATCTGTTCATGGTATGGTCCAAGGGTTTTTACTATAGTGAAATATGATGCATTACTTGGCCTGGTTGATAACACCTGTATTCAGAAGCGGAATAAGCGAATTCGTTTCATATTGGTACCACTTAAAAAAAAGACTTCCAGGCTGGTTTTCTACTAAAACCTCTGCTATATTTTCTGCACCTAGAAGATATTACAACAATAAAGCTATATTAGGATTTACTATGTAGAATGATTTAAGAAATACATTTCTGTTTTGTAAAAAAATTACTGACTTAAGTTGCACTTAATACAATTTGCATGAGATAAGATTAACTGAGTTGCCTATCGGCGGCTGTTGTGAGATACAGATATGGACCATACGAAAAAGAATATATAAAAAAAATATATAACATTATATGTACTACTTGTAGCTTAAATGCGTAATAGTTTTATGTTATGTAAAAAATGTTCTGAAGATATTTTTATTTCGTTATAAAAAAAAATCTTAGGTTTAAGAAAGATCACACAAAGGTCTTATTCATTATATATACACGTATATATGTATTATTAAGAGCATGATTAAAAAAGAATTTGTCATATTTTAGGATAAAATATTATTATCCTTTACAATACAAATACCATCGGAAACCATTTCATTTTATATAATTAGTAAATAAAGTTTTAAACATAGTGGTCACCCTATTCTTAACCTATTTCTAAATTTTGTTTAAGCGCTCAAGTAATGGAACTTGGATGTCATTTATAATATTTCAATCTTAACGAACCGTTAGTTAACCTAAAGTATTTTCAAGCACCAACAGTTCAGTTTGCTGATCACCATTTAATATATTTTTTAATAAAGATATGAATATCCTTATGTCTATTTTTTACGAATATGTATTATATTTCCGTTTTACAACTTTTAAAATTTACCCAATAGTTTTTGAATAGTGTTGACAGGCTTATTTTTGTTAGTGTAAATATTATTGTCAATAGAATCCTAAAGTGGTGATGGTAATAATTATGAAAACCTCCATGACCTAATTATAATGACCCCTATATTCTAGGCAGAAGGCTTTGGGTTCGATTCCCGTTAGTACCCATATTTTTAAAATAGGTTCCTGTCTAGTTTTCACTTAAGGCTTATTTATCAACTGGTTGATTATTCAAGATTGGCACATGATGATAAACCTACCAGGTTATATTTATATAACAAAAATGTCATGCAAAACAATAATATTTTTAATCAATATTTACTAACGAATTTACCAGAATTATATATGAAAATACGTAATTATGCATATATAAAAATGTCGTTCATTATCTGAAAAATAAATTCAAAAGAATGATTTCAATCCACAAAAAAATAACCCAAAGAGATAAAATATAAAGGGTTCTTTTTCAATTGAATCGAACTTTTCTCTCTATTTGTTTTTGAAACCATTCGATAGGGGTAACTCGTTCCGCTCAAGTGCAAGCCAAAACCTTCACAAGGGACCTTTCTTTCCAATCTTCGTCCAATTAATCAGATTTTATATATTTTTATAATTCCTTAATACTATTACAATTCCGGAAATAACGATCCTTCTCAAAAGCGAATAATTTGGCTTCACGCTTCGATCGACACAAAACTCGACGGGTTTTAATGCAATCTAAAAAATGGCAATTTTCGCTGAAAAATATCGAGTTCTCGCATTAATACATCTTTGTTTCAAAAATGTTTATTTTATTATAAGATTTATTAAATAATAATATTAAAAGAAAAAAATAGTTTTCATTTTTTTAAATGGAAATTAATAATCATTATAGATATTTATGTACAGAGAATTGGAAACTTTAAAAAGGTTATTTGACTTTAAAAACATTTATCTTATGTAATTAGAATGATGAAATTTTATGTTATGGTAATAAATTTTGTTTTTTGTTAAAAAAACGGTTCTTTTAAAAAAATGTCACTTTGAAACGATCACACAAACTTTAAATAAAATCAGCGTTGAGTATGCCTCATTAGCTTTTATTAAAATTCGCGTTTAACATTTTTACAGTAATCAGTCGTTTCCGTTCCTTAAGTAAAAGTTTTTACGTTCGATTTTAAATCGTACGAAAACGGAACCGACTCCGTTTCAGGAAATTTTCAAGAAGTTTTCGCTAAAACAAACGAATCCACTCGAAACGTCTAATTTAAAGAACCGTATGATCCTCGCTGTAAGAATTATTTTACGGGTTACATTTTTTTCTAATGGTTTACTTTTGTAAAATTGCAATCGTGAATTTGTGAAAGTTTAACTCTTACGTCAGAAATCCGTATCTACCTGAAACCGGAACTGAACACGGAGTGACCAATTCCGTTCAGCTACGATTTGTTCAGTTTAAGGTTACTTCAACCGATAGGCAACCAATTGGTAAGTTCAACCAATATGCAAGTTCAACCAATAGGCAGTTGGGATAGTCACTAACGATTCACCTCGATCTTAATGAGTCATTGTTGAAACTTTAGCAATTATCTTGCTGCGCAAACGGCCGCCTTACAGCCTCCGGTTAATCCGTGCACATCTCATCTATGGAACCTGAACATCATGGCTGAAATATTTGTATTACTGTACTGGTTTATTTCAGTAATCGTATAAGCGTTTGTATTTTTATCAAGTGTGCATATTCAGTAGAATATATTGAATAGCATATTCGAATAAAATTCAATTGAAAATGACGCCTCCTACGATTTTTATATTGAATTCCCGTATTTCCATTTAATGATGATCTATTCAACTAACGTTCGTTTTTCTTTTTTTTTTTTGTGCTCGTTCAAATGTATTATTACATATTCAATTATATTTCACTGAGAAACTCTATGATAGGTGACCTCCGTAACCTAGTTGGCAAAACGCCTGTCTCCCAGCCCAAAGGTTATGATTACTGTTGCTAAACAACTTTTTTAAAAAAGGGTATTTGCCTGATTTTCTCTTAAGGCATTTTCAAAATATTTTTGGTTGGCTAGAAGAGGTTGCCATGCGGCAATAAACCGTCTAACTTTTTCGTTATACACCTAAAGTGTAATAAAATATAATATAACAAGACGGATATATGACAAACTCCATGGCCCATATTCCACCTGGAGATTTTGAGATCAATTATTGACGGTACCAAAAAATGGCCCAGCTCAAGTTTTTCACATAAGGCCAATGTCCATATTTTAGTTGGTTGGAAAAAATACTATATAGCCATCAATCCGCCAAGTTTTACTGTATACAACGTGAGTCTAATGTAATACAAAAAACTCACATCGATATTGATTTTGTCTAATTTTCGAATGGCGTTTTCTTTGTGCAACTTTGTAACCATAAAAAAACGTCCATTATTAATGTCCTTTATTTTATTATTTTGAAACTATTTTACCTGAATTTGAAAAATAAATAACAGATTTTATGAGGTAATTTCTATTTTTTTAAAGGTTAAACGACCTATTACTCTGTTGACCGTTTCACGTCTCTCTATTATACAATTACATTTTTTACCCTTTGTCCGTTTCTAACGCGCGATTAACTTAATGCCAAACTATTTTACGTACATCCTGCCTAGTACAAAAAAGCGAATTAATTTTCATTTCCACGAAACATTGTTTTTTTTTTGTGGAATATAAATGACAATGGCACGAATTCATTTGATTTATTACTGATAATTTATATCGTTTACGATTAAATTATGAAAGATTATTCTGTAACTTTTTCATATTTTTTTATAATATTTTTTTAATCGATTCAACGTATAGTTTCCAATTGTATAAAATCGATTGTGTTTTATTGTAATACGTTTTCATTGTACACAGCACAACGTGGCGGGTTTATTTCCATTTGACAATCTCTTACCTCATATTTGAAATATATGTTATTAATTTTACAGGTTTATAACATGAATTTTACTTTCAAGTAAATATTTATTTTCTTGTATGTGTAATTTCTACGTTTTTGGAAGGATGAACATATAAAATATTTCTTGATATATTTTATTTTCATCATATTTTACACTCTCGTCATGATTAATACTTTCGAATATTTAATAATAATTTTCTTAGCTATTACATTAATCCTGATTTATCACGAGAGCGATGCGTATTATAATGTATAAATATTCTGATAAGAACTAGGGGACGCCCATGCCGAGAGTACCTGGAGGACCTGTTGGTGGACGTGCGCTGCTCAACATATAAAGACTTAAAGAGAGCCGCACAGGACAGGGGGGAATGGAGGAGAATAGTTCAAATTGCTGCAAACCAGTCTTAGGACTGCAACCACGGAAGGAAGAAGTTCCACAAAGCTAAAACCTAAAGCTTTGATAAATGAATACTTTAATTTTAACCGCTGATCAAAATTCTCAGCATTTATTGATTTTTTTTATAATGACCGTTTTATCACAAAACATGTAAGGTGAATACTCTCCAAAGGTTAGTCAAAAAGTAAAGAAAGCGACATCTATGGAGCAGTAGAAAAACCAAAATTTCTACGCCATTTTAATATTTCATTTTTCATAAGAACGTACTCAAAATTTCATTTCGATCTGTCAATTCATTCTTTGTTTACAAGCCATTTGAAGTTGACGTGTCAGTGTATTTTTTAACAATGGAAAAATCCGAATATCGTGCAGTGATTAAATTCTTTGTTTTGGAAGGTTTATCGGCTACTGAGATCCATCCAAAGATGGTGAAAGTATTAAAGAAGTCTTCTCCTTCATTTCCAACCGTTCACCGATGGATTTTGGAGTTTAAGCGTGGCCGTACAAGCGTTGAAGACGATCCACGCTCAGGACGTCCAAAAAGTGCATCAACACCAGAAATCATAGCTAAAATACAGAATATGGTTTTGGAAGATCATCGATCGACTGTGGATGTGATAGCTGACACCATAGGCATCTCACATGGAACAACATGGCATATTTTGGCTGAAGTTTTGGGTTTCAAAAAACTGTGTGCACAATGGGTGCCGCATTTGCTAACAATGCAACAAAAACACGTTCGAATGCGACTTTCTGAGCAACATTTGGAGCAATTTCGAAAGGATAAAAAGGATTTTCTGCGTCAATTCATCACTATGGATGAAACTTGGGTCTACCACCATGATCCTGAATCAAAACAAGAGGCTAAGGAGTGGTGTGAACCAGGCACTTTGGCTCCGAAGCGAGTTCGTGTCCAGAAATCGGCCAAGAAGGTGTTAGCGTCAGTTTTTTGGGATGCAAAAGGAATTTTATTAATAGATTATCTCCAAACTGATAAGACAATCAACTCTGATTATTATTGTGACCTTTTGGACCAGTTGGATGAAAAAAATTGTGAAAAAATTACCCGGTTTGCAGAAGAAAAAAATAATTTTTCATCAAGACATTGCACCTGCTCACACAGCTCAAAAACCATCGCGAAAATCAGTGAATTGGGGTACGAATTGTTGCAGCATCCACCCTATTCGCCAGATTTAACTTCTTTTGACTTCTGGCTGTTCTCACACCTCAAAAAATTCCTTCGTGGAAAGCATTTTTCATCAAACGAAGAGGTTATAGCCGTCGTAGAGGAGTATTTTGCAGGCCTTCCAGAAAGTCACTTCCGTGATGAGACAACAAAGTTGGAAGATCGTTGGACCAAGTGTATTGATCTTATGGGAGACTATACTGAGCAATAAAAGTAATTTCCCCAAAAAAAATGTATTTTCATTTCCGCTTTCAAACCTTTTTGACTAACCTAGTATTATACGATTCATTTTTAAGAACATTTTATTACATACATACAAAGCTTCGTGCCATTTCCCTGTTGGGTTTAGCAAAAAATATAGAATGCTTAAAATTCTCATCACGCCATGCATCCTTCGCCTTTTCGACATCCATACATCGTCCTTAAGCGTTCCTTATATTTCTCCTAACCTTTCAAAATTTTATTATTTAGGTTTAACTATAACTTTCTCGATTTTCTCCGACCACGATTCCCAATCATGTTTGCATTGTTTAGTCAACCTTTTGAGATCCACTAGTTCAACACGTCCAAACCACTTCAATGTGCTATTTTTTTGCCGTACTTAACACATTGGCATTTAGCTCTTCAAATTTTGTATCAAAATACATTGATAGACGCCCCCCATGGCCTTGTTGGTAAGACGCTTGTCTTCTAACCTAAAGACTAGATTCGATTCCCATTGTAACTCAGATTTTATTTCCAAAAGATTCCAGTCTGGTTTTCAGTGAAGGCATCTTTAACATGTTTCTGGTTTGTTAGACGATATTGCCACAAGGCAATACATCCGCCAGGTTTTACTGTACACAATGAAAGTAAAATACAATACAATGATCGTCATTCCATTAGGCCTAGGCTGTTTCATGGGGCTTATGTTTGTAAACGTTTTATAATCTTATGACGCGTGGGATTATATAATATATTCAACGGTGGTTTAGATACTTACCTACCAGGTAGCTTGTCTAGAGCTGCGCTATTTTATCTCTTACATATTTCTAATGGGATATAAGAGCCCGTGATGTTGTACTTTATATAAAAAAAGTGAAACACAATACAATAAAATCTTATAAATATCAATTACAAAGTAAATTAGATGTTTTATATCTCTCAACTTTATATTCTTTTATGTTCATTTTCCAAATTTCGTTTCACTTGTTTCCGTTCAAGTGTACGTGAGGAAAAACACGCCCGATCAATTATTCCGTTTATTGTGGTTGATTTGACCGCTGCTGGCAAAACGGTGTATTTTGTTTTGAAACTTTTGTAATTCCACAGGACACTCCCTTCCCCGTTATTATTATTCGCATTTTCAGTCGCTTTTTAGGAATTCTGTTTGGGCCATTTCACCGCGTGCTGCCGTCGGCCATTGCAAAACGTATGTAATTATTTAAAGTTGTTTATTAAAAGATCTCCTCCAGTGTTTCCTCCCCCAGTGCACCGCTATATAATCCAGATAACAATATTTGTTCTATCGGGAATACTTTTCAACAAGTTTCTCCAGCTTTAGGTCGATGATTGAAACCGAAAGGGGACGAAACCGAAATTACGCCAAAGAGTTGGAATTAAGGTACTGCCAAAACGTGGTGTTTTTGATATGACATTTTATATTTTTATTACTCTATTTGAAATGTTGTTTTAAAAATTTTAAAAGAAATTAAATTAAATATCAGTATGAGCGATAACTATGAAGAAAATTATTCTGTATAAAATCATTTGTAATATTTTTTATGTCGTTTTATACGTGTATACCATTACACAATAATTGTGGAGGCTTTCTATACTTAGTTTGATTGTTCCTGAAAGACTGAAAAGCGCCGAATAAATGCTGTGGAAATGTGTGTACCATGAAAAATACAAGATATGATAATGGATTGTAGAATATGTAATGAGTGATTAGTACTGAGTGTAATCTAAGGCTGAAGTTTTAAGTAAAATGAAAAAAAAAACACTGATATAGTTTGAGTATGAAGAACATTCATGAATAAAGAAAGACTACACTAAACACTACAAATATATAGTGTAAATGTGAGTGAAAGGCATGATAGAGGCAAACCAAGTATGGTTATATCAAGTGAATGATATTTTGATGGAAGGAAATATATAAAGTCAGAGAATATGTAGAAGTTGTATGAATATAGAGGAGGTGAAAGACATGTATCGCAAAAGAAATGTCTGATGCCTTTTTCATTCTGATTACGTATCTATGCAATAAAAAAACTGTTTTATTTATATTTTTCGAATGTTATTTGTATTTGCCAGTAAAAAATGTTTAGTCGTTTTGTTTTTCTTTTGACAATATAGTCTTATTTTAATACTGACCATAATATGTTCATATTTATTAATATGAGACGATATAGAAGTCTTTGAAAATGATTATTAACGTTGGTTTGTTGTAATATGTTTAAATAAAATGTGCTCATCCCGTTTAAAAAACGAACGCTTAATTTCAAAAGAAAGATTTAATTTTTAGAAGTGATTCTTCAAAAAGTTTATTTATCATGAAAAGTTCAAACAAACAAAAAAAAAGTGATCGACTTTATGTCGTAAATTTTTCTTTGAAAGATGCTCATTTATTTTATCTCCCAATGAAAACTTTTTACTTTCCTTGATAATATTTCTGTTTCACAGGCTGATTCAATAATACGCCATAGCGACTCTGGGTCGATCAAATAAACAAAACTGACAACGTCCTTCTCCCTTTCAAATGTCCCACCACAGTGGAAAGCTGGACAAAGAAAATACTTTTTGTCAACTTTATCTCAGTGACTGTCAATTCCTTATTTTCTCCATTTTAATAATTGAGAATAAACGTTATTTTTTCTATAAAATCAATTTGTTTTACAACTAGAACTCCCATGGTAATTATAATAATACTACCCAAATATATCCAGAAAGCTTTGAAGTTTACCCGAAGTGAAGAAAAATGTTTAATCTAAAAAGAGATATGAAAAAATTGTTTAATCTAAAAACAAATCTCAAGTAGCACATTTTTGTCAATAATAATTCAAATTATTCAGATTTGTAATAACAATTTTAGCACTATTTTTACTTAAGTAAATGAAATAATGCGCGCGCTGCAATAATTTATTGATAAAATTTTATTATTTATTTTTTTCCACGTCCTGGTGTTGTGTTCAATAAATTATAGTCGCGAGAGAACATTTTATAGTTTGGACAGTTTTCAGTTAATGTGTCGGGGGCAATATTATTGTTTTAGTGTGGTATTTTATTTAGGAAATTTATATAAAATGTGTTTATAGGAGTAGTACGATTATAAATAATGTTTTGTTTATTCATCAAGATTCAAATATTTTCTATAACATATGTTAATCGATAAAAATATTCCTAAGGGTGTATATTTCGTTTTATATTTCGGCACTTTCCTACAGTATAGCAGTTTGGACTTGAATATAGAAGGCCAAAATCCAGATTTTCAAAAAAATGAATCACAGATTCAATTCATAAATTCTCTATTCTATATCCTTAAGCGGAATTATTCAGTTAATATCGAGCCCATAACATAATCAATTTACTCCTCAAATTCATTATCTGACACTATCATAAAGAAACAAACTTAGCAAAGACACACAACATGGCAACTGATGAAATGTTCACAATTCATCGAGTCGGAACATATTTTACCCAAAGGTAATATACGTACCCCATGGCATACAATGAGATATTAAAATTCAATAAGAGAAAAGGGTGCGAAAAATTCAGACGGTGGATCGGAGAGTTGTTGTTGTCACGACAGGAGTATGAGTATTTGAACTTGCAAGAGGAAAAAATTGTAGTGAATATTTATGTGAACTCTGAATGTTTTATACATTGAGGATGTAATTTGTTACACTTTGATAAATATGTTATACATTGAGGAGATTGTGAGATAGGTTATTAATTTCTCCGAAATTATGAAGTACGCCAAGGGATTGACATATGTGGTACTTAAGTAATTCTCACAACTTATCAAGTTGATGAGAACTTATAACAGAGGTGTTATATTACCATAAATAAATAATCAGCACTCGGTAAAATAATCAATCTATTTTTTTCATATTTATATGTTCTGCGTAAGATACAGGCAAAAATAAATTGAATACAACAAACCCAGATCATATAAATTGAGAATGAACTTTAAATTGCCTATTTTTTTTTGTTTGTCAAGATATTTTTTCCTATACCATATATACTCTTACTTATTATTACTTGTCTCGAAAATAAATAAATAAAATCAATCTTCATTGGACACCACTGTTCTGTTCCAACTACTTAGAATCAGGGTGAAGTAAAGGGTGTTTTGGGTGCCCCGTGACCCTAAAGTTAAATTAGTTTCCAAAACATCTCAACCTTAACTCATCTGAGTAATCGCGACCCTCAAAAAATCTCCGATAAAATATTTTTCCATGGATAAAATATTTTTCCAAAGGCAAATGAACGAATCCGTGATAAAAAATGGGGGTATAATCAAGAAAACAATGAAAAATCTCTGAAATGTGATATTAAAGAATTTTGCTATGTATTATATTTTGATGAGTTTTAATATTTAAAACTGCTGAATTAAAGTTAAATACAAATATAAAAATACTGTAGCATTTGATTTAATTCGTATCATTGTATATTCAAGACATTTTACTATTATCAATTAAAATTCAAACGAAATCCAAATTACATATACGAGTATATAAAATATTTTCAAACAAAAAAATATCCTTTATTTCCCTAGCAGTAAACGTATTAACTGTATTTTTTCTATAAAATTTTATTTACTCAAACTGTCTTATAAAATGGAGATTGAAGAAAATAAGTCAAAAAATATTTACTGCTAAAAAAGTACTAAACATTTTTTTTCATTTCAGATATAATATTTAAAGGGAAATATTTGATAAAATTCTTATTTAATCTCTTTCCCCATAATTAAATTGATATATTTATTGTTGACAAAGTCGTATGCCAATTTCTTGGCCCAAAAATGGACACTTATATCGTTTCGTTTAGCATTTTCACAACTTATGCCATTTTTATTTTCGTAATTCTGTCGTAAATTTTATCAAGTACATACATAAAAAGGGCGAATGTAAACTAATAAACCCATTACGATATCGGAGATCTTTACTTTTATTTATAGCGGAAATAGAAATATACATTAAGTTTGCGTGATTTTCAGTTCCACAAAAGAAATATTTGTACGTTTATTGGAATGTGTTATTGGAATATGCGTGCGTTAAATGAAACAAATCTAATTAAACGTACAAGAAAGAAGAAAAATATTTACATCTTTCTAATGGTTTAACTACCTATAAAACTTGATTAATCCATAGAAAAGTAATAACTGCAATATATACCATAGATAAGGGTTCGATTCTTAATTAATATTTTTTCGATATTCCTAAACAAAATGGAAAATTATTAGAATGCCTATTGTGTTATTTTGATAAGAAACAAAGTCAAAAGGGATATGAAATATATTTACACGAACCAAGCAGTGCTGCCAAATTGGTGATTCAAAACATCATTTTAGTATCATCTTTGATGAATGGAAACGAAACGCGGCCGTGGAAAAATAAGGGTTCGGAAATTTGTAAACTCGATAAATGCTGTGGAAATTCGTGCTTTGAGGGGTAATAAGTAATGAAGTTATTGCAGATGAATGTGATTATACAAATTATATATTATCAATTAAAAAGTGAATTGGACATACGCAACGAATGAAGGCTTAAAGGTTGACTATAGACATACTAATGATTCTAACTTGATATAGAAGCCTGATAGAGGGTACTGAGAAAAAAATAGTTGAATCGAGTGAATGATTTGTTTTAGAAAGGAAATATAAAGAAGAAAATAATATGATTGAGGTATATAACAAGATATAGAGGAGGTGAATAATTTTTTTAAATAGTGACCAACAATTATTTCAAATGGCGTGAGACCTGAAGTGTTTGCCAAGATTTGAACCCAGAACGCCTGAGTACAAAGCAAACATGCTAAACACATTTTTTGTTTTTTTGTTTATCAAAAGTACCTAAATTTAATCATTCATATTACTTTTTTATGAATTTAAACTTCTATGTTGAAAAATTAATGAGACAAATTTCCCTCAAATGTGAAATAAATAAAGAATTGTCGATTTTTATCTTGTTTGAAAAAGATTAATTAATATTGTTTCGCTCTTTCCTTAAATAGGTCAAAATAAAACAAACAAGTTTAAATCTATGCAATACCTAAGACTTTGCTGTTTAAATTGGTCGAGTGGCAAGTAGCTAGTCGTTATTGCATTGCATCTACCCCTCTCTTAACCACAGCGACAAGTTTTGACAAAGGAAATGCTCCCAGCGCATATTTATTGATTTAATTAGAAAGAAAAGTGGTTGAATTTAGCACGACGCCATTTGGTTGCTCGCTTTCTCCCGGTATAATATTGTTTATGGTAAATACAAAAGTGCAGCCTTTTGTTCCGGTTCTGTTTTTGCGCTTGCAAACTTAGCCTTTCACTTGAACCAGGATTCATATTATACAAGTAAGAGGTAAAGAGTGATTTTGTTATTTAATTTAACCCTGGTTATAGTTAATTAAAAAAATATAAGTATCTATTGTCTTATAAATATCAATAAAATGCATTTTTATGAAATAAATATACTTTTTATAAAATAAACATACTTTATATTTATTAAAAAAAATTTAAGGATCCATGTTTTTTTGGAATATATTTCAAATAACTAACAATTGAAATAATATAAGATTGAATAATTTTATAAAATACGTTAGTGTTTGAATAGAATATTAATGTAAAGTCTTTAATATCAATTAAATTTACTTTCATGTGGGTTTACTCGATTGAGTTAATTGACTTTTTATCGAATATTTCTAGTTTTCTGAATACAATTCTAACATTTTTTGCCCTAGTGTTAGAATAAAAATATCTATTATTTAAGGTTTCACTCTAAAAGTTTTCACGTTTTATTATTATTTCTGCTCAATTTTTGAAAATGATAATGAGTATGTAGTTTTCAGTTAATTAAAAAACAATAGTTTAACTCAAATATTCTCTGAGTAGAAATATGTTCCTTAAGAGAAACTGTTGTGTTTACACCATACCTACACAACATATTACACTTTAGTTAACTACTACATATGTTACAAACTCACTTTCCACTCAGTTTGTTCATTGTACATCATTGGAAGATCTTCATATTTCAGTTCTTCTCTATAGGGAAGTTGATTGTGGAAAAACTTCTCCGAAATGGCGAACTTGCATGTAATGTGCAGATTGCTTTGTTTCTCCTCTCCATCTCCTTTCCCAGTATCTGCACGTGTTCTCCATACGAAATCTCCTCAGTTTGTGCATCTCTCCACAGATGAGATGTTTACTTTAGTTTCTCGCTCGAAATCGATCGGTAAGATACCCAAATATACTTCCCCGTCGCTAGTGGACCGTTATAAGAATCCAATAAACCGGTTTTCTTCTTTCTGATTCGTGGAATGAAAACTTGTTATTGTTTTTCAGCAGGTGAAGAATTTATAAGGAACACTTAAGTTATTTTTATGTGCTTTTAAACAAGTAAACATTTTCATTTCCAGAATATCCCTTTATTTATTCCAAATCACTACATTTTAACTATATGTCTTTAAAATGTATAAATATTGGTAAGTTATTTAAATGCACATAAAATAAACGATTAGGAATGGGTTTAAATTGTGTTTATTATTTATTTATGGGCACTGTAAATATTGCATATCAACAGGTTTATAATTTAGATAAGTTATTTTATATTGAGTATTGTTTTGTTTTTTCTATAGATAAAATATATATTTGATGATATTATTTATTAGCCTAACCTATTTTGATTTGAGAAAAATTATGAATTTTCATACAATAAGAACTTTGTTATTTCTTAAATGTTGAAATGAAAACGAAATATAATACATTATTACTATAAACAACTCCATCAATTGAGAGTTTCTAAGATGACGCAATGTTGCCCATTGAAATCTAATGGTAGAACGCTTGATTGATGTATTGGATTAAATTTCTAGTATGGCGAGATAATTAAACCAAAGACTATTTTTTTTCATATTCAGGCTTTTTAGCATGTTTCCAGTGAATACGAAAAAAAGTAATTTTTACAATTAGCATATGAGAATTATTTTTTTTAGAATCAAAATGTTATATTAACATACTTCATCACGTTCTTCGTTAAAGCTGGAATATCTTGAATACAATTCAAACATCTTCATATCCCACATCACTCAAATCTACAACTTGATCATTTTGATGGAATTTAATTGAAAAAATATTAATATGTCTATAAAAATGTAAAAGCAATTTGAGCTGCAAAAAATTAAAAGGGAAAAATAATTAGACCAAAGAAAAAGTGGAAAAAAGTTGAAAAAAATTCAACTGAGAGAAAATCTAGATTCCTGAAAAATGTAAGAGCATGTATGACGAGATGTATACTTATCTCAAATGGGACATGACGTGTCAATATGTGTTGTTTATATTTATTAAAATATAATCAAGATAAATTGGATTTTCTTGATTAACTTTTAAGTATTTTATTTTCACAATAATGAAAACATAAACAAAAAAATATATCATTGCGTAATTCTTTAATGTGTATTCTCGTACTTCATACAATGAAATCACAAAATATTCGCATCGGTAATGGACATTTTTATTTTCTCTGTTCGCTTATTTTAAGTAAACAACCCAAGCAATATTTTTGACCCAAATTCAACATATTTTTTTTGTTTTGCTCTTTGCCTTTTCTAGGAAGTCAGACAAAATATTTTGACCGTATATATGTGCGTTTCAGTTTTACATCTTTGTACTAAATGTCTAATGGCATTCTTCGAATGGAGACGTGCTCTGCTGAGCAAACAATTCAGCTTTTATTATCTATCGGGATTCTGGTCACTGGAGCTATTTTTATTGGTTCCTTCTTGTTGGTAATCCCAGACTGGAGGAAGAACTCGTAAAGAAATGTTTTGAAAAATTCTCCAGAAGATTGCTTTATTAGCATCTCTTTTTCTTTTGTTTTGTTTTGTTTCTCAAGAATTTTAAAACAAATATAAAAATAAACTTTGTGTAACTTGATTTAGAATGAGTCAATTAAACTTGTTGGTTTAGAACTTTTGAAGATGCCATACATTTTTTCTTATCCTAGAAGTATTTCTTAAAATATTCTTAAATTTGGTTACTAAATCAATTAATACTTTATTTATCTGAAAACTAGACAGTTTTCAAGGATTTAACTCAATAGACAATAATTCTTTTTATCAATTCACTTACTTTATTATTCAAGCTAAGTAGCTTTGATTAAATTGTATTGTATTACGATTTTGTTATACATATATACTAATTTTGAAAAAAATCCACTCGGGTGTTCATTTAAGACCTCTTTTACATATTTCTAGTTGATTGGAAGGGATTGCCACATGGCAATCTGTCAGGTTGTACTGTATACAACAAAAGTGTGATACAATCCAACACAAAAATATTTAAGTATCTTTAAGTGAAAACCAGACTGAAACTTTTTTTTTAAACAAAAATCGAACCCGCAACGCCCTAGTTCTAAAACAAGCGTCTTACCAACTAGGATATGTTAGGTCGTCTCACAGGTCACAGAAAAAATTGTAATACATCAATTCACATAATAATAAAATTTATCGCGTTGAAATTTCTGTAAAAAAAATTATGGAAATCGTAGATATCCTGCTACTCCCGGAACATTTGCATAAAAATTACCTTTACTAACTTAGAGAGTAGCTTAGCGTGCGTTACCTATCGATGACATCTGCACTAAAATTAGCGTACCAACTGTTAGACCGACAATCCTAAGCAAACTAAGTGAAGTTTTTTTTTAAATTGATTCATTTGTTTTTTTTATACAATCTCTATGGGCTGTTAAATATTTTGAATTACTACTCGTACATAAAAAATATCCAGTATAGATATTATCATTAAAATCTTAGATCCTCTCGCTGAAAAGAAACATTTTCCGGACAATGGATGACTTTTGAGAATCAAACTTCACCGAATATAAGGTAAAATATTCTCTCTTGCAACGATTGGAATAAACATGAGAATAACATTTCCATAAAATAATTTCGTTCCACATATTTCATATATCGGATTGATGTCAATGGGTTTATTTATATAACATGACTATTTTAACTTTTCGTTCATGTGTTTACGCCTATAGGTATATTTTAAGTCAATAGATATTTCAAGAAAAATGTTTCAACTCGAAATTCGCTGATTTTATAGCAATCTCATTGAAAATATAAAATACAAAAATTATAACCTGAGGTGGACTATGTGGGTTTACTTTTTATTTTGTTTTCTGTCATACGTTTTTGTTTTTTTTATTTATTCTTTAATCTAGATATGCGGGGGTGTGGGATGGAAGCCCCCCGATGCCCTTGCGGTCAGGCTCGCCCTACATTGGTGGGGTGTATCTCGGCTGGAGGAATGTTTGTGGGATGAGCCCGGACCTTTTAATGTCTTCTCTCTTGAATGTATTTTTTTTGTCATCTATTTATTTTCTATTTTTTTTATCTTCTTGTTCTACGTCTTCAAGGGTGTGGGCTGAAAAACATCTGGTGTCCCCGTGGCTGGGCTCTATATTGGTGGGGTGTATTTTGGCCGGGGGGATGTTACTAGATGAGCCCAGACCTTTTGATAGCTTCTGTTTTTTAATGTATTCTTTTTTTAATGTGTTCTTGAAATGTGTCTAAATGCATTATGTACTATACATACTATGTTGCTATCAATAAACCTGTATTTATTTATTTATTTATTTAAATATAATATTTAAGTCTATAGACGTTGCATTTTGCAAGAAAAGTGTTATAACTCAAAATTCACAGATAATTTATAAATCTTCTTAAAAATATTATTGATTTTTTATAAATAACAATCCAATAAATTGACATTTATACAATTCCACTTTTTTAATTCTCTGAAATAAATTTTTATATTGTGAAAATTGTATTGTATTACACATCTATTTTTTACAATACAGCCTATCAGCCTTGTTGCCACGTGATTTTTTTCCAAAGAAGACAGAAGTACGATAATATAATACCTTATGTAAAAAATTAAACCGTAACCTCTTTTGGATTTCGTCGATAATCGAATCCTTATGTATTCGTCAAAAGTCATTATTGCATTTTGAATTACACTTTCACTGTTTAGAGTACCACCTGGCGGGTATATTGCTATATGGAGATCTCTGCCAAGTAACCAGAAAGGTGTTTAAGATATCCTTGAGTGAATGTGGTTTAGGCACTGGTGCAAGCTTTAGCAACTATGGAAAGTTTCATACATTCTACCAACTTTAGATCAGTTTACTGCTTTATTGTTGTGCCACTTTTTGCGGAGATACGATATCTTTCTGTTTCTAACTGTTTTTGGAAACGATATTTGTTAAGGGATGACAACAGACGTCATGAAGGAAAAAAAACACAATAAATTTGTTTAATATTTATATACAATATCATCTAAAAGGTTGTCAGCCTTCAAATCACATTTGTCAAATTATCTACATCCCACATCCGCCCGCATCTCTGGCTCTTGTATATGTATGATCAGTTCACATAGGTTGCGCCCACACACATTATTTCACAAATTTTCACTCTCAAATAGCTTGAAATTTAATTCAACATTTTACACTGGTTTAGCATTGGGAATCAGAACGGCATAAAATGAATGTTGATAAAATTAAAAGGATTTGTATATTTGTGATAATGCATGATACGAACGTGTCATTGTTCCATTGCACAGGATAAACAATGGCTGAAAAACGTTATTCAATTGAGTGTATAGTCACACAGACAGCGTACAACAAAAACACATTAGAAATTCTATAAGTATAGGAAAAGTACGCAGAGGATCAACAGCCACCCCTCCCCACGATGGGGTTAAGGAAGGGTTAAGCTCGGGGCCGGGCATTAAAAGGAAAATGAAAACAGACAAAGCTTATTAATGTCGCAAGGGGGTAAGTTAGGGGTGTACCAGACCCCAGCCAATAGAACCTTATGTCGTTGCAGCGATTTTCAGACTGTGTTTATATCAATTCATAAATTTAAATATCGTTTGTCCAACAAAGTGTTATGTTTTATTTTGCTATTTAAAACAATTGGATAGATATTAAGATAATAGAGATATACTGATGTTTGTGAAACACTGTGCAATAATTTTAAGTTTTATTTTATTATTTATTTATTCACTTATATCGACCATATACATTTTTTTTATCCACTGCACGAATTTCTCCTGTTATACAAAAAGGGTCTGCTTATAGCGTTAGCTTATTCGTTAGGAATAATATCAGCCAGGATTATTCTCATACTGCTAGATGGTACCGAGAATATATCAACAGTGTCATTCAGTTGGTTCAATATCTCTATATCACGCGTGACTGAGTGTTTAGCCATGATATTCGTCCAGAAAGTTGGTATGTAGAACAGAGGGTGATTCCTTGCACGGCTATATTTATTAGGTACATATAAACTTAGTGCTTCTAGAATCACGGGGCAGTTAAACAACCTTGGAAAACCTTAAGTAGGAATATCGCAATGGATTCTTGCCTTCTTGTTTCGAGGCTTATATAGTTACACACCGTGAGAAGTTCGGCATGGTGAGCATATTTTGGGTAATTGCCCTTTGTTCTGTACCATAGATATCTGAGGATTTTTTTTTATATTTGTTCTATATTGTTTTTATATTTGACCTGATGAGAAGCCCAAACCGTAGATGCATATTCTAATTTGGTTCTAATTAGATAATTATATTAGTTTCGGAAGATGTCGGTGCTGTTAAATTCTCTTGATATTCTTATTATAAAACCGAGTAGTTTGTAACAGTCCGATATCAAACGTGAGACATGGTTAACGAACGTGAGTCCGACATCAAACGTTACGCCCAAATCTTTGAATTCAGAAACTCTGTTTAATGGCACTCCTTGTATAGTATACTGATAGTGGATCGGTGAAAACGATCGACTATAAGATACACAGACACATTTATTAATGTTGAACAGAAGATGATTTTGCGCACTCCAGGAAACTAGGGCGGTCTAGGTCCTCTTGTAACGTTATATAACCTAATATAAGTGCATATATTCAGAGAACGAGTTAATACATAAATACGAAATACTACAATATAATACATGAATATCAAAATACTAAAATGATTCATAAGACTGAAAGTTACCGAATATATGCTGTAGAAATGTGTGCACAAAGAAGAATACATTGATTGACAATACGAGTATACGGCAGAATACGGTATAATTTGGTTAGTAAAATTATGAAAAATGCTGACATATGTTACACTGAGAAAAATACATGGGGAGACAATGTATAAGATACACAAGAGGAATGAAGTGATAAGGTATGAATGTGAACTTAAGGCTGATGTGTTAAATAAGATGAAGAAGAGCACTTTAAGGTGGTGTGGGCATGTGGAACGAATGAATGAAAATAACTTACAAAAAAATATACATATAGTGCAAGTATGAGTAGAAGGCGTAAGAAGACCAAGGAAAGTATGATTGAATCAAATGTATTATATTTTGAAAGATTGAATACATGCAAATTAATTTGAAACGTAGAAAGTCAGATAAATCGTAGGAGTTTTATGATAAAGTGTATGAATGTTGACTTAAGGGTTCGATGTTTTTTATATATTTCTTTCTGGTTTTACTTAAGACTTCTTTAACATATTTTTGGGTTATTGGAAGAGATTGACACATGACAATAAGCTCGCCAAGTTGTACTCTTTGCAACGAAAGTGTAATAAAAAAGAGCCGAAAGATGTATGTCAAAATAATTAAGTCTGGTGCTTCGTCATCTCTGCCTACATTTTTAAAAGCGTGGCCAAGAGATAATATTTTCTACGGCCCTAATAATCGAGCCCTCGGATTAAAAACCAATAGAGTAAGTAAGAAACTCACAGTTCGCCAACGTACTTGAATTTGAAACACCGCCGCACATCGACAGGCAAATAATTCTCATGTCATATATATGGTTAGTTGGAACTTCTTTTTAACTCCATTTATTAAAATATTTTAGATTTTCTCTAACTCATATAAAAATTTCGTTGATAACTGTAGTAAAGACGTTATTAAACTCCATTTATTAATGTCCTTTTTCAAGTCCTTTGCACATGTTTCCCTAATTCGTACAAGGACCTAATTTATCTAATTCGTACAATGACCAAAGATTTGCATGTGGCAATAAGCCAACCAGGTTGTACAATATACAACAAAAGAGTAATGCTATATAAAATCATAAACTTAAACAATTTAAACGAGGACTTTTTATAAATTTTTGGATTTCTCTGAAATTATCGATGAATGTTTGACAACATGGAAATGTCCATGTTATTGCGGAGGTACTCGTTTTGAAGCGCCATCTATCCACACCGTATTTATATTATACTCGTACATCCCAATATTTGAGTAGGAAAGGGCTCTAGAAAGGGTTGCCTTCTAAAATTACTACAATTCTCTATTAATTTTATCGCGGGCGGCGAGCGCTCTGAACCAAATGCCACTATTGTTTGCAAAATGTGCCTAGGCAAAAGCATTATGTGAATGGCCGGTGTTGCGAATTAATGATATCGCAAAATGTGTTTCCAACAACAAATTCGTACGATAATGTTTACTCTGTTCCCGATATTTCGACAATTTTTCATTCACGATCACCTTAATGGTACCATCTCTGTGATTTCTAAATACTCGTTACAGTTAAACTTAACCAGTATACGATAACTGCGTAAAGATAATTTTTAGGAAATCGTTTCTTAAAAGCAAATTTATCAAAAGGACATAAAATAATTGAAAAATTAAACTTCACTTGCAACAATAATAGTTGTATATCAACTTACAAGCAATAAGAAAGAAGTTATTTTTGTTATCCTGTGTATTGAATTACACTTTTATTGTACATAACATAACCTGGCGGGCATATTGTTATGTGGAATATTTTCCAACCATCCAAAAAGATGTTATATAGTAGAGACCTTAAATGAAAACCAGACTGGAACCCTTTTTAACTCTGTCTGCGTGGTCTGTCGCTAAACTTTATGGATTATAAAATCCCAGATGACTTGGTTGGAACATGTTTTGAGAATGCCAGGTGACCTTATCCTGAAATGAGATTTCAGGAAACGCCCTGAGGTTACGTCGAGTGTCAAAAACAAATAGAACGTAGAATTGGTAGATGAAGGGGTTGTATGAATTACTTATGTTTTAGAAGCGACCTTTATTTTATTACAATTTAGTGTAACTTGACAGCGCTATTTATATGTGGCAGACTCTTCAAACCAAACAAAAAGATTTAAAAAAAAAGGCTTAAGGGAAATTCAAACTGATATCCTTTTTGAAAAAAGTTAAGTTACAACGTAAATCAAACTTCTTTATAACCTCTTCATATAAAATTTTAAATCTTTTTTTATATTGTGGCATATGAGAAAAGATTTTTGTTAAAACAAAGTTAACAAAAAACGTAAAGTATATATTTTTTATACTGAGACTAAAGTAAAAGTAACTTCACACAATATAAAGATAAAATTAAGATCCACGACATTGTACAATATTCTCATTCGTTTTTTTTTTTCATCTCAATGTTGTGTGTTTCACGTTCCATTTTACCGGGAGATCAAGAGCTTACAACCTACGCTCCAATTTTTTAAAATGTACCCATTTTGTTATGCACAATTTGAATTTACATAAGTAATGAGGTTGCCACCATAACTTGTGTTGAGAGAAGAATATAGTAGGATGAGGGGGATCAGGATCAGAAAGCACCCGTTTCAGCCTCCAGGATTAAGTAGCCTACCTGAGATCATTTATAAACAGAGTCCATCCTACAAATTGTTGAGGTCAAGCCACGAGAACAACGGTAAAGTGATATTAGTATGAATCGCATGACCTTTGTCAGATCGACCCGTTAAAACTATTAATAACAAGACTTTACTTTTAGTCCTGTCATCAGCTCAAAGTACTCAACATCTGTTTCTGTTTTATTTGTGCCGAGTTTAATATAAATAATTGTTTTCCTTTTTGTTTGTCTTTCATAAATCTATAATTGAACTTGAAGGTGAACTTTTAGAATAAAGGATCACAAAAAATAAACCTTTAATTCATAAATAATTGTTATTTATAGTTGTAATTTATTTCAAGACATTGTAATTTGTTTATTGACATTGACATTGTAATTTGTTATTAACATTGTAATTTATTTCAAGACATTGTAATTTGTTTATTCCACTTTATATAACGGTATAACTCTACTGGTTTCAAAGTTTTCACTTCATCATCAGAGAAGCTCAAACAGGACAGTTTTTTTTGTGCTGCCCTGATGATGAGATGAAAACCTTGAAACCTGTAGGATTATACCGTTATATAAAGGAAAATAAACAGTGTTTGACTAAAAATATATAATGTGATTTACAATTGTCATTGTCGTACCGCGTCATTTTCATAAAAGTGTAAGTTAATAATTGTTGTCAGACACAATATCCAAGACTTTTTATTCGAAGTTTTCAGGACCCAGAATTGAAGTAAAAGATATATGTTGTCCATAAAAAATATACATTATGTTCTTAATAATCATAAGACTTTTCTTTGTAAGTTTCATCGAATATACAATATTTTAACTACATTATGATTTCGTCTAACTTAGCTCAAGGTGCACTGCATTTAAATAACTTGAGTTTATTACAGAATGATTCGAAACGTAAATGGGAAAATTTTCTACTAACAACTTAAATTAAAGTGAGAGATCAACTTGGTCCTATCATACTTTCCTATATTTTCATCTACAATGCCTTCCAGTCACATTCGTACTGTATTTTTTTATTTCATTCTTTGTACATTCCCAAACCATCTTAGAGTTCTCTACTATAACTTACTTAAATACGTCAGCCTTAAATTCACATTCATTCTTAATCACTTCATTCCGTATCTTGTCATACATTGTCACCCCACGTATTCTTCACAGTACATGATTTGTTTAAGCATCATTCGGTTTCTTTTAGTTCTTTTCCATGTCCATATTTCGCTCCCATACATCAAAATTAGTTACACATACTATCAAATATGTTCAAATATGTTATCAAAACACATCAGCAATCGGTTTATACTTTAAAAAAATTATATGCCAATTAAGCCAAAACTTTTACATTACTTACAAATAAGAAACAAACTTAAGAAAAAAACTTGCTCACACTGTTCAAAAAACCACTAGACTAGTATAATATATAATATAATATTATATAAAGTCTCCAGTTTAATACGAAGCGGGTGGGTCACAAACGATACACCTCCTCTTACCTGTCATGGGGCCACCCTCAGCCTTTCAAAATAACACCCCGTCGGAGGGAAATTAATTTTTACCGTCACCCCTTTGTGAGGCCAAAGTGTGCCATGTGATGTGGATGCCAGTAAAAGCCTATCTTGATGAGATTAAAATTTAGTTAAATATAGACCCAGAGGTCAGATACGTTCTTTTTCGTAAAAAAAATCCTTTGATCTGGGAGGAAGCATCGCCCTTTTGGTTTAATTTTCTACATTACTGAGTATTATAACTATGAAATTTATTAATTGTTCTAATTAAAAATTAATTACGTACAACGTTTTAGAAATTATACCTTGTAGCTTAGCTCAAACTATTAAAACTTATTTAGTAATAGTTAAAGATTAGCTCTCCCTCGTGATAGTGTAGGGTAGTCAACCATCCTGTGGATTGAAGATACCTGCACCTGTATTAATTTATTTTGTGTAAGCGTTTACACTTCAGCTATCACGCAGTCTTGACATATCAAGCTCAAAGTTCCGATGGCCAGATCAACGTTCCAACACCATCGACAGGTTTTATGTGCTACCGCCTGAGTTTTACATAGTGCTATTTTTGTGTTGCTTAATAGCACATCAGAATGTAGGATAATTAACTTATGAAGCTTTGTGAAAATATATATTCGAATGTTAAATAGCCTAAGAGTAAAACCAGTCCAGAAATTAACCAGCTTGGAACCTAACCTGGGGTTCCCGTTTGTTATGTATGAATGCTAACCGTTAAACCACGGCCGCCGACAATCATTGAAAACAAACAATGTATATACTCGAACGACACAGGCACTTTTTCCGCCTATTGTTCGATGGCATAAAGATACCTATGACTTCGGACATATCTATTCTTTTAAAAAAAGAAAAAAACGTGTTTTAAATTCAATTTATTTTTCATCATCTTCTCTACTCCTTATCCATTAAGGTCAAGGTTGCAGTGCTGCCGTGGTACTACTCCAGAAGCAGTTTGACGACCACCATGACCGAGTCGAACAGACAGTTGTCTTCCAAAACTAATGTTATGGGTTTTATCCTGTTAGTAACCAATGAAAAAGAAATACAGTCATATATTCCCTTCAAGTATATTTGACATATTTCTGGTTCGAAGAATGAAAGTATTATATTAGGTGTTAACATAAGTTGTGTCCGTTTTTTTTTTTTCAATTTAAAAACGAGCTCCAAAAGTAAAACAAAATGGTAAATGATATTCGTCATTCGAATGAAAATTTTCTGCTCTACAAGATATTGTGTTTGCTTTTACGTTACATATATTATTTTATTTGATTACAAGCCTTCAAAACGGAATGTCAAGTCGACGAAAGTGAACTGTTCGACACCTTCTTCTGTTCGCGTTCAATCGAGGGAATAAAGCTGCCAAAGCTGCTCGCGATATAAGTGTACGGTGAAGATGCTATGAATGAAAGGACAGCTCGTTGATGGTTTTTGCGTTTCAAAGACGGTAATTTCGACCTGAAAGACATGGAGCGTTCCGGACGACCAGTGGACTTCAATGAGGACCGCTTAAACCATATTATTCATGAAGATCCCCTTCAAACATTTTTCATCACCATTTTTTTTTTCATCACCATTTTCAAACCATTTTTCATCACCAGTAATGATGCGGTAAAGGAACCTTTGCTTGTGGCCATGCGTAGCTCGATGACGCGCGAGCAAATCAGCAGAAATTGTCGAACGTTGGTTTTTGTTGTTTTCACTCAAAACATGTGGAACCCAAACGCCGAACTTCTGGACTTTTCCCATTGATTTAAGATGGAGGTATACAGTCATGTGACTACAATTCATCTGCTTAGCCAATTCTACGGTGGTTTGAAGGGGATCTTCATGAATAATCACCATTTTGAAGGCTTGTAATCAAATAAAATAATATATGTAACGTAAAAGCAAACACAATACCTTGTAGGGCAGAAAATTTTCTTTTGAATGACGTATAACATTTACCATTTTGTTTTACTTTTGGCGCTCATTTTTAAATTGAAAAAAAACGGACACAACTTATGTTAACACCCAATATAATACAATAAAACAATATTTTTTCAATTCAAATCACAACAAACTATATTCTTTTCATATGCATGTGAATTTTGATTCTATCCCCACAAAGCCTTAACTAAAATGAATTGATCAGTCGTCGAATGGGTAAACCTTGTTTTTTTTTTCAAATATTTATGAAACAAATACTGCTACATATTCTATTGATGAAAAAAGAAATATTTTCACACAATTTGTATACAGATTCCATTCTATTTTTTTGCGTTACCAGGCTCGCATAATCCGGTAGATGTACAGGATATAGTGATCCACTCTGTTCAGTGATTTTCCACGCAAATCCACTACGTGCTATAGTTACCCCTGTTCCATTACCACACAAGTGTTTTGCATTTAAATTCACACTTTTTCTAAAGGGGATTGAAGTGCCCGAAGAAAATCCTATTTTCCAAAAAAAAAAAAAAAAACACTTTATCCCCGAATTCCGCTGTCATCCTGGTATTATACATTCAAATCACGTCATTTTTAGATTTTTAAAGAAACAAGGAGTAGGTAAATATTTGTCTCCATTATGGATAATAATATATAAGCTTAAACCATGAACATTTTAAGTTTGTGGTTTGGAAGATATTTACTGGAATCAATATGAAATAAGTAGCAATCAATATGGATAGATTATTTTCTCTTTTATACTTGTTTCGGACAAATGTTTAAATATTTCAACGGTGTTTTGTTTAGAACATAAAGCCACTATAAATTCTAACATGTAAACCCCACTTGATCTCATTTTACTTTTACACGTCCAGTATTTATTTTAGGTTTTTTGAATTTTCAAAGACTAGTTAGTCATTCTTTCTTACATATTTTACAAAAATCGGAATATATTGTTTTTATTTAATAAATAATGCACTTAATTAAGTACTGAGATATATATCTTTATTATATTAATAAAAAAGTGGTTTTAGCAAAAATACACTTAGTACGTTAATACTTAATGAATTTTCATTTTAATTGCCGATTTTTGAAAATATTTATAGGTTTTAACAATAATTTGTTTGAATAGTTGCTCCTGTAAAACACATTTTTTTTCTACGTCCATTTCTTCTTTTTCTTGAAAATGTATCAATTAAAATTTTAAATCCCTAAAATTAGAGGTTCATTTCAATTGTTTCATTTTGTAAAATTTAAAAGTAACCCTTAATACCTTAGTGAAATATCCTCCATAAATTCATCCCGCGCCTCGACTCACTTCGTTTAAGATGAAAAATATGCGATACTTAATACTTGTACCCGGCACTTGGAAAAATATAAACAAAACACCTCACGGGATGTATATTTTACACACAATTAGATTTGTTCGTCTCTCCCGCTCGATATTCCCAGCATCACAACTGATCCCTCGTTCGTTGGTTCACTCACTCCCCTTCTATATTCCCCGAATCCTACATCACTCATCTTCAAAGGGTAAAGAGATCATACCCCTCTTTCAATGGATAAAATCAACTCAATTTCCGCTGAAATTATCAATACAATTTTTTTCTTTGTCTTCTATAGCGTACCGTGGTCTTAATTCATCAGTTCAGAGAAACTATTTTACTTCAATTATAATTCCAAGTTTTACTTTATGGCACCATATTTTTAAATGACAACCTTAAACCTTCACTATTCCACTAAGTCAGTTTTTGTAACCCTACAAAACAGACCGAATTCAAAACCATGTATAAAATTCTAATAATTGCTGAAAAATACCTGAGCTATTTGAGATTTACAGACGATATCGTTATAACTCTCACAAAACCCGAATGATCTTTAGCACCAACTGCGAGAATTGGCAGAGGTCAGCAAAGAAGTTGGTTTAAAAATGAACATGTCAAAAACCAAATATATAATGAACAGTTTTGCTACCCCAAAACCAATCATTGTAGGTGAAAAGCCGCTGGAACTTGTCCAGTAATATGTGTATTTGGGCCAAATTATTTCCTTTGTAGGTGGCATATCGGAGGAAATAGCACAAAGAACAAAACTAGCATGGAGCTCATTTGGACGTTTGAACAACATATTCAAAAGTAATCTCCCAATATCCTTGAAGCAAAGGGTCAACAACAAGTGTATTCTCCCAGTACTTACGTATGACTGCGAGAGATGGACGCTCACAGTAAAGAACAACTAAAGTAAAGTAAAGCACAAAAGCTCCAGACCGCACAAAGGGGCATAGAAAAATGCATATTGGGATATACTAAAAGAGACTGTAAACGAAACACCTGGATTCGCAACACAGCAAAGGTAGAAGACGTTATAAAGGTGGGCAAGAAAACGATGTGGCAATGAGCAGGACACGTAGCCAGAATGTCAGACTCCCGATGGACCTCCGAAATAATCCAATGGTACCCAAGAGGCATAAAAAGGCCCAAAAGAAAACCGAAGGTACGCTGGATAGATGAAATCAGGAAACATGGTAGCATCACATGGCACCAACGAGTAAAAAAAACGAACTATTTGGAGTCAACTTGGGGAGACCTTCATCCAGCAGTGGATCGATCCTGCTTGACAATGATAATGATAATATTCTAAACTAAACCATATTTTAAAACTAATGAAACCCAATAAAAAAGTCAACATGAACCTCGTTTAATTGCATACAACATGAACTGTGGTTTTTGTCATCAATTGAACAAAAAAGTTGTCATCAAAGTTGTCATCAATGGAACAAAAAAGTTCTCATAAAAAAAGTTGTCATCAATGGAACAAAAAAGTTTTAAAAATACTTTCAAAATATTAAAAAAACTAATACAATAAAAAAAAATTGACTGTATATAAATAAATAATTAAAAGCGTAATTATATATTTATTTAAGCAAAAGAATCACTCTTTGCTTCTCGGTATTCTTACTTTAACTTTTGGAAATCTGGAAAGGATTAATACGATTAGTAAAAGTTCATCCTATATTTATTTCCGCTTCATCTCTCAACCATAAAATCCATGTTTTTCCAATTAACATCTCCCCTTACGCAACTCTTACAAAAGTTCAGAAAACATGAATCTAAGAGGCAAATAAAATGAGGTTTCGATGTAAACGCTTACCTTTGCAATAATTTATTTATCTGGTTTGTTAATCACGAACTTAGATAAACCAAACTAGACCTCGGGGCCCAAAAGTTTAGCCTTCGTTAAACACGTCCGTCAAATAACACTTGATCGATTTTCTGTTGAGGTTTATATACAATCATTTTTCGATCCATTTTACCTCTAGACTTTCTGGTGTATTTTAAGGCAAGTGATCTTTACTTTGCTGTCTTTCCGTTGACCTATTTTAGTTTTATTGATTGTTCCTTTATGTTATTCATTGGTAAGTCAACGTTGAAATTTTATTTTTTGTATTTTCCTTGTGATTATATTTTACGATATATTGATTCGAGTGTAAAACATATTCTACAATAATGATATTCAACAAAGTAAATCTTATATTTTGGATAAAAATTACGCCTTATTTATTGTCAACTTTATTCTATGCCTTTTTCTACCATTCTCGATAGATTTTTTTTCACTGCGTACTTTATTGCATTTTTTTATATTTTGTTATTATATGAGGTCAATCGATTTTCAAAATCAAATATCCGTCCCATCCGTCTGCACATAAATATTCACAATTTGAATTTCACCAAACATGCATGCGATTTTCCGTGCAGATGAGAAAATTCCATGAGTTTTGCACATCCGGCAGACGATAGAACTTCCACCCCAGAAGCCCCCAGAAAGCTCCCAAAAAGATGTTCCGAGTGCGATAAAGGCATGCATCAATCAACGTAAGCTTCTGGGCATAATCGCAACTAGACAGGTCACAGGTTCATCTGTTTATTTAGGGTGCCAAATACCGAGCGAATAAAAAGCTTTAGACAGTTTCAGACATTTAAACAACCTTATTTTCAGGATTAAATTCGATTACCTAAAAGACCTGGACCTTTTTGAGATTGAAAAAGATAGTAGACAGGTTTTTGTTTATTCACTTCGTATTTTGTTTTTGTTTTGAAATATCTAAGGATAAACAAACTTGTTTTTCTGTAAAAGAAATTGAAAAACATATTTTTTGTAAAAATTGTGTTATTTAAGGACGATTCTAATTAAATGTTCATATTGCTGTCATATGCTGAGAGTTTTTATTTAACTTCGTATCGAATTTTTCAATCACTAGCGAAGTTAACAACTAACGAGCCATGAAGATGGGAGCTGCAGTTTTCGCAAAACGTTTACACTTTGAGTCACAAAAATGCTGTAGAAACGTTGAAAGACCTTAAACAATGTTTAAAAAAAAACGTAAAATCTCTGAATATTTGTATATTTTTTTTACAAAAAACGTATTTCTGATGAAGTTGAAAATTCTAACGTTTATTTATATATGTTAGAGATTTGAACTTGGAAATATGATTTTATTTTTATTCTCCTTGACCAGTAAATAAAGAAAAGCTGAAAACTGTCAGGACATCCCCCTCACGAGGCTTTGTTTCAGAAAGTGCCCTTGGGCGGGCTAATATCCCAATATAAACGTCAAAAATCCCAACCCCCGTGCCTCGGGCCCACCCTGTTTCCATACCCCATAACCGCGAGGTATGACTTTATTTATAATCAAAACAACCTCTCTTTATGCATTTAAATATGACTCTTGTTTTTCTTTCCATTTCCATTTCATTAATTTTTTACCTGCGTGTTTTATCTTGCTCTTTTTAAAATCCATAATATTTCAATGTTGTTTTGAAAATATTATAGGCAATTTTCTGAATAAATCAACTATTTGTGATGCTATATATTTTATTGTGTTAGTCTTTCGTTGTACATAGTACAACTTAGTAGGCTTATTGTCATCGTTTAGTGTATGCAGAACAACTTAGTAGGATTATTAAGGTCGTCCTAAATTTACTCCAAAATAGCAGCGAATTTTTTTAGAGTAGTATGTTTTAAAATGCTTGTTAAAAATACGCAAACAATGAATACTTTTTGGTCACAGTAATTCTCACATTTACAAAATATAGTTTTAAATCGTATTAAATTTGTTTTTTTTAAATATGACAAGAATCGTCAACTTTTATTACTCAGTAAAAATATACAAGAAATTACAGTTAACAGTCCTTGTATAAAATCACCCTATTTTAAAAAGGAACTACATATTTAAGAATGCTAATATTTTCTTTGAAACATGCACAAAATTCTAAATACTTCCTTAAAGAGTGTATAAAAAATACTCAAATTTATAATACCTCATTTTCTATCTCCTAAAAGCCACCCCTAGCATATAAAATCGCGAGTTGGTACTACTTATTGTAAGCAAATACCAGAAGAAAGCAGCATTTAATACAGCCATCTTCTATGACAGTGACATTGGCATTCATACCGAGCCTCCTTTCCCTTCCCCTATTTCTCCTCAACCCTCAACCTCAGCAAGTTTTCCGGAAGTGCATTAGCGCGGGAACGCCCTTGCCGAACGTCAGGATTCACACACATTATAAAAAATACACGTATAACAGTTCACGCCTCAAATTTCCACTTTACTGCGAAAAATTCTTAGAATCGCCAAGCCCAAATCGCAAACCCAATTTGACTCGCCTTAATAAAAAGAATAATTAAGATATAAATAGCTTTTAATATAGTCATGTCAAAAAAATGTTTTTTGTTTTAATTAATCTTGTGAATGAATTGTACGACTTGAGAAAATAATTCAATTTAATTTTAAGATCATAGTTTACAATGGATTTACCATATAAAATTGACAAGATAATATGATATGTGATTTACTTTAGTTTTTTTCCCCTTGGTCGTTTCTTCAATTTCGATGATCGAGGTCATCATGGTCATCAACCATCCCTCTCCAGTAAATTCGATCTCTTGTCCTATTTAGCGCCACTTTAAATTATCACCCCGCTACTTTTTTCACCTGGTCACTCTACCTACCAGATGGATGCTCAGCTTTCGCTTCTATTGTTATTCACGCTTCCCACCATAATTGACTTCCATACAGTGTCTCTAAAGTATCGTAAGATTCTTCTTACACACATCACAAAAAAACTATCTCAACCCCAAACTCTTCAATAATCGATCGATCGGTGCTTCTGGTATACAATGGAATACGCAAAAGCCGTTTCAAACACAACTAATTAAAGCTACATAACATTAATGGTTACCAAAACCGCATATTAAAGCGAAGAATAATTATCACTAAAGTATAAGTTCTTCTTCTTCTCGATGTACAGTCTCCTGTCGGGGGCTGCCCACCATCATAGCAATCCTTTCCTTGTTCACTGCAGCCTACAACAACGGAATTACACCCAAACCATTGGCGCGAATTCTTAATTCAAGATGTATGACGTTTTCCTTCTCTACTTATGTTGATTAAAAATATTATAATTTATATAACGTAATATATGTGTGATTTTTTTCATATCTTCATTTGTAGCATTTTGATCAATTCCTTATATTGAAGCGTTTTGGTCAATGCCGTTTATTTTAGTGTGTTGATCAATACCGTTAATACATCGTTGAAAATACTGATTCCGATAAGAGTCTGATATACATTTAGCCCACAATATTAGTATAAGACTCGGTTCAATTTAAAAATTTGTCATAAATGTAATGAATGATTATGAATTGCTTTCCAGTATTTTCTACAAAAGCCTTCAGTAAACTTGAAACGATTGTTTTAACGTAGTTTTCACACTTTCAATGTTTTCCCTTATACCACGTTATTTACAAGACTTGCTCGGTATACTTTAAGCCGGGCAGTATTATGCTGGATCCCTCCTTATTACCGGTGCATATTTTCCCCTCTAGCCAGTGTGCAGTGGCGGAGTAAGAAGAAGAAGGGGGTGCGGTGAGCGCAAAGGTACATCCGGCCGCTGCACCGGAAGACGCTGCACCGCAATAGCCTCAAGTCACCGAGCCAGGGATTGACAACTGTTTATTTTCAAAATAAATTATAAATATTTTTGGCACTAGACAAAGCTAAAGCATTCGAGTATTGTTGTTTCTTTAAAAAAAAAGGATAATTTTTTTATTCCTTTGAAAAGTATGTTTTAGCGACATTTAGATTAAATGGACGTCCGTGGTCTGGTTGGTAAAACACCTGTCTTCCTGCACGAAAGTAGTGGATTCGATTGCCGTTAGAATGCAGATAAAAAAAAACAGTCTGGTTTTCATTTAAGTCCTCTTCAATATCTTTCTGATTGGTTGGAAGAAATTGCAAAGTAATAGGCCCACCTGGTTGTGCTGTATGTAATGAAAATTTATCGCATTATAATAAATATGTTTTTTTTAGTAAAATAATTTTTTTTAATGTAATTGTGTTTGCAGTAATTAAAATAAAGACTCAACTATTGTATATATTTTCTTAAGTATTGAGTTTCAGAACAAATTTATAAAATGATAAATATCTACAAAAAATGTCTATAAATCTTCCTTGGAGAATTATTCTACAAAGCTTCTTTTAACTAAAAATATCTATAAATCTTCCTTGGAGAATTATTCTACAAAGCTTCTTTTAACTAAAAATATCTATAAATCTTCCTTGGAGAATTATTATACAAAGCTTCTTTTAACTAAAAATATCTATAAATCTTCCTTGGAGAATTATTATACAAAGCTTCTTTTAACTAAAAATATCTATAAATCTTCCTTGGAGAATTATTCTACAAAGCTTCTTTTAACTAAAAATATCTATAAATCTTCCTTGGAGAATTATTATACAAAGCTTCTTTTAACTAAAAATATCTATAAATCTTCCTTGGAGAATTATTATACAAAGCTTCTTTTAACTAAAAATATCTATAAATCTTCCTTGGAGAATTATTATACAAAGCTTCTTTTAACTAAAAATATCTATAAATCTTCCTTGGAGAATTATTATACAAAGCTTCTTTTAACTAAAAATATCTATAAATCTTCCTTGGAGAATTATTATACAAAGCTTCTTTTAACTAAAAATATCTATAAATCTTCCTTGGAGAATTATTATACAAAGCTTCTTTTAACTAAAAATATCTATAAATCTTCCTTGGAGAATTATTATACAAAGCTTCTTTTAACTAAAAATATCTATAAATCTTCCTTGGAGAATTATTATACAAAGCTTCTTTTAACTAAAAATATCTATAAATCTTCCTTGGAGAATTATTATACAAAGCTTCTTTTAACTAAAAATATCTATAAATCTTCCTTGGAGAATTATTATACAAAGCTTCTTTTAACTAAAAATATCTATAAATCTTCCTTGGAGAATTATTATACAAAGCTTCTTTTAACTAAAAATATCTATGAATCTTCCTTGGAGAATTATTATACAAAGCTTCTTTTAACTAAAAATATCTATAAATCTTCCTTGGAGAATTATTATACAAAGCTTCTTTTAACTAAAAATATCTATAAATCTTCCTTGGAGAATTATTATACAAAGCTTCTTTTAACTAAAAATATCTATAAATCTTCCTTGGAGAATTATTATACAAAGCTTCTTTTAACTAAAAATATCTATAAATCTTCCTTGGAGAATTATTATACAAAGCTTCTTTTAACTAAAAATATCTATAAATCTTCCTTGGAGAATTATTATACAAAGCTTCTTTTAACTAAAAATATCTATAAATCTTCCTTGGAGAATTATTATACAAAGCTTCTTTTAACTAAAAATATCTATAAATCTTCCTTGGAGAATTATTATACAAAGCTTCTTTTAACTAAAAATATCTATAAATCTTCCTTGGAGAATTATTATACAAAGCTTCTTTTAACTAAAAATATCTATAAATCTTCCTTGGAGAATTATTATACAAAGCTTCTTTTAACTGTAAACCAAACATAACATGAGTAAATAGAAAAAAGCTTCATTACAATTAATAAACACATTGTTTGAATTTGAATCTACATAATACGAGTATATACGAACTTTATGAATGAATAAAATACAGACTATGTTTCTGACTCAAATCTTACATACTTTTAAAAATTGCCACTTCAAATACAAACACGTTTAGTACAATTCGAAATGGTTAATTAAATGCAAAACATTTTTTTTCAATTTCATCTCGAAAGCCTCTTCTTAACTTTCAGTTGTTAAAAAAATTAATTCTTATTCAGGACGCGAACCAACAGTGGTTCTCGTCCGATTCACACGGACCGCTGCGAATGACGCGAGAGGGCATTTTTTTTTATTTTGAAGAGGGTCTAAAAGGGGGTTTGTTTTTCTCCCTATCCGTTATTTTTTTCGTTTTTTTTTTTCAAACCCCCGCTGAGCAAATTTCCTTTCGCAAATTTTCTTTTATCATCAACAGCTCGGCGATGTTAATAATGAGCAGACGTATGTCAACGTCATTGGGCTTCCCAAAACAAACTACGATTTATTTAATTATTTACTCTGATTTTGTAGTCATTGAGTTTTCAACTAAAAAAATTGACCATTTAAAGTTGAACTACTTTTTGTATTTTTGCTGTTTATCCGCAATCGAAACTTGATTCAAAATTGGTTTATTCGTCTTTATGGAAAACATTTGATTTAATGTTGTCTGTGATCTTTTGATGTTGCTCATAAATGTTAATGCGTATTGTGTATCGATTTTTGCATTATTAAGACTCCGAAACCCTAAAGTAAAAATGAAAATAATCCTGAACTATTAATGTTAACAATTATTGAGTTTTTAGGGACAAAGAAAAAAGAACTTTGTTATTAATAAAATATAAAGGATCTTTCAAAATGAGGGTTTTTTTTTTGTATTCTTGGATAAAACACAGATGGCGTCGCGAACTTGCCTGGGTCTTGTGACATTTGAGAATTGTAATGTATGACATTTATAAAAATGGAGTCGTATACAATACAACAACGCGTTCAAATTGTTGAATGTATTGTAATCTCCGGAAACGGTGATGTTAATTGGCCACCGAGATCATGTGATCTGACACCGTTGGACTATTTTAACCAGGTCTATAAGAATGACCCTCAATCAATTCCTGAGCTTAAGGACGAAATTATTCGCGTTATTGGTGAGTTAGAACCGCAATTATTCCAAAATGTCATCGAAAATTTTGACACAAGAGTGGATATCTGTGGAGCTGCAAGAGGTGGACATTTGGCGGATATTGTTTTTTGTGTTTAAATATCATATATTATACTTCAATGAGCAATAAAAAGTTTTTTGAAATCAAATCAAATTGTGTGTTATATTCAAGAATTAAAAAAAATTTGAATTAAAAAAACCGCTAAATTTGAAAGGCCCTTTTCAATAAATTTCCTAATTTTATTTGTATTTCTTGAGAACTCGTGATTAAGTCCTTAGTACTTAAAATAAAAAAATCTGACATGAGTTGTTAATTAGTACGTATACTTAATCCGCTACTATAAACACTGCATAGTCTAATATTCTTGGCTTAGCTTGACGGAAGAATGAAGGATCAAGAATAGGCAGTAGATGGAGAGATAGAAGTGATCTGCAGGAAAATAAGGCACAAGTACCAGAAAAGGTATAAAAGATGAGGAAGTGGCAATTTCTTTTCCAAAGAATGGAGCCTAACAAAAAAAAAGTTCAGAAAAAAATATTAACAATACATTAATGTATTCTTTCCTAGTTACATGTAAAATAAGTTTATTTAACAACGTTGTTTCATAATTAAAAATGATTGACTAAAAATGCCGTGTTGCTAAAACTCATAATATTTCCTTAACGGAGCATAAATGAGATAGATAAAATGTTTTTTTTAATGAATAATACTAAACAAATCAGAAATGAACACCGTGGCCACAATGCAATTGTGCTTATCGTTCATATTTCACGCTTAATTCGCCCTAATCCAGCACAGAGAGCGCGTGCGAAAATATATAGAGCGGCTGCAGAGCGCCCACCGCCCTCTCGAGAGCTGGCCCTGGTGGGATTTTCCTCGAAAAAGGAAAAAATAAAGTGCATGACCCATTTTGTGAAAAACGATCTGAACCATAGATATTATAGAACCTTTGTTTTGTTGCCAGCCGCTGGTGATTATGCCCTGTCTCGGATATTCAACTTTTTAAAATAAACTTAAAAGTTAATTTTCTTGTTTTTTTTTTCAGTTTGTGATGATTATATCTCACGAAAGGCGTATTTCGAAGAGTTATCAGTGAATTAAATTATTTTCAGTGAATTAAAAAATACTTTTATAAAATATGTACGAGTATATTCTGAAGCATTTCAATTATTTAATAAAACATTTTTTAAATTAAGTAATTTACGACGTATTTTTTTGACGATCAAACGACGATACTTAAAAAAGTTGTATTTTGAAAAAAATTAATAACTTTTGAAAATCCGTGTTATTAAGTGGAGAAATTTTTAAAACTTTCACCTATATTATTGAAAATTGACGTTACTCTAACAAGGAAAGCTTTTGGTTTTTTTTTAAGAATACATATGACCAAATTCATTCGTATTGTTTACACCAGAAAACTTAGTGAAAAAACTTCCCGTGCCATTCTAAAAGAGTAGAACAGGGCAGATTTCGAAATGATGTTCTTTAGTGCAAAGTTTTGTTGCACTACTTTTACTACTTTGTTAATTTTAATTACCGTCGGTATAAATGAGATTATGTAAAATTTTATTTCAATCGACGACTTTTATCACCTATAAGTTCCACCTATATTTTTTTTGACAATCAAACTAGCTTTTACAATCAAATGCACAGAATCTTAAATTTTAATGTGGAATCTATTTTATTAAAAGTGATTATTGGTGTAGAACTTTATTGCCCATAAGAGATCTTACACCATCCACCTGTGTTACGATTGGGATATTCGATATCTCAACTTTGGAGGACATGAGTGCCAGGCTGTGAACCAACTTGGAGGAATTTTATAGCATTCATGTGGTATTAATTGAACATGTAGGATGATGATCATGATATTTTATCAATTAATAAATATAAAAAAATGTTGCTTTACGGAAGGTTAACATGATAAAAACAAGGCTATAAGCACTTCATCTGTATAAAACGCAATGTTACTCTATCACAACAATAAAAATCATTATATTCCGTTTTATGTATCTGTATAAGGTTATTCACAATATCGTTGATAGCCCTGATATATTGGATCAAATTAGTGTCCACACTCCTGCAAGAAACACACGGATCCTTTTACAACTAAAATTTGTCAATACCAATTTGGTACCGACAGTCGCACGTTATAATACGAGTACATCGATCATGTGAACACAAAGATTGGGCAACTCGATATTTAGTTTGGTGGACATGGGCAACTCGATATCTAGTTTGGTGGACATGGGCAACTCGATATCCAGTTTGGTGGACATTTTTAATGTAGATGTTGTTGAGCTCAGGAGGGTCTTTCTCCATTATTTCCTTAATCTTAGGTTCTAACTCTGAGACCGTTTATTCCTTTTTCTTTAATTTTTTTTTTATAATTTGTTAATTTGGTGTGTTTTTTTTGTTGTATTTGAGTTTTTTTCTTTCAGAGTTATTATACTTGACGTTTTTAATTATTAACGTGCACCATAAATGTTTTGAGTCGTGTTGATTTTTTGAACTTTTTGGTACTTGCATTTGGTTTGATAAATATTACTATGGTTTAGAAAAGATACAAAAATAAAAAATAAATCATTAGCCTCCGTATATAATATTTTCGATACATGAATAAGATATATTTGTATTGAATTAATTACTTCCTCATTTAACTTAATATTTATTACATAAACATTTAAGAAACAAACGCTCTGCCAACAAAGAAAAATTACAATAACACGTTTCGAACTCGCGTAAACCATTTTTACAACCTTCAAATTCGAAAAGTGAAAATTTATTTTACTATAGAGAACGGAAAAGTTTCTAATTGCTGTAGAAAAGACATTATGACAACGGCCAGTCCGACAATTTTCCACGAAATTCATATCTAATTTGTCGATAACAAAAGCTACGCTAGCGAACTATCAAAAATTCAAACCAACCAACTAACCCCTCCTTTGTCGGTGAAACTCTAAACTCCCTTTGTCGAATCATGCTGTTAGCGAACACTATTTGCACTCTTAACTATGCAGGTAACCTGATGACCTGAATTTTATAAATATCCATTTTCGAGGAATTTATTTATGTATTTATTTGATTTACTTACCTTTATTGCAGAACGCTTGTTTTCTTATAATTTTGAAGAAAACATTTCTACTCTGGTTTTTTCATATTATTAATTCACTTACCTATTAACAGTTCATTGTTTTACAATCTGGTAGACTTATTACCAGGTGGGAAGGAATGAATGAATCAATACACATTACAAAGGGGATCAGGGTATCACCGAAGATGACTATTTAAGCCAATTTGTGACATGCATATCCTGTTGCGTATACGAGTAGAGTAAGGAACTTCAGTACTTGCGTCTCTTTCTCCATTGGATCCCTGATAGGTAGCTGGCAACAGTTCAACGTAATTTGGTTATATCTGATGTTGTTTGCTCCCAGTTGTGTTGAACATTAATATTTTTAAGCGTCTCATGCAGTACATCATTATATCTCGTACGCTGCTCTCCGTGCTTTCATCTGCATTTCGCCAGCTCTCAAAAAAGGATATTTTTTGGGAGTCTATATTCAGGCAAGCAAGTTACGTGTTCAGACCAACGCAGGAGAGAACAATTCCAAAGTATTAATGCAACATCTTTGCTTTTCTCAAAATTGCATCATGTGATACTATCGAATCTTCATTATTTGCCTGAGAAACCTCCGCTGATATTTTTTCCAGTGTCTTAATGTGTCGTATGTAGTGAACTCATAATTTGTATCAATATTTCAGAGATGGAATGATCACATCTTTATAGACAGCCGTTTTGGTTTTCTGTGCTAGATCGTAATTATCAAACACTCACCTACGAAGAGCCTAAAGCGTCCAAGAATCTGCACTTAATATATTCTTAATTTCAGGTGGCCATATCTTATAACAACCAGACAAAAGCAAATAAAGAAAGGTGCATCGCTATAGTAAATTTTCAAATTACAACTCATTTTAAAAAAATAAACAAGTAAAAGCAGTAAAAAATTAATTTTGTAAATTGAGGAAAAAATGAAGAAATGGTGGAGAGAAGAGGGAATGAAACATTACAGACTTGAAATGAAGTGCCTTCAGACATTAAGCATCTTTCTGGTTGATTAAATGGTATTGCCAAATGGCAAAGAACTCGTGTTCGTTTATCGCAGTGGAAAGTGTTATACGGTAAAATCCTACAAATATTTCAAACTGAAAAGTGAACGTTTTAAATTATTTTACTTACAATTTCTGCCAACTCAATATTTTTTAAAAGTAGATTTTTGCTACATCGCTGATAAATGATCGAGTTTGATATATTTTCGACTTAGATATCATGTCACATCTATCAAGGAATGAGTTTCATTCAAATGTCTGTTAAAAGCCTGTATACTTCTTTCTAGCGTTCAACCACGATGTATACATAAAATCAGAAAATTTGACCCATCAATATATCGGTCCTGTTTTCTCAATTGCCTTTAAAAAAGCGGATCACATTGTGATATCTGAACGATTTCTCCTAAAATTTCGTTTTTTTTTTCACAACAAAAAATCTGTCATGTAATGTTTTATCAATTATTAATTTTTGCACTAGTAAGAATAAAAATTTGCTTATTAAAACGGTTCAGTTCGATCCCACCACAACCCACGCTGTTATGAGGGACAAAAAAAGAACCCATCAAACGCGATCTACGCTAGAAGATCAAAATGTTTTTTTATATTTTTTTTATGAACGCGACGTCACGTATTGACGAAGATGGAACTGTTGTTAGACTTATACCTATATTTACTAAATTAAGAGAGAGAGAGCGTTGCCTCCATGCAACAATAAAGCAATAGTTTAAACACTTCTGACACTATTTCTCTCTCAATAAAACTTACCCGGGTCTCAGCGGCATATGAAGAAAATACAGAACAAATACTCTTTCGTCTCAGATCGCGATGGGCTCAATAATAAGTTGTACTAGGCCTCCAAGATATTATCTCCGGGACAAGGGGAACAACAAAGGAAAGACATAAATTTGTGATAATACTTAGTTTAATCCAATGAGATTTTAATAAAAAAAACTCCGCAATAATGCCGAGAAAAAATTATATATATTACAAAAGTACCAGAGTAGGCAGACTAATAATTTGGGCTTGCATTAAAGACCGATTCCCGCTCAATATTCATCACAAACATAAAGGTTATGAGGTAAGGAGAAATCAACAATGATAGGTTACAATACAAAGAGATCACTCACCCCACAATACCATGAATATCGATAAGGAACGATACGCGTAGTGTCTATTCTCTCGGAACTGCGGAGGAACCAGAAGATTTCCCCCGAAAACGAAACCGGAACGATGACTCTGATGATGATGATACCGCAAGCGTCCTTTGAAGCTTCGCGCTGCGCCGATACAAAACTCTTCCCTGACCTTCGGCCTGGGAGAACGATTTCAGACCCGCAGTTATTTAAAGAACCGCTTTTCTTAGTTTCTCGAAACTTTACTTGCTTCACGCCCGTTGGAGCCAATAATAATCCAAGATTATTTCTTTGGAAATACTATTCCGCAGATAAATCCCCGCGTCAAGTCTGGACGGAAGTGCCGGAAGAACTTTCACAAAAAAAAAAACTAATTATTAATTCGTATGCTCCCAACAGGATATGATAACTCGGAACACAAGGTAACTGACCGATAACTTGAATGAATTAATTAATTATTAATTCGTATTCCCCCGACCGGGATCTGTCTTAATAACAGAACCAGTCGTCCTCACGGTACCGCTCGTAATGATCTACCGACCCTCTTGTCGCCTCACCTGTCCATGGCGCACGTGATGCAATTTCACCCGTCCATAACGTTTGTAAGCGATCTCTTGATTCGTCAAATCTTTGGTCGGGCCGTAATTCGACCAATCAAGCCATTGCATCCGATTATTTTTTATAAGTGACGCAATTGCTCTGTGATAGATGAAATTCTTTATACCGCGCGTTTTGGAATAGAATCTTCCAGAAACAAAGGATGATTGCATCATTCCTTGTCCTAATTACAACTGCGTCACGCTCGGACTTGATTTTATGCGTCATTATTTACCCGTCAAAATCAGAACAAAGGGAAAGTACGTTTTAATTCCGCTCGTAACGACGATCAATTTCGCACGTTATTTTCCTTTTGGATAAATCCCAAACTTCTCACCCGTCTTTTATGAAAAAATAAATATACTCCTAACACTGTCCAAAGGGACTCCTCCGGTTGCAGCACACCTGAGTATGAAAAGGAAAGTAGTAACAACGAACTTGAGGTTCGGCATCACGGGAGAAGGAAACTGACTCGCAGTTCAGTGAAAATATTCTTATAAAGTGGTTTAAGGCTTGCAGTTCCAACAGTCCAGCAAGCTGCCGGTACTTTCACAGAAAATTTCAAATACAACAAAACTATCCTTTGACGCCACCGGATCGGAGTAGCCAATCGGTCCGAAGATAATCCGATATAAGGCTTATTGAAACATTCAATTTTTTTGAACATGTTCTTAATTCGTATAGTAGCCCTTAGAAATATCTGAATTGGTAATCCCAACATACTCGTATTTAAAAGAGTGTGGCTGGAAAACAGCATTGTTTTCGGGCCCATTAATCGGGTTTAGAACCAATGGAGTAGACACGGAACTCACTGTTCGTCATCACTCACACACGTCTAGCGTGTGAGTATTATTACCAGACGAACTTTTTTCACCAGATTGGCACTCTTTTTTAAAAAGGATACCCTTTTTGGGTATATTTAGGAATCGAGCCGAAATCCCCAGGTGCAAGTCAAGCGTCTTACCTACTAGGTCACAGAAATCATAAAATCAACTAAGTTCAAAAGGTTACAATAGTTTAGTTACTCTGAAATGTATTTTTATTGTTTGTAATATCAAAAATATGATTTATGTCGAGAGCTGTTTTTGATTACATCAATATAGATATATATATATCATAGATTCTTCATAAAATATAAATTATTTTTAATACTCGCAGTTTTAAATACCTAAAAACAGGTAAGAGAGAATTTTTTAAGTCAACAAGATTGTATCCCCTGAAAACATCGTTCAAGGGTAATAAATGTTGTTTTTAAACGTTTTTATCGTAAATTCTCCGCTTCGCTATTTTCTAAAAAGAGAACCTTCGACACCTTTCTCCACGCAGATAAAAGGAAGTGTAAAAGTTTTTCTATTACGTCATTGGGAATGTATTCATTCAAGTTATCGTCAATCATTTTTTCTTACCCGTCATTTTTTTATCGCATAGGTACTCGGAAAATAATTGCAACGATAAATCAAAATGACATGCATCTCACCCCAGTCCCCTGGTCCATGGTGGGTGGCGTTTTATTGTTGGTGGGGCGATGTTTTTATTATATTTTTTTTTAATTCATCGAAACCCCAGCCGGAAGAGTTTTAGATTACGGCTAACGATGGGAAATGCAATTAAATGAATGCTCATTTATTTTTCGCTTTTTTTACGAAATGTGTCATTTGAGCAATCTTGAATGACAAATTTATTATTTTTATCATATTGTTTTTTTTTTCGACCCTAAATTTTAAACACTTTATCAATTTGAAACCTCATATCGAAATGAATGGTAGTATTTTTAAATCATTTTTTTTATTAATTGTGTTATATATGTAAGGTGAGGCGAGAACTGAGAAAGTGTAAACATCTGGAACGAACGAATAAAGAAAAACAAATATACAGTGAGTGGAAAGCGTGATAAAGGAAGATCTTGAAAAGTATGGTTGAATCAAGCGAATGATGTTTAAAAAGAAGGAACGTAAAAATTCTAGAAATCGTCGAGTTTAATGAAAAGATATTTGAAAGATTTGTACGTGTAGAAGAATGTGTCTTGATAGAAAGTCGAGCGCTCTCTCCTCTGTGCCTATTTCGACAAGAAGACGCCGTGGTGGTATTTATGAATCATACAAAAATTAAAAGCAAACTTAAATACTGTTTTTTTATCTACTGTTGAAATATTTATTTTATGTTATAACATACTGATTTGTTTACATTCATTTACAGCCATTTTTTTAATTTTTTAAAGTTTTTAATAAATAATGAATGTTTGTATAAAAATTTATTATTTTATAAATTAGTAAGTATCATATTACAATATAATGTATTACACTTTCGTTGTATACAGTACAACATAGCAGCTTACTTCCGTGTAGCAATTTCTTCCAAACAACTAGAAATATGACGAACAGCCTGTTGTAAAAATAATCAAACTGAAACTCTGAAACTCAGGTTCGGGTATCATCGGGAATCGAACCCGTAATCCCTGGGGTGGAATACAATCATTCTATCAAATAAGTCACGGGGTTGTCATTGCATTAAAATAATGCGTACACTAATCACAAAAAGATTTATAACGTCAATAAAAAAAATCTAATGAATAAAATCCAAAATATATATACATAAAATAAATTCACGTATACAATTTTATGATAAACTATCCACAAATGGCCAACGAAATATTTCACGTGTCTATTGACGTCTCGCAGTTTATTCCCCGGAAGTGTGGAATCCTTAAACGGCGGGACATCAATCTCCCTCCCGCCTCGCCGGGCCGCACATGACGTTTCCGGGACCATTTCCGGTCTAAAATATACAAAAAGAAATGGGGCACCCCCTCATCCCTTGCTCAGACCCTGGACCCCTAACGAGTCGAGACCCAAAGCGATCGCTATCAATTTTAAATTCAAATCAAACCTTAAACATCCCTTCTATTCTTATTAATATTATAGTGAAGCTTTTTGCTTGTCTTGGAACGATTATTTATATTTTATTTTGTTTGTTATTTCTTACGACGAAAAATAAAACACGGAACAGTCGGTAACAATGAAAATAAATATAAGAAACGAATATGGGTTAAATATTTTTATTCTACGGTTTATACATTGTATTAAAGTTTTCTAAAAATGCTTTTTAAGTAATGGTTCGCATTTATGGCATTTTTATTTCGTAGTTTTTTTTTCAATGTACACATATCATCACGACATATCCTTTTTAGAGTAGACAAAGAGGACAGATCTCCACACCCACAGCTCTCGCCTAGTCCACATCCATACATCATATATACTCTTCAGTTTCTCTTAATTCTTACTTGTTCTTATTTTTTTAATGCGCATCATCACAATCAACCTCTTTAAGTTACTGAAGCCAGCAACTGCTTAAAAAATTATCTATAAGTCATTTAGCTGATGTGAGGTCAATCACTAAATGAAACTTTATAATTATTTAGTTATATGTCGCTTTTTAACCTTCTCAATTATAAAGTTTCAAAAATAATTACATCTATCTACTCGTATTACATTAAGTGATTCTTACAAGTCGCGTTTTTAAATACAAAACAAAACACTAAAGACATGTATTTAAAAAAAACAATGACAACGTCGTATTAGTGCCAACATTTGTGTATGGGAGTGAAACGTAGACGTGGAAATGAGTGCACTAAAATAATATGTGGTGTGTCGATGTATAACAGAATAAGGATTGTAACTATTAAATACGAATGTGAGCTTAAGTGTAATGTGTTAAATGGGGTGAAAAAACCGTTGTGGTGTTTTGAACATGTTGAGCAGGTGGGTGACGAAAGACTGGCCAAATAAGTATATACTGCAAGCAGAAGCGAGTGTCGTATTAGAGGACTTACTAGAAAAGTATGATTGAACCAAATCAATGAAATTTTTAAATAGGGAAAAGCAAAGAGTAAGAAAAACAGATAATACTGAGAAAGCATATATATGATATGTGAAGCAGATGAAGGAATTATACCATAGTAGAAAAGTTTGACGCTCTATCCTCTCTGTCTATCCTAATAGGAAAATGGCATGATAGTATGTATGTTTATGTGTAAAAACAAAGCACTTTACATGTCACTAATTTCTTATTGACTGATATGTATTTTACAACCTATAAAAAAATACGTAATCTTAAATAATTTCCTCGAATAATTGTGAATCAATATATGGTATATGTAATAAATAATTATTCCTGGAAATAAAAAATAAAGTCTTTCTATCTTTATTTATTTTATCGAGTAATCACTTAAAGGCATTACATTTTTTATTTCTTTGATTCCTTTTTTATTCTTGCGGAAAGCATCTTTAAATTGGTGAAATATATTTACATACGCATTTTCACAGTTAATTACACATACAAATATCTAAACGCCAACAGACATAACCGTCTTACAGCCTTATTTTTTCTACCCGACTGAAAGGGAATTCATGAAAAATCTCTTTTGGAATATTATAACGAGGAAGCAAAATACATCAGTTAATATCTAGAAATGGGACCTTTGTTCGCGAAAGTTTTCTAGCACTGTTTTTACGCCATCGAGTTTCTACGTTGAAATATTTATCTTAGTATGGTTCTGATACTAATTTATAATATATATAGTGCGCGAATGCTGAGTTAATTTTTCATTTAAAAGTGTTATTTAACAAATATATTAAATCGATACATACATTATTACGAACAGTATATTTTTGGTTGTTAATTTCTCTAGATGCCAAAGAAATGTAAGAAAGAAATTTGATGTAAATAATAATTTTATAAAAAATAAATAAAATACGTTAATAAAGATATTTTTACATAAAATTCATCCAACGAAAAAAATCACGTAAGAAACAAAGCAGAAAAGTAAATTAAGATAAAGTTTATTCAAGTATTTTGCAATATATAAGGTCATAAGTGTAAAAATCTTTAGCAAAACATATATTTTTTTTTTGATAGATAACATCATCAAATAGATAACCTGTCCACTGTACTGTGATATTTTTTCAAAGAATATACACGACCGAAGCCACTAGTTAGGCGGCTTAAATAGTAAATGATAGACGCGAAAAGATCTAGTTAGTATGACACCTGTTTTCCAATCTAGATGTAGTGGATTTAGTTTCCGTTGGCATTTAACGTCTTTCTGGTTGGTTGGAAGACATTGTCATATACAAAGAAAATTTCATATAAAACAATACGTGCTTTCGTAATTTAAATAGCGAATAATTCTTGCGAAGAAACTTCTAAGTAGAAACAGTTGCGATGAAGTTGCCGCGAAGTACGTCCCAGACCTTTTAATATCCCCCCGCTTTGGCGTGATCCATCACATACCGACCCGCCCACCTCTTTCCTTCAATGGCTATAGTTTTTTTATTCCTTTTTTCTATATCGCACATGATTATTGAAAGTTTTCCTCAGAAAATGTCTGAAAAATCCGGCCTAGACGTTTGTCAAATGTTTTATTCTCCCACATTTTTCTTCGCCCAACAGTTTAACTATCTCGTTTGTTATCTCGACATATATTTAATTTGTATCATCTCAACAACATTTGAGAGAAATATTTTTAGTTTTATGAATTGGTGGTGTTTAAATCTCAGTTTTTAAGTTTTAATATCTAAGAAATGTATTTCAAATTAGTAGATATCATTGATGATATATGATTACTTTTAAATGTGAATAAATAAAACAGTTTTTAAGCTTACCGGTATATCAAAATGATCTCCACGGTCTTGTTAGTAAAACGCTCACATTCCACTACGGGGGTTTTGACTTCGATTCCCGAATGATACTAAAAAAATGTTTTAGTCTTATAAATGAGTTCGTCTGTTAACGATACGTGTTCGTAAGCTAGACGTATAGTATGCGAGTGGTCTTGCCTCACGTATTTCCAGCAAATACGATTGCGAACTGCGAGTTCCTAAAAACCCCAAGATATTATTAAAAAGGCGAAAACTGTGTTGTCCGCATCGCCTATTCAGATATGTTGAAATACACTATAAGAAAAATGATTAGCATGTCCCATATTAGGGATATAAAGTTATTATGACCGGAAACATGTGCCCACTAAAAAATATGTTTTTCTTTCCATAGACATACTTCCATTACTATTTTCCTTGAGTGTTTGTCTTTACTCTTGTCAATTAATTTAAATGTTACTTGAATATTCACTTATACTCGTACACCAACAGCTGAGTGTCGCTGATATGATAGATTGTCAATGATAAACTTGCGACAAGTTCCCCTGTTCTTTAGATATGTTTTCTACGCTGGCACGACAGTTTGGAAAAGCTTACTGTTAACTTGAAGCGTGGAAGGACGATGCTTAAGCGGAAGATCGTTAAACCGGGCAAGTTAGTAAGATGCAATAGAATTATCCTTAACTGGTGTTCTCCAAAAAGCGGAGGATGATGTGGGAGTCACGATGATCAGCTATGAGAAATATGACTTAGAAGTAGACATTATATTGGGTGTTAACATAAGTTGTGTCCGTTTTTTTTTCCAAATTTAAAAATGAGCATCAAAAGTTAAACAAAATGGTAAAGGTTATACGTCATTCGAAAGTAAATTTTCTGCTCTACAAGATATTGTGTTTGCTTTTACGTTACATATATTATTTTATTTGATTACAAGCCTTCAAAATGGAATGTCAAGTAGACGAAAGTGAGCATTTTCGACACCTCCTTCTGTTCGCGTTCAATCGCGGGAATAAAGCTGCCAAAGCTGCTCGCGATATTTGCGAAGTGTACGGTGAAGGTGTTATAAATAAAAAGACAGATCGTCGATGGTTTTTTCGTTTCAATGACGGTAATTTCGACCTGAAAGACATGGAGCGTTTCGGACGACCAGTGGACTTCGATGAGGACCGCTTAAACCATAGTATTCATGAAGATCCCCTTCAAACCACCATAGAATTGGCTGAGCAGATGAATTGTAGTCACATGACTGTATACCGCCATCTTAAATCAATGGGAAAAGTCCAGAGGTTCGGCGCTTGGGTTCCACATGTTTTGAGTGAAAACAACAAAAATCAACGTTCGACAATTGAACTCGAACAGAAGGAGGTGTCGAAAATGCTCATTTTCGTCTACTTGACATTCCATTTTGAAGACTTGTAATCAAATAAAATAATATACGAGTATGTAACGTAAAAGCAAACACAATATCTTGTAGAGCAGAAAATTCTCTTTCGAATGACGTATAACCTTTACCATTTTATTTTACTTTTGGTGCTCATTTTTAAAGTTGAAAAAAAACGGACACAACTTATGTTAACACCTAATATTATATTTAAATTCGAGACTTAATTCTGATGAACCTTTTAAATTATACTAAATATTTTGCTACAAAAATATATAAAATCAATTTTTATATTAATCTAAATCAGACTTTGTTTTTTTTTCTTAATGGTTTTACTTAATATTCGACTGACCTTCGTGGCCTATTTGAAATGACGCCAGTCTTCCAGCTCAAGGTTTACAGGCTCGATTCCCTTTGATATCAATATATATTGATTTAAAAAATGTTCCAGTCTAATTTTCACTTAAGGCATATTTAACGCCTTTTTGGTTTGTTGGAAGAGAAGAGATTATTACCACCTTTAGCACAGATTGTCACAAATGTTTAACGAATTCATTGAAATCTGTTATCATTTAATTTTAAACGTACAAATATATTTTACCAAGTCACTACAATCATAGTAAATTAAATACCAAAACTTTAAAATCATAAAACTATTTCCTTAATCTATGCTGAATTTATGAGCAGTCTGTAGTAAAGTCTAGCGTATATATAAAATTTAAAATGAATTCCCTATGCGACCAGGGATATTTAAAAAAAAAGCCAAACATGAAACGTAAATAACGGTCAATGAGGTAAACCAAAAATCAAAATGCATCGGTAATTTGTTTGGTAGGGAAATCGAGTTAAATTAATATTCGCAGTGCAGTGGAACTTTATTCGAATTGAAACTAGACATTTACTGGAGAATGTTTATTTAGACAAGCGTTTTACATATTCAAATGAAATCTGTTTGTTAATTTAGCTTTAAATAGATAAAATAATTTAACGTGTTTTGAATAAACACACAAGAATTCACCATTTAAACAAATATATATTAAATAGTTCAACGCATTTGAATTGCACTAAATATGCGAATGTTTATTTAGTTTTAAAAATTTTGATTATCTTACGCAAATTAGGGAAAAAATGTCAAATAATTTATCGTTTTTTCTATGAATAATTTCACAGTTGTCAAGCACACTAACACCTTATTTCGATTCTCAAGGATTCACTTCCGTCCTAGTTTTATTCTGACCTGATCTGACGTAATTCACGGTAAGCACACAAACACCTTGTTTCGATTCTCAAGGATTCACTTCCATCCTAGTTTTATTCTGACCTGATCTGACGTCATTCACGGTAAGCACACAAACACCTTGTTTCGATTCTCAAGGATTCACCTCCGTCCTAGTTTTATTCTGACCTGATCTGACGCCATTCACGGTAAGCACACAAACACCTTGTTTCGATTCTCGAGGATTCACTTCCGTGCTAGTTTTGTTCTTAGATTATTTTACATTTGAATTTGTGTTTGTGGTCTATCAAGATTGAGTGCTTACTAAAGTGCAACAGCTTGCACACAATAAACTTATACACATACGGACGTCTTCCACCCACAAAATGGCTACGAATCGTACTCGATCACGAGGGATAACCTATCATAAAAATGTTATTTAATGGTAAATATACTTTTGTATGTAATAACTCATATGATCATTTTTTATATCAAATTATAAAATAATCAATATTAATATTATGGAATTCCACCGAAAATTCACAGCTGTAAATATCAATAAAACTCTTGCATTTTATCAACTTACGAGTATTTGTTGTTTTATTGCCGAATTGATTCATTATTTTTTTCTTTTATACACTAGTCATGTTCTAAGATCACAGATTTATATTTATACTATACTATTATTCATTATATTGTAGCTTAAGTTCTGTCATAATCACGCTTTATAGATACCTATAATAATGATATATCCCCCTAAAATCCATATTGATGGAATAGGCCAGTAATCAATGAATTGATGTTCCAATAACGCTTCACGTATGCCTGAATTAATCACTTAAGATCATAATTATCATATTAATAAGGATATGTTCGTCTCATAAGCCTATACAAATATAACTATATAAAATTAAAGCCTTTATGCATCCTTATTAATATAAATTATCGTAAAATTGAAATCAGTTGTAGGTATCGTTTGTGATGTTTTAATCTTTACTCTTCGAATTTTTTTTTGTGGATTAATCCTTAATTATATTACGCTTAACGAAATAAGTAGTGGTGTACATCATATGTTGCCACCAAAAAAAAACAGCTAAGTGGTATTTCTATTGATTTAAATGAATTATGTGTCTTATAAGTAGATTATTCAACCAACTGTCGCAAAATATTATTTTTAATCTGTATATTGATGTTCATTCAATATTTATTTCAAGGTAGATCAATTAATGAGGAAAATGCCCCACATTGAGAAATACAACTGCTTATTATCATATAATATCTATCAGAAAAACACTAGGTTAAGATTTTTTTCTTATTTTATCTTATATACTCGTAGTATAAATGTCTTTCTAAATATTATATATTGTTAAATTTTACTAAACATGGGATATTGTCAGAGTGCCAAATAGTAAACTAACTATTTTTCATAACGTGTCTATCTGACTACCAGAAAACTTAAGCATAAGATTTGGTCTCAGATCCTTCTTATCAAATATTAAACCCTTTGGAGTATGTTTATAACCATTTGTGACAATTGAATAACACTTAAGTTGTTTACAATAAAACTTAGCATGTTTATTGATATGTGGTAATCTCTTACATCGAACCGGAAATATGTTAAGGAAGTTTTAAATGAAAACCAGACTGAAACCCTTTAAAAAAATTGAGTGCCAACTAGAATCAAACCCACCACCCTGAGTCTGCGAGATAGGCATTTTAACAACTAGACAACGAAGGTATGTCAATCGTGAGGTTTTAAAAATAAACGTAAATTAACAAACGAAATAGGTAGTCTTTTGTTTAATTTATTTATATGGCTAGCCTATCATTTTCATGCATATTTATATGCAAATTGCGATGTAAATATTTAAGCTCATTAAAAACTATGCACCGCATTCGCGAATTTACAACGAAAAATGTCCGCCACTTCCGGCATAGATAATGTCACCTGCCACAGTCAGTTGCAGAAGACGGCCGCACCGGGCGAGCGAGGAAGGCAGGCAGGAGGGAAGACGATGGTATCGCGGCGGGAACCCCCTTTAAAAGCAATAAATTAGGCGGGAATGTCGCGTGACAGACCGCCTAGTGCGACGATAAGCCCGAGGCAACAACGCCCTCTGCAAGAGCGGCAAAGATAACACTCTTGCCGGGGTACTCAGTGCTCTGTACTAGGCCGTATGTTTTTCTTTCTGTCAAAATTATGGTTGGGCCTATTTTGCAAAAATATACCCAAGCGATAAGAGGTTAAGGGGAGTGAAGACATGACGTTGAAAAAAAGCTTTTTACTATTCAAATGTTATGGTCAACAAAGCTATCAAAATAACACTTTCATGGTTGAGTTCATGTGTGTGCACTATAGATAAAAAACCTTTTTTAAAGGATGGTTAATGCAAACACACCCTTAAAATTTGTACAAACTCGGCTAGAAATCACATATTTTTTAAATCCGATGAATTTCTTTCATTATTTTCTGTATGCGTATAGTTACTGGACACATCTTTACTTTAAACATAGTTTGTAATTTACTTGTTATTATAACAAGAACTTTATGTTATTCTAACACATAGTTTAAAGTAGTTTTATTACGGTGTCATCACCGAAAGAAGGTGTGGACATTTAATATATGATAGAAAAAGTATATCGCGATACTCTTATGAATCAGTCATAATTTAAAACTCTTTTCTAGATTATCATGACCGAACATTATCGTATCCTATCTCATGTTTCAGTTAAGCTTCGAATAATATATGATCAATGAAACTTTTGGTTTAAATTTAATTTACATATACATACATATATACCATCACACCATTCTAAATTTGGCAGAAAGGATAGAGTGCATTTTTCTATCAAGACAACTTCTCATACCCTTCCTTCAATTTCTATGAACTTCCATACTTTCCTAAGGTTCGACCATACTTTCCTAAGGTTCAATCATAGTTTCCTAAGGTTCAACCATACTTTCCTAAGGTTCGACCATACTTTCCTAAGGTTCAACCATGCTTTCCTAAGGTTCAACCATACTTTCCTAAGGTTCAACCATACTTTCTTAAGGTTCAATCATACTTTCCTAGTTTTTCCTCTACTACGCCTTACACTCACATTCGCACTGTATATTTGTTTTGTTAGTATTCCTTCGTTCATTCGTTTTTACATGCCGAAACAATCTAAAAACACTTTGCTTTATATTTTTTAATACACCAGATTTTTAGTTATTTTATTTATTTAATTTTTGGTTCACATTCATCCCGAATCACTTCATTCTATTTTCTATTATTTACTATCACCCAATATATTATTGTAAGTGCGTGCATTTCTATAGCATTTAATCGGCTCTTTTCAACCTTTTTTTTATCCACGTTTCACTCCCTATCATATCGTATAGCAAACACCTTCATTGTATATGATACATCACAACATAGCGGATATGTTGGCAATCTCATCCAAACAACTATAAAGATATTAAACAAGTCTGAAATAAAAGTAAGAATAGAGTTTTTATATGGCTAATAGCAGGTGTACAGCACCGGTAAAATAGTAAAGACTGTAAAATAGGTGGATGGCTCCCGTTGAATACTCAGAGATTCCGGTTTACTTCTTGCTTTTCCGGTGAAAAGTAACAGGGTGAAGAGATTCGTCTTTAGCAGGTAAAAGCTGGTCGTAAATAAAAACACAGTAGACGTTCCAGAAACTGAGAATATATTTTTGTCATTTTTTGTTTCTTATGTGCAGCCCTTCCCTCATCGTAAGCCCCTTTATTCGTCCGTGTATGCCGTCATGACTTACTAGATAATATGTATATCGCGCGTTCCTCGCTCGCATAACCCGATTGACTTTTTATAGTGACTATTGCAAAGGCCACGCATAAGGAACATTTTATTACAATAGGTACACAACAATTACAAATAAATCATATATTTTAGGTGACGCATACGTCCGATACAGCGGGAAAGAATATGCAACCCCCGAATTGAAAAACAGAAATTTTATTTACACAATCATTTTTTTTTTTAAATCTTAGCCGTACTTACATTGATATCTTACATAATTACATTGATATCTTGAATATTTGACCATTCTTTCAATATATTTCTTACTTTTTAGTTAAGTCATTTCTTAAACTTTTTTTACAACGCGTGCTAGAAATAGTTACCTCCGTGTTCTTGTTAAAGTGCTTGACTTGCAACCCGAACGTTTCAGGGTGAATTCCTAAAGAAAGCGTAATACATTAACGCAGTGTAAATTTTTTAAATGCTTGAAATAATTTTTTTTTAACACCTTATTTATATATTTATACTCAGGCTTATGAAACCATGAGATATTTTGTTAATTTTATAGGAGAGCATAAATTAAAATTAAATGTTGTTTTTATTTTAATATTTTGATAGTTAAAGATATTTTACATTTGTTTTTTTGTATTTGTTTTATCAAAAAAAGTATACAAACATTATAATAGTATCAAAAATACGTTGCGTTTAAAAAGTAACAAATACATAACATAACATATGTTGTTTTATGCCTCCGAGGTAAAAATTAGTTTTATGGTAATACAAAGTTTCTGGAATATTCTAAAGATGGAAAATTTAACAATGTTATTTTATACATATATAAACACGGCATTTATATACTTATATACCTTTTAGAATATTTATATTTAAGTACCTAACTCTTTGATAATCAAAACAAAGACTAATTCCATTTTGTTAATCCTTATTAATCTTTAAAGGGAGGGCTATGCCATTGTGAAGGACCCTTTTATCGTTTGAATATCAAATGTTGCCACAATATTTCACAATTTTTCTCCACTAATTAAAGAAGCCCGACAACAATGCTCCCACTTGAAAGGCAAAACCACTCAAAAGTTTCGAATGTCCCTTTTCGCTTTTTTTTTTTCTTTTTTGTTTTCCATTACTTCAGAACCATTTTAATTGGAGTGAAAGGTCGAGGAGCTAGGCATGGAGATTTCCTAAGAAAATTTCATAGAGAAATCAGATGGATGGACAGTGAGCCGGATGTAGGGATGGATGCTTTGGGAAATTGCCTCGGGCAAATAAATTCGAGAGATGAATCTTTTTCTTTCTTTTGTATTTCCAAGAGACATTCGCTTCTCGTGAAACTTAAAAAAGTTTCAAAAGTACTGCAGACTTCAAAAATGAATTTTCGATGTTTTATATCATGAAAAAATATAATTTGATCATAAATACAATATGGTCTATATTATACGGACACCATTTAATTCTTACTTCCAAAAAAAAGTTACGACAATATACTGATATCGTCAAAAATTCAAAAATTTAATTACATTCACAAAACTCAAAAATGGTATCAATGCTGAATTTCTTATGATATTTTAAACCTAAAGGTAACATCACGATATTATATTAGAGGGCAAAGCAGATATCAAAAATGAAAAAAGCACTCCAACTTATCTCCAATACCAGAGTAACATAAATCAACGGGCTCAGTTTTACACTACTTGTAACAAACATTTTGAAGCATTTTAGGAAGTTTAAAGTTATATATCAGTCATATACCCTTTCACCACATTAATATAATAGTAGTTGTGATCTATTAAAATATTAAAAGCATCCTCGGAGTGTTGTCGGTCACTAAATGGTGCTAGAAAACTCGAAAGATATTATGGAATCTTATAAAACACATATTTGATTAATTCACCATTGTTTATCGGAATACTACTTAATTGTTTTTCAATAATAATTCCAAATTGTTATTTTCTTAATATCAAGCGAAGTTTTTGCGAGTATAGCAGTATAAAATGTAAAAAGACCTAGAGGAATAGTATTAACTCTAGAATTCAAAATTAATCATTTGATTTTTTTTCCTTTTCGAAAAGCACTCTGAATAAAATATTCAGCATTAAGCGTTTTGCTGAATTTTCCTATTCATGGAATAAGTTTTTCTAATATATCAACCGAAAATTTACATAAAAATACTAAAAGCCTCCATTCAAAGCGGTACCCACAATTGTTTTTGTTATTTCAATTTTTATAACTTTAAAACGTGTTTCCTTCAGTTGTATTATAAAACTTTTTTGTAAACAGTCTGTTTGTTTGCCATAATTGGATGCTTAAAGCAAAACAAACTGAAAAAAAATTTCAATAATAATAAACGTAAGTAAAAGTTTTTTTATTACTCTTTATTTTGTATTTGCTACAGAAATAAAAATAACTAGTACGATTATTAACACAAGGCCTTCAATTCGGTTTTTTACTGTGTTATTTTTTGTTTAGGAAAATCATTGTATATTTTAAATACACAAGTTGCTTAAATCTCGTAGGAATATTTTTATGATGATTACAAAAATCAACAGTCTTGTTCCAAATATTTATTTAATTCTTTCATTTTCTCTCGTGTGATTTCCCTCTCATAGTCGGGTGTTCAGATTTATCATCCAAGGTACAGATTCAGGAGTAGCCCGATAGATCTCTTCCAGTCCTTCCAGGAATTTATATTGGACACTCTTCCACGTTGTGACTGGTAGTTTGGACCATTCTACGTGACCATAACGGGGAATCAGTGAAACTCCGCCAATGTTAGTTTGGACCATTCTACATGACCATAACGGGGAATCAGTGAAACTCCGTCAATGTTAGTTTGGACCATTCCACATGACCATAACGGGGAATCAGTGAAACTCCGTCAATGTTAGTTTGGACCATTCCACATGACCATAACGGGGAATCAGTGAAACTCCGTCAATGTTAGTTTGGACCATTCCACATGACCATAACGGGGAATTAGTGAAACTCTGCCAATGTTAGGCGTGTACATTTTATTTAATCAAGTATACAATTTACGGAAAAACAAACCTACGATTTATAAAAAAAAGTGTTCAAAATATTCATTATTATTTTGAGAATTTAAGTAATTATTATACACCTAGAAAAATAAATGATTATATCTATGATAACATTTATTCTAATCCCAAGTATATTTTCAGTTATAATCTTATGTTTTTTTAACTTTTTTTTTTTATTTAATCCTTAAAATATATTTTAACTTATGACTTTGATACAACGTCGATTTTTGTATTAATCTTCTTAATTTTCTTCGCTCCAAAAAACTTGAACACGAAATCGTCCGATAAACAATAAGATTACTTGCGATAGTCAAAAATTTGAATGCGTAACCATCAGTTATCGTGTTCGTCCATCGAACTCCATCCACGAATGTTCGGAAATGCCAAGAGCGCGAGGTAGAGCTGTATGATTGGCCCTCTGGGGAAAGGAGAACAGACGAGAAGAGGAGAGATGAGAAGACCGGGGGCAGAACGGACAAGAGAAGCATTTCCAAACGCCGACTTCTCCGAGAGAAACTCTCCAACTCTCCTTCGCGATTTATTGTCTGAGACGAAACTTTATCTCCGGTACCCGGTCTTCATTTTAATTGGAAACCATTCATTTTCCTCCATCCGATCACGTCCATACTCCTCATTTTTTTCCTTACTTTCGTCATTTAATGAGATTATATCGATGTTTACCGAACTTTTGTGCCACTCCGGAGGCAATTGTTTTATTTCGTGCCCGGCTTCTGATTACTTTCCCAATTGCCGTTTTGCAAGTGTTTTCTTCCTTTATTCGATACACTCGTTTATTAAAGATAATCGATACAATAGTGAAGATAATTTTTTCTATTTATTCCCGTGTAAACCTTGTTTCTAGGAAGTGTTTCATAAATAGGAATAAATTAGGCTCGCAGTTTTTTTTAAATTACAGCTTCACTTTGTGGTTACAGTATATCATATATTTAAATAAAACTTCAAACATTTTGTTTTTCATCAATATTTTTAGTAACGAAGGCGACTAACTTTATATATCATATAAGACTTCCATTCTTAAATTAGTTGTGAAGAGGAAACCGATAGACATGTTACAAATAATTGCTATTATAATTTTTTTATTATAATTTCTAAGACTCGAAATACACAGATATGTTTCATGTAACAAAATTGCCTGAGAGTGGTTTTAACTTCTTAACGGTAATTGTAAATATTTATATCTTGTTTTCTAATTTGGCTAACGCGGGATAGTAATAGAAGAAACGTCGTTGACAACTTTCTAAGAAGTCAAAACTTTTTAAAATATATAGGATTAAAAATAAAGAATCGAAATAATTAGGAATAAAAAGTCTTGATTTGTTATTTATCGTGAAACTGTAACATTATTTAATATTCCATGAGTTACTACTACACGAACACATAATGAAAGACAAATAAAAAATATGAAGAAATAAGACAACATTTTACAAATTTATTACTAATATTTAATAATTTTGTCCTTAGTGAGATCAGGCAAAAACCTAGTTTACTAGACACGACAAATGAAAGGCAACAAACCCAGATCCATTAAAATTGTGTGTCCAAATTAAATTACCTGTTGTTTTTTTCGCAAATTGTGTATTTATAGACTTCTTTCTTGTCATAAATAATTTTTTTTTTTCAAAAATTGGTCTGGCTTACTTCAGATTCGTAAAAGATTTGACAATAAAACAAACAAAATTTTAACCATATTATTAACATTCATAACGAAGGGAGGCTTTGGAGCCTTCTTCAAAATATTTCAATAACTTTTTCTCTTAGCAATTCGAATATGTCTTATTTATTGCTTAATAAAAAAAAGTCCCCGATTATAAAGGTTTTATAAATATCCGGTGATCATATATACCGGTATTATTTCTTCTGTCAATTCATTCTGATTCTCTCCCACACCAGTACATCATTAGATGAAACGGTCCATACTTTTTTTGTGTTCATTCCTCTCCGTTTTAATTGGTTCTTTTCTCCTGCTATCGGCGATTCCTGCTATCCAATTAACGTGCTGAAAAAGTTTCACTCCTCGTAAGTATTGGAAATAAAATATGTATAAAATTTCTCTTCTTTATTACGAAAAACTTCTTGAGTTCTCTGCGGCATTACTGGGTATGAAAAGCATTAAAGTTTTACTGCTTTTGGCAACCATCTTTATATGTAAAATATCTTGAAATTCAAAATATTGCGACATCTTTCTCTTCTCTCTCTTATTTAGAGAATTGAGGTCAAAAAACAATTTTAAAAGCATCGGGCGAGGCTCTACCCGTTTTAAGGATATGGCCCGAGGCACATTTGAGAAAACACTTCTTCATCAGCATTTATGGATATTTCGACGGCCTTGGTAAAACATCTTAATATTGCCATATTGTCACAAATTCTATCTTGTTTGTTCCGCATTTTTTTATTTGATTTCTTCTTCCTTATTTTTTGTTTTCTGTTGTTTTTTGTCTTTAATATTTTCCCCATTTGTTCTTTTCCATTAAATGCTTTTAAATATCATCAAAAAATTCCAATTCCAAATATATATTTTCTTTAATGTTTAATGTGGCAATGTAAGAAAATTAATATCGCTGTATTCAAATCCTCTGCCTACAAATAATATTTAAAAACTTAATTATCTTAAAACTTTTTAACCTAGAATGAATGAACTGTTTTATCTTAAGAATATTTTATCATAGTCATTCAATTCAAATGATATGCATGGTCGTGCGGTGATTCTTTGGACTTTCGTGCGGAAGGTCGCCGGTTCGAACCCCGCGGTGTACTACTCCCCTCTAATGACACAGGCATTTTATTACGCCTAGTATTCGGGGGTATAAGTATACCTATGACTTCGATCATATCTATTCTTCAAAAATAAGTGGGGAAAACATGTCAGTGTGCTCCGAACGTCTAACTTCAGAGTTGCCGTCGGATCCAGTACACAGGTGTTGCTGGTGAGTTTGTTGGTGTGCAATAGCTCACCCACTTAAAGAGGAGAAGAAAAAAAAGAAAGAAACGAAAACTTCACGTCATAGAATCGCTTTTCAACAGAATTAACGTTGGAATGGCGAGGGAATCCTTGACTACGAACCCAGCAACAACTAAATTCAAATAAAACGTCATTTCTTGGTAACAAAAATATTTTCGATTTCACTTTTATCACGTACAAAAACTGAAATTTGATTACAATACAAAATAAAAAATATAATATTATTTTCGTTTATATTTTTTTTTTCGCAAAATGACGTTTTCTGCAATCGCAGAAAAATGCAAAGCTCATTTTTATTTTAGGGCTCCACTTCCCGCTTTAAGTCAGAGCCGACTCAGACCTGCATTTAAATTTGCATCGCATCTGGAGATACATTTTTAATAACGCTATAATTTCAACAAGAATTATCAAATAAGAATAAACTATAATTCAAATAAATAATTTCCATCATCATCATCTTCTCTACTCTATGAACCCAGTATGTATTTAATTGTGTACTTAATCCATTTGTAGTCAATATGTTACAAACCAATACAGAGCAACGTCGACGTTTTCCTTAATATTTCAAAATAGTTAAAATATACCATAGGTTGGATCCCTTTTGCTTACATACTCGTATATCCTTTTAAGATACTACTGTTAAAAAAGCTTGACATTACAACCAATCAAACTCTTTAATCGTAAATATTACATTTTATGTTTTTCTTTTTATCAAAATGCATAAATATTTGCTAATATATTTAGTTTTTTTTTATATACATGATTTCGACCGCCCCTGCGTGCAGTTACTGAATAATAGTTAGATTCACGTCTCCCACATATATTTTTTCTTCTGTCTAGTGCAAGGGGAGAGTATTAGCATAAGGTAGTTGGGTTGCTTCCTCGTATCGTGAATGTTTACGAATTATCTCTTAGGTGGGATGGGGCCGATGGGGGGCGTTATTTGTCTCGGCGGGTAGGAATTCCCGCCCTGGCAACAAACTAGCAAACTATTCTCGTCAGAGACGCCACTTTCGCCAACAGCCCTCCCTCCTAATGGCCTCCGAATGGGGACAAAACGAAATTTCCACCCAACGGTCGTATGATTATCAACTTGATTAATGTTCACCTCGAGCGTATTAAAATTCCTAGTTGCTTTGTCCTATTAACTCATTACTACCCATCATTGATATATGGGTGTTAAGCGTGGACGTTGAAAGATAAAGAAAGAATCCTTATGAAATTTGTGGAAATGATTGCTATGAAAATAATATGTGGAGAAACAACGTATGAAATAATACAAAATAAAGTTAATAATTTGAACCAAGCCTCTAACGTGCTTTAAGGTGGTTTGGGCATGCAGGAAAAATAATGTATAAAAGGCTAACAAAACAATAATCATCATCGCTAATGTGAGGAAAACTCATCAACGAGAAAGTCTAAGAAAAGTACGGATGGAACCAGTGAATGAAATTTAAAAAAGAAAAAAAAATAGTAAAACCGAAGTACTTCTCTGATTAGAAGATTTATGGGCTTTGTTTTATTTATTCGTATCGTATCGCTCAACATAAATAAATTGATGGTATAAGAGCGTGACTAGAAGACAACATCGTCCTTAGCTTCAATAATTGAGCCTTCGAGTTAATAATCACTGAACTAGGCAATAATTCATAGTCTGCACATCGTACGTCTTTGAAACACTACCGCACGTAAACAGGCAACAACACTCGCACACTTTTAGGGCGTACTGTAATATTACCGGATGCCTTTAACCAAACTGGGGCACTTTTCTATTTTGAATATGTATTGTGTTAAACTTTCCCTCTTTCTTTCTTTTTTCTTTTTTTTTTTAAAAGAATAGATATGACCGAAGTCATATGTATTCTTATACCCTCGAACACTAGGCGGAATAAGTGCCTGTGTCGTTCGAGGGGAGTAGCACAGCGCGGGGTTCGAACCGACGACCTTCCGCACCGAAGTCCAGCGCGTTACCGCGCGACCATGCACCTCTATACCTGGCGGACTTATTACCAACCAACCAGAAAGATGTTGAAGAGGCCTTAAGTGAAAACCAGACTAAAATTCTGCAGAACATCCAGAGGACGATCCTTGTGGCATAATTAGTAAGACTTCTGTCTTCCGACCCAGAGATTGCAGGATCGGTTCCCGTTGGTACCAATTTTTTTTTCAAGTGGGGTTCCAATCTTTTTTTCCATTAAGGCCTCATTAACATATATCTAATTGGTTGGAAGGAATTGCCACAAGACAATAAACCCACCATGTTGTATTGTATACAATGCTTTCCGCCTACTCCTACAAAGAAACAGCATGATATTGAACGTTATGTTCAATATTTTTTTTGTAAATGAAATACGAGTATATAGTGTCATATATTTTCTTAAATTATATTAATTTCTGTAAGTTAACGATTCTGAAGGAGTCTATTTAACACGTTCACTGCGTATAAAGAGATTCTGAAAATTCGCGAATTTTTGAAAACTCATAACTTTGTTAAAAATCAAATTCTACTTTCTATTGAAACATCATATACAAGTGTATTCCTTCGTGTCTTCAAAACACATGAAACCGGCGACGAATCCTTATCGGGAGACGTTTATGAGTGCACTCAACATTCAAGGCTATTTTGTATGGACACGGGAGCCGTGTTCGACGCAGTGAACGTGTTAAGCTAAAATGTTGAAAATTTTGAATAAATATGGGCATTAATGTGTTACAAGCTGGCGACAGTCAAACCCGTTGTCTATGGACATCGACTTACCCCTTGATCTCGCGCATTTCGATTATGAACTTTTGGTATGGATTTTAAGGTGCTAAAATACTGCACTGGTCCCAGGAGACTCATGGTTTGGATGAATGGGTATACATTCATTCGTCTGAATGAAGCGAACTCGAGCCAACTAATGAGTATTGATTCGTTTTCCCGCCGAAACTCCGAGTATCAGTGTTGCTAGAGATCGTAAATCACCAAATTAATTACTTTTTAAACCACATATAAACTATTCATACAACACTACTGACTTCTTCGTTACATCATGAATACATATATTTTACAGAAAACCTAAAACATACTCGTATAATATGCCATATTTATGCTTAATTTTTAAATACAAAATATGTGGCACACGTCTTTCGCCTCTTTTATACCCGTACGCCTCAAACAACTTTTACGTTTTTTCTTATTTTTTACCCTTTCTTTCTTACAAAATATTATTTACTTGATCCAACCATACGTTCTTAGGGCTTCCTCTCATACGCCTTCCTCTCACATTTGCTCTATATATATGTTTTGTTAGTCTTTCTTCATTCATTCGTTCCACATGCCCAAACCATCTCAGCGTGCTCTTCTTCGTGTTACTTAACACATCAGCCTTAAATTCACATTCATTCTTTATCATGCATTCTGTCATATATTGCCACTCCATATATTCTTCTTAATGTACACATTTCTACAGCATTTATTCGGCTCCTTTCAATCTTTTTCCACGTCCACGTTTCACTCCCATACATCAAATTTGGTACCAAAATACTATTGTGGACTAGGAGACATCTTAACAGATACTGTCCGGATCGAGTATATATATGTTTTAATGCCCCGTTGACTTTGTTTCCTATCGCTACATGGCGTTCGATATCTCTCATAACTGTTCCATCATTTGAGAAAATACTACCCAAATAGTAAAATTCCTCAACTTGCTCCAATCTTTCAGTATTCACCCATATATCACATTTACATTTCCTTTCACATTCGACATTTATATGCCATCATTTGACTTCTGTAGTTCCTTCAAATATGAATCTATATAAATATTGAACAACCAGGGTGACATAACGCATTCTTGTTTTACCCCTTTCGCAATATTAAACCATTCAATCAAGATACTTAATTTTTAAATATTATACATACATATGTAGCGACCGTGCGTGCGGTCACTGAACCCACTGAGGCGATCTTTGGCCGCTCGGTCATTGAACTCGCTCTGCAAGGAATGCGAGACAGCACTGGGCGAAGGTCGCCGCGCAGTCATTGAACTCACTAGATGCGAACAGCGAGAGCGAGACGCCAACATATCTCTTGCCTCTCCTACAGACCCAGAGATTGAAATGAGTATGAAATATATATGGAATTGTATATGGAATTGAGTATGAAATGTATATGGAACGCGTGACAATAACCATGTGTCCGGCGAAGCGAGACGGCGACATGTTCTGCGCCGTTCTATACATTATAAATACATACGCTTTCAATAAACTTTCTCTCTTTGTTTATCTCGATCTCGACGACTTTTATTAAAACAACCTCATCCTTCTATGCGAAACACAAGTCCCTAAACATACATACCATCACGCAATTTCCTGGTTGGGGTAGACAGAGAAGAAAGACCGCTAGACATTTCTATCGCAACAAACATCTTTCGCTTCCTTTACATAAATTCACCTCATACAACTTCTACGGTTTCTCCAACTTTTTACATTTCCTTCTTAAAAATACAATTTACATATCCAACCATACTTCTTCTACCACGCCTTCTCATATTAACACTGTTTATTTGTTTTGATAATATTTCGTCACTCATTAGTTCTACATGCCCAAACCCCCTCAGAATATTCTTCTTTGTCTTATTTTATAAAATAATTTATTTTATTTGTTGTATCATTCTGTGTTAGTTAATGTTTACCTTGATGTAAGGAAGTAATGCTTGGGCATTCAAATACGTGGTAAAAACATAAAGTCAGATGAAAAGTGATCTTAAAGTAAAACTAGTCCGGAAATGAATTCGCTAGGAATCGAACCTAGGACGCCCGCTTGCTTAGTGGAAATGTTGACCGTTAAACACTTCACTGATCACAGTTATGTGGATGTATTCCCACTCGATCATGACCACTAACCTCGGTCAATTACGTCTATGACATATTCTTATCAACTTTACCACCAATTTCTGTCATATTTAGTAATTCTGTTCATTTTTCATCAGTGTGTAGTACGTTTGTTGTTTTAGAAATCAAGTTGACTGTGATGTGCATAACTAATTAGATGTTGTCTTTGTTCCCAGGGTGTCTTCTGGACAGTGGCGGCGCGCGGGGACCCCCTGATGTACCCCCCAGGAACGGCCCCACGATGAGTCGCCTTAACGGCCGTATCACCGGCAACCCGGCGGACCTGGCCGACTTCGAGCCTTCATGTCTTGTCAGGACGCCTTCTGGCAACGTTTATATACCCAGTGGTGAGTGAACATGGCATAATGTGACGTAACATAACTTAACGTAACTTAATCTTTATAATCTAACGTTATGTAAGTAACAATCTGAATAAACAGTTACATTTATTTATTTAATATAGTTTAGCAAAGTGAATAATAGTCGAAATTCTTTCGTAAGTAATTTGCTGCGGCGCTAGACGATTTAGAACAGTGGTTGGTAAACATTTTTTGTAAAAGGCCAAATAGTAAATATTGGACAAACTGTGTCGTGAACAACATATTCATCCTTCCCACTTATCACTTAGTTTTTTTTTATGGCGCTATGAAAAAATATTATATACTGAGGGTGTCGTGAAAAGAAACAGCTTGAGAACCACCGTCGTAAACAAAGAAAGTTAATTACTTATCCGACGCTTGCCAATGAATAAAACATTCGACTATGACATTACATAACAATTCGTTGATTGGACCTTCGAGTCACCTTTGTATAGTACAGCAGTCAGCAAATATTTTTTGGAAAGGGTCAAATAGTAAATATTTTAAACTCTGTGTGCCAAGAAGCAAACTCGAGAATATTTGTGTATGTAGGTCTACTTAAATAAAAAGTTTCTACAAATGTACTGAACAAAATGTAAATAATGATAAGTTAATTAAAAAAATACTACAATTGTTTGAAACACGGGTCTACTATTGAAAAGAAAGAAATTGCTGTTTTGAGATAACATTCGCTAAATTGTGGTTCAAATTTAGTACTCCCAATCGTCAAAATTGTTAATGTTAACATGTATTGAAATTTTACGTATTTCATATTTGAAAAAAAACAGCGATATACGCAGCATTAGAAACGCTGCCGAATTAAAATTACGTGATGTCACAGTAGAGGCCACCGAATGCTAAGCTATAGGAGCGCTACCTATGGTTTTATTTCGCAACTCCTTAACTCGGCGATCGCCCGTTCTGTTATAAAGTATACTTTGAAATTTTAAAGAATTTGATATTGTAAAATCCATTTTTAGCTCGCGGGCCATTTGACCCGCGAGCCGTAGTTCGCCTACCCCTGATTTAGAGTACCCCTGGGAAAATTACTATCCGTTGACCATATTCGGCCCGTCTCGTATTTTAATGTAGCTCGCAAGCTATACTTCATTTTTATTTCATTCATATTTTTGTGTTCATTATGTCCTTAGTAAGATATAGGCAAAAACTTAGTTTACATGGGACACGACAAATGAAAGGCAACAAACCCAGACCCATTTAAATTGTATGTCTACATTAAATTACCTGTTGTTTTTTCATAGATTTTATATTTATAAGTTTTCTTGTAATACGAGTATATAAATAAAATACAATTCATTTGTTTTTTAATTGTAATCTGCGTCTACCAAAAAATCGCATTATTCTATCTGTCTGTCATCTATCTGAAAATATTAATTTCGATTTTTATTTTTAGGAGATATTCAAAAGAACTCTTCAATGGATTACAAATCCAACTCGTCATGTAGCAGTCCATCAAAGGACAAGAGCATGGGCACCATGGGCGGAATGGGAGGCATGGGAAGCATGGGAGAAGGCAGATGCGGCATGCCCTTCGCAGCAGCGCCAGTACTTCCTCTGAGGAACAACCTGCGAAGGCCTCCATCCAGCCATTTCCCCCCAGCAGCCGGAAGGTTTCACTTCAGGAAGGGTTTAGCTTCTAAATGCACATGGAAGTGTACAGCAATAGTATTCATCATGCTTTCTGTTGTTTTGACTGCAGTTCTCTCCTATATTTCAGGTTTGGTTTTATTTTTATAAAGATATTTTATTTTTTATATTACTGCTGCTCAGATAATGTCATTGACACTATGATAACTTCTATTCGAACAGTTTTTATTTATATTTTCTTAAAATCAGTGTAATTTTTTTTATCAAACACTGTTTATTCCACTTTTGTAACAGTATAACCCTACCGGTTTCAAGGCTTTCATCTCATCATCAGGGGAGCACAAACAAGACGAAATTCTGTTCGAACTGGTACCAAGATACACGCCTCTAATGCTAAACATTCGGGTTGGGGACTGGGGGCATGGGACGACCTCAGTGAGCAGCGGAGAGATTCTTGGTATATATGTGTTTACCAGATGTTCACCTCGATGCACCGACTTAGAAATTTCTAGGGCCTCTAATCTGTCCAATTTATTTCCGTTACTACTGATATGTAAGAATTTGGCATCATCGATAGAAAATGTATGGATTTCACGGTGACAATGATTAGCCATTTCAGAATAAATTAGAGAATTTGTTAAGGCAGATTTGTGTTCACAGAATCTCTTTTCAAAAGATCTTCCTGTCTTTCCTATGTAGAAATTATCCCAGTCAACACATACAAGTTTATACAAACCACTGTTGCTAAGTATTCCATTTTTGCCTCTCCCGTTAAAAATCGGTAGGGTTATACCATTACAAAAAGTGGAATAAACAGTGTTTGATAAAACAAAATACAATGTCTTTAAACCTCCACAATGTTAATTCCTTAACTATGAATAATATAATATAATAAAATATACTCACTATCAGTTTATCAAATTCTATTTAGATTAACTGAATCCAACAATTCCTTTAAAAAAAAAACAGTATTCTTTTTACGTTCCATATTTTTTTATTGCTATTCACCCTAATTTGGGTGTTCGCAGTCAGTGAGCAATGATAAGTTGATTGCATTTATTGAGAAAACAGAATATATACTAAGAACATAACACAGGAAGCTCTTACTTTCAAAATTTAAAATAATACCACCTTTATCAAAAAAGAATACTATATATCTTAATTTAGTTAGAAACTATAAATGTTCTCTGCACATGTTGGAAGACATGTTTGTAATGAGTGTTCTCACATTATTTTCTCTTAAAGTGTAAGGCACTTAAATTATATAATATTGACCAAAATGGGTAACTAAAAAAAATTTAATACCTCAGTTTTATAGTCTTTCAGAATGTTGTACTACATGGTTTGGCTTACGATGCCGACATTTCGAAAATGTTAAAGTTTTCATCTTCAGGGCTTTTCAACATTTTCGAAACATTGGCATTACAAGCCAAATACAACACTCCACACTGATGAAAACTTTACAAAACTGATGAAAAACCACGAAAGTCTGAAAACAAATTTAACATTTAATTTATATCTGCAGGTGTTCAAACTGCAAATGCTTTTACTTGCATAGTAATTATTTCCTTGCGTTGATTTTTAATAAAGATCCATGAAACTAAATCAACCTGATTTTATTTATTTGGTTTCAGCTTCAAATTTACTTAACTGGTCATATCAAAATACAAAAGCATGCACAGTGCTAGTAGGAGAGAATGCCGACATCTTCCCAGCATCCAAAGCCACCACCCTAGAGACTAACAAGTCTCTCAGCAGCAGGCCCAGGCCTGGGGGTTCAGGCTCGGGTGCTCAGGCTTCAGGTAACGAAGACCCTTCTCAGTCACCCTCGCTTCACCGACGCTCTCGTAGACACGCTAGCCTCCAGCATGCCTCCACTTCCGGCTCTGGCCTTTCACTATTGGGTGTTTTAGATTCTTCACCAAGTGTAGATGTTGTGCATGATAAGCTAACCACCATTTCTCCTCCAGAAGGTGGTGCGCATGGTTTTAACAATTCTTTCAGTTCGCATGGTAGCGAGACTAATGCCACAACAGTCTCTTATAGTCATTCAAACAAAAAAATTGATGCTTTAACGGAGAACAACCCTACTGATAATCCTGGCTTTATTTCCGCTTCAACTGACACCAATTTAGATGAGATTTCAGAAAGTAAATCAAATAAATTTGTAACTGACATTCATAGCACTATAAAAAGTGGCAATGTGGCTGAAACAATTAAGTCACACACTTTGCTTTCTAAGAAAACCAAATCTTTGACTACAAATACTATGAATTTTAGTGAAATAATAAAAAAAGTAGTTTCACCATCACCGGAAGAAATAATTGAATCAAAATATACTAAAATTGATAACCTTTCTTTGCACACAATCGATATGCCCCTCGATGCTGAACATCCAGTCAGTGAAGAAAAGAAAAGTAACGTTGATTTAATAGATATAATGCAACAAGATGGTTTATCTATCATTACATATGATAAAGATGATGAATCTCTTAAACTGATAAAGGAAAGAGAAGATATGGAAAAAACACAGAAAAACAAAAATATTGAAGGAACTAAAAATATTAGCCCAGACAAAAATCAATTCAAAAACGATTTACCTTTGGAAAATAAAGATGTAATTGAAGATGAAAATAATAGCTTCTCTAAAAATATTAACATTAATCCCTTTGAAAAATATGCCAATAGAAGTTCCAAATCAAACTTAACTCCCCTTAAGGTAAATCATAATCTAATGCATGGAAGTGTTGAAAATAATACTAAGATACATAATTCTACTAATGATGTGTACAATATCGATGGCAATAACTCTAGAGTAGTATTTGATGGAATCACATTAACAACAATCTCCCATCCAATGATCCCAAGTGCTGACAAGACTTTGCCTTTGAATCTAGGTAACAACTCGAGCCGTGTGGTTGTAAATCTCACAATTTCTACAGAAGAAAATGGAATAAGCCAATCAAAACCACTGTATGTTCTCTCAATATATGTACCAACTAATGTAAGCTCTGAGAACTTACCCGAAGTAAAGATTAGTCCTATCGAAGCAAAGCACGAACTTGGGATTATGAGCGATTCTAACATTCATACAAGTAGCTTTAGATCAGCTTCTAAACCTACTACTCCAGCAACAACAACTGAAAATTATTTCACTCCAAGGCCCATCTCAACGACAACCATCAAAAGTGACCATATATTTGGTGGGCAATGTATGTGCTCTTGTCCAGTATGTTTGGATAATCCTGATTCTGAAAACTTTACAGACTCATTTTATGAAGACTATGTGGAAGACGATAATGTAACATTTTTGTTTGAAAAAGAGCAGCCAAAAGCAAAACCAGTAATTACGACTACTTTAAAGTTAACAGAAGTAGATGAAACTTCTACAAGTGGTTACGAGGAGTCAGATTTGGCAACGACTACTGAATCTTTTACAACTGAAAAAAGTTCTTCGCCATCATCAGAAACAATAAGTGATTTAGAAGAAACGGAACCCACAAGTGAAGCGACAACAGAAGAAAGCTCAATCACAGAGCTTTCATGCCCTGTAGTGACCACTCCTCTACCCCCACTGCCCATCATTCTCATTTTAGAAGGTAAGGTCAATCATTGCATTAGTTTTCGTTTGACGGCTTCCTTGAAATCACAAGGCTGCGCTCCATCTAGCATGGAATTTCTCCTCATCAATTGAAGACAGAAAATAAATTTCTTCCCATTTCCAACTTTTATTTCCCTTTTTAGGTATCATCTTTTACATTTTCGTATGTTATTCAATCGTAGTTAGAAATTCGTGTTAATTATTTATCATTCGCAATTTTTTCATAATTAATGCATGGCTTATGTAACAAGTAGTTTTCATTTATTTTCAACTGCTAATCTGTATGGCTTTCTTATCACTATAGTGTTTAATTCATTTTCATTAATTATTTAACATAAAACAATCTAACTTAACCTAAAACATTTTTCGAGTAAATTAATTTTCAACTTCTTTTACTAACATATCATTAAATTTTAAAATAACTTTATTCAATTTCACTTTTCTGAGTTTCATATATGACCCAACTCAGAAGAAAACAAACACTTTCCTAACAGTATAAAATATTTCATGACCTTTGCTTTACTTGATTTTGATATTTTATTGTGAATATATTAATATTATACAGTGTACATATATTTTTTATCTTTCGAAATACTTATACTCAATTCTAATAAATGTATTTATATACCCTAGGAGCTAGAACATTCCCAGCAAGATCATTTCCTCCAGATGGTACAACCTTTTCTCAGATAGCCTTGGGTCAAAGGTTATCTAAGGAAATTCCTCCGTACAGTTACTGGAACATGCAATTCTATCAGTCAGAAGCGGCATATATCAAATTTGACTACAACATTCCACGTGGAGCTTCAATTGGAGTCTATGCCAGGAGAAATGCTTTGCCAACGCATACACAATATCATATTTTAGAAGTTTTAAGTGGATTCAAAGCGAGAACAACAAGAGCTTCACATGTAAGTTTAAAAATATAAACAAATAATTAATAAATATATATTATTAACCACTTAACAGTTGGATTTTTAACATGCGACGTAACACAATGTCGAACTGTGAACGAATAAATTCTATACGAAAACAAGTTAAAACAAGATCTGCCCAAATGACGCTCGAGAGAAACATTCCCAACAAGTCGAAACAAGATTTGCCTGAACGAGGCTCAGGCTCGTCAGTATAAAAATAAACTTCATGCCTGAGTCCCGCTCGGGCAAAACTTTCAAGTGGTTAATAAATTTATATTATTGATTAAATTAATAAATATAGAAAGAAAAAATTAGTAATACATGTAGACTTTCAACATTCGTAAAATTTGCTATTTCATACTTGTACATTTACTAGTAACTAATTGACGTTTACACATTTAACTAGTTATTTGATTGACAAATTAATGAAACATGGATAGTGAAGATCTTTATGAGTTTATTGAATTTCACTCAAAACCTTTATCAAACAGAGACCTAATTAATCTACAAAAGATAAATAGGATACAAACTGAAACAGATAAAGCTGATGACAAAGAACCCATGGTTAAGACTGAAAGTTCAGAATATGAAAAAAGCTTTCATGCATTTTAACATTTTTTTTTAATTCCATGGAAGAATGTGATCCCAATGGAGAGTCTATATTACAAGTATGTAGGGTAATTCACATAGACACAGCATGCTATAGAAAAAGAGCAGAATTCAACTTTCACTTAATAAGTAACATATACTATAATGAAAACACCTGTTAGAAGTACATTCAGGAATATTATACCAATATTTCCATTATAAAATAAATTATTTAAAACACACCTTTCCATCAATTTTACAAGGTGTTTCAAAGTGGTATAGAGCGGGTTCTGGCTTATGGTGTCGACGTTTCGAAAACATTGCAGCTTTCATAATCAGAGCTTGATTGTAGTCACCTTCGCCATGACTACAAATTAGCCCTGCAGATGAAAAATGCAATGTTTTCGTAATGTCATCATCATAAGCCAAACCCTGCAGTACAACACTCTGAAAGACCTTATACAACTAATACGAAGAACACACTTACATAGATTCAGCTTTCATACCTGTTTTCAGGAATCAATTATGTATGAAAAACGAAGGACTGCCTGTACAATCTAACTTAACCTAATATGTGTATATGATATACTTAATTTGCTTTTAATAAAAAGTTCAAACATTACTTAAAATGGGTAAAATGGATTCAGCTTAACTGCTTTGGTCTAAATAATTCATATATTTTTGCTACACTACTAGTAAATTACATTGATATCTTGTCTAAGTTTAAAATTATAATCTTTTTTATTTAGCCTTCAATGAAGAAAGAAGTGACCCATTACATGGAGCAAGGACACTGGTTCCTTTCCTTGTACAATGATGATGGAGATCCTCAAGAAGTAACCTTCATTGCAATGGTAGCGGATGACATGACACACAACTGTCCCAATGGATGCTCAGGAAAGGGAGAGTGTTTGATGGGGCACTGTCAATGTAATGCAGGCTTTGGTGGTGATGATTGCAATGAAAGTAAGATTTTGTCTTATTATAAACATAAAAAATTTCTAAAAATATTTATAGAAATATATAAATTTATCTAAATGATGATTTTTTCAAGATTTTTCAAGATATTCCTTCTCATTGCAAAGTAAATATTTTGGTCATTTGATAGAGAACTAAGTGTTTCGGTTTTCACTTGAGGCATCTTTGACATTGCAATGTGGTAATAAACCCTCTGGGTTAGTAATTCTTTTTAACTTGATTAATTTCATTTTAAGCTATTGTTTCAAGAGAGATTTAAGCGTTTATTTCGAGTGTCTATGAGAAGAGTTGCTCGCTTTTATTATTCTACTAAGCTTTTTTCATGAGCTTGAAAACCAGATCAAATAAACAATATGTAAAAAAAATTGTTTCCTTATTTTGAAATATTCGAAAAAATTCCTTGATAAGTAGTTTGTCAATTCTCAAAGAACTACGGATAACTTTAACTTAGTTAAAATAAATACTAACATAGGACTTATAAGTTTGAATATTCATACTTTTATCTAAGTTTCAACATAAATACAGCTGATATTTAAGTATAAACTACCTTCATTACAGCAGTAGGTTCCTTGACCAGTAAAACTAAACAATTTTTGAACAATCTTAATACATGCATTTTGTTTTATCTAGGTGTGTGTCCAGTGCTTTGTAGTCAAAAAGGAGAATACATTAATGGAGAATGCCAATGTAACCCTGGATGGAAAGGAAAAGAGTGTTCCTTGAGGCATGATGAGTGCGAAGTACCAGATTGTAACGGGCATGGACACTGTGTGAACGGAAAATGTGTTTGCATCAGGGGATACAAAGGGAAATTCTGCTCTGAAGTAGATTGTCCTCACCCGACATGCTCCGGACATGGATTCTGCATTGAAGGTTCTTGCTTCTGCAAGAAGGGTTGGAAAGGGGCAGACTGTGCCATGATGGACAAGGATGCCCTGCAATGTTTGCCTGATTGCTCCGGACATGGGACATTTGACCTGGACACACAAACATGCACATGTGAGGCTCGCTGGTCTGGAGATGACTGTTCTAGAGGTAATTCACTTTATGACATTAGTTATTTGTACAATAAAAAAATCGTTTAAAATTTTACTAAGATTGAATTGAAACATAACTAAGATCAATTAATTTAATTGTTATTCTTGCATAACAAGACTGCCAATCAATATGGGCATTGTATTGATTTTCATGTGACTTTGACTACTTACAGGAGTAAAATGAAAAAGTTGTTCTGTCAGTATGAATTCATAAAATTGTATGGGTTTACTTTGTTATAATGGGTTCGTCTTGTACTAGTTTTCTTTTTCTCTAATGTATAACACTACTTACATATCAATGTTAAATTTTGTTGGTTGTTTTTTTTTAATCTTTTATATCAAAAAGGTCATTTGACCATTGAAATAATATATTCTATTAAGTTAGAAAATTAAATGATTTTAAGGAGGAATAGTTCTTCAAGAAATTTTACAGTGTTGTCAAAAAACATTCTACAATTAGCACACCGGTCCCTTATGCAGCTGTAAAATAGTGTTTTTACTTATCTTCTTGAGTAGCCTGCTACTTTAAGTAGGGTTAACAGTGCTACTTTTCTCAAAATAGCTTTAACTATACTGCTCTAAAAGTTGTCTTAAGTTTCCTTTTGTATTTATTTAAGTACCTTGTTAATTGTCTTTCCTTTGATATTTTAACTAATACCCATATGTTACTTATTTCAGAGGTGTGCGATCTTGATTGTGGTCAACATGGTTTTTGTGTCGGAGACTCGTGTCAATGCAATCCTGGTTGGTCAGGAGATGCATGTTCCCTCAAACTTTGTGATGCTCGTTGCGGAGAACATGGTCAATGCAAGAATGGCACATGTCTCTGCGTCTCCGGTTGGAACGGTCGTCACTGCACCATGGAAGGCTGTCCAGCAGGTTGCGGGGGCCATGGCTCTTGCAGAGTTGGAGCTGATGGTCTCTGGGAGTGCCGCTGTTTTGATGGATGGGATGGTCCTGACTGCACTACTCTCAAGGAACAGAATTGTAATGATAGCAAAGATAATGACAAAGGTAAGCATTCAATTGACTTATTCCGTAAAATGAATTTATCACTTCTTAGTTGACTTAATTTATTATGTATTAGACTGGATAAAATTATCATTTTGGACTAAATATGAAAAAATGTAATTTTCTTTAACTAACTCAATCATTTAAAGATATCAATCAAACTAATCTCATTCAGTTTATAATACATTTTTTAAATATACTCGTATGTATGTTATAGACACATATATCTACAAAGTGCTATCCAGCAGTTCTCTAAATTAATATAAGAAAAGTTCTTACAAAAACACATTTATGGATTTTACCATCCTCAAAGTAGTCTTCTGTGGTATTTAAGAAGAGATCTGGATCTCCTGGTATACGTTGTCAAACTCGTTCGAGGAGGTGTGAGCTGTCCAGCATTACTACAAAGATTAGCGTTAAATGTTCCTAACAATTACACTAGACTGCGCCGGCAAGAACTGTTCTCAATAACATACGCAAGAACGGGTCTTCCAGCCACTATGCCTGTTGGAAGGGCCTTAACTCTTTTGAACGAGACTGCTTCGGATATTGACATATTTCATATCACATTACCGAAAGCAAAAGTAAATTTTCTTTTAAGATTGAGCACGTTAGATACTGATCAACGTATTTAAGTGACTTTGAATATATGTGTATGTTTAAGTGACTTTGAATATAGGTGTATGTTTGTGTATGTGTGTATATGTGTATGCATATACATTATTTTTTATTTTAACACATTCGCTGCGTATAAAATGTCATACAGAGATGCTGAAAATTCGCAAATTTTTGAAAACCCATAACTTTGTTAAAAATCAAATTCTACATTCTATTGAAACATCATATACAAGTGTATTCCTTCGTGTCTTCAAAACACATGAAACCGGCGACGAATCCTTATCGGGAGACGTTTATGAATGCACTCAACATTCAAGGCTATTTTGTATGGACAGGGGAGCCGTGTTCGACGCAGTGAACGTGTTAAATAATTTTTTTAAATTTCTAATGTTGTTAACATTTCTTGTATTTCTCAATGTAATTGGGCTAAGCCGGTTTCGAGAAAATAAATAAATTTATGCAATGATTTAAGTGCAACTTTAATGATCAAAAGCAGTGTTGGAAGTCATGCTATGTCAGCATCTTCAACATATTCTGAGATACAGCTTCGATCTTCTCCATTGTGTCAAAATATTGAGCTGGATTTTGATTTTCTGATAAAGGTAAAATTCACAGAAGGCAAAGTCAGATGAGTATAGAGGTGGGGAATGACAATCGTATACATATATACCAAAAATTTCCTCACAATGAACGAAGTGTGAGGTCTTGATGCACTTCTCAGGATGTTACGACTATACACTTTTTCAGTCACCTCAAAACATCACAATATAATACTTCATACACTATCTGGCTGGGTAGAACAAGTTCTTGATGGATTTGTTGTCGAAAAAAATAAATCAGCATTGATTTGATATTGCTTAAAAACTCGATTCACTTTTTTTATCAGACATATACAGACAGTGACACTGAACTGCTCTGATTGCTGATTAGCAGCTGCAAGCGATTGCAAAACACAAAAATCACAACATTAGAAACAAGCACAGAAAAAATTAACACAATCACCACAAACAAGATTGCCACAAAGTACAATGCATGTTACGTAGCGACATGATGACATACTATTACCAGTTTATATAAGACATTATATTTTTTCAAACTTCTAGGCCTCATAAATTTGTATCATGTGTAATATTCCTACGTTAACATTACATAACTTTTAAATAAAATTCAAACTTAGATTTAAGCATCAGTATTTTTTAAATCTGAAAAAGCTAAAATCCTCACACGAATTATGAGTATTTAAAAAATATGAGTGTACTTTTCATTAAAATGGTTCTTTTTTTCTTAAATAGCTATAATTAAACAATATTTACAGATGGTCTTGTGGATTGTGAGGATCCAGAATGCTGCACCAATCCTGAGTGCAACGGCAGTCAGCTTTGTGTTTCAGCACCGACTCCCATCGAGATATTGCTAAGGAAGCAGCCTCCAGCCATCACAGCTTCATTCTTTGAAAGAATGAAGTTCCTCATCGATGAAGACAGTCTGCAAAACTATGCTCGTCAAGAGACATTCAATGAAAGGTGGGTGTTGTACTTATTAGATTAAAATGCTAACACTGAGTTTCAACCACGTGTGAAGGCTATTTTTTAACACTTTTACATCCTTACCGAGGTCAGCTGACTTTTGTTTCTATACGGATATATCTGTTTACAATGCATTGTTGTGCCCCAGTCTAAAATCCTAATGTTTTCCAATTTGATATGTGTGCGGGTATGAAAATGTTTGTCATTATTTTCTGTTTATATGTCAGTTGTAACCTCAATGCTCATTTACTTGTTTCTAAGTGTGTGTGTTGTCTCATTTATTGACGGTTGAATCAAAAATTATCTCTTGACGCAACTCACGGGACAGAACTTTATAAAGTATATGGTTCTGCTGTCTCTTTAGTTGTGTTATGTGAGTATTTTTTGAGTACCAACCTATGGCATGACAATAAGTGTTGAAACTAATGGTGCCTATTCACTCAAATTTTTAAAGTGAAAAATAATGTATGTTCTCAAAACCAATCTAAGAATCTACATTGATAACAAAATATCATAATTCTGTCTATAATCTGTCACTTTTTTTTAATGAAAAACGTTTTTTAATAAAAAATATGGTAGGAAATCGAATATTTAAAAAAAAATTAAATTATGAATTCAATAGATCAGTATATTAATCAATACTATATTCACATCTAAAATGAATATTCATATCTACAGTGAATATATACAATGAATATTCATATCTAAAGTGAATATTCATATATAAAGTGAATATTCATATCTAAAGTGAATATTCATATCTACAGCAAATATTCACATCTACAGTGAATATTCATAATTAAAGTGAATATTCATATTTACAGCGAATAATTACTATTTAAATTTTAAAGACGTCAAAGAAAGAAAAAGCATTAGATAAAACTATTTCATAATCAACTTTAGTTCCCACATACAAACTGTTTGAGTCACATAGAAATATGCTTTAAGTTAATACAGTAAAAAAAATAGTTTTAGATCATAGACAGATTGTGTCACAATTTTATTATCATAGATAAGATTCCCATAGAATGCAATTGAAAACACATATTTTTTTGGAATTTAAAAAATCTATCTGTGAACTGGCATCTTAAAGGAGTATACAAGAAAAAATCTATTTAACCTTCATTAAGTGACGCTTATTTTGCAATATTTAACACCACTTATGCTTTACACCCTTCAATAAGCTAACTTGATCTAATTTTTTGGTATTCTTTTCTTTCTCCTTACAACTTATCATAATCAAGTAGTTACGTAAAATAAATTCAAAATTCAAAATTGATTGAAGCCATTAACTTGATATCTACTGTAAATCGTGGACTCTCCTAAAGAATTGGTTTGAACTATTTTGGAAAGTATTTTAATTTAAAATGTTTTTTCATAATTTCTATGCCGCTCAGTGTCTTTTGGAATCAGTTCAATGCCAGGTAAGGATTTGGGAAAAGCAATATATTATCAGACAGTAGATTGACCAAGTATTATTAAATTTGGCAGCGTGATATGTAAATTCACTGTGTGTTGCATGAGTGTTACTTGTGTGTTTTATGTTTCATTATTTTCCCTTTGTTTTGTGTCCTGTGAAGTTTTTGTTTTGCTTTGACATAAAATCTGAACATACAATTCTCCATTCTTAACAAATTATCAACAAATATTTTATCTTAAAAATATTGGTGACGTCAACTCCTCAAATGAAGGAAGACACGCTGAAAAAAATTAATGCAGCTTTGAGAATGTGAAATATGAATAAAATTTGTTATTCTATTTCATATTTTTAACAATCCATAAGCTGCCATTACTTTTTTCTACAAAATATTATTATTGTAAAATACTTTTTTTATGAATGGGGTTATATAATATATATATCATTTTATACATACATATATTTTTTAAAGAAAAAAATGTTATAATTAAGATATGTGTAGTTTTATTTTTATCGTATTCTAATATTTTTCAAAATGAACAATAAATTGGTTAAATATAATGTAGATTGTTGATTAATATCATAACAGTATTTTGTCTTTGTAAATTATATTGGTCTTTTGTATTAGACAAAGACTAAATGTTGGTAACACCAACCAAAGCACATCACTCCAACCTTCCATTTGGTTTCAAAAATCCTTCACTGAAGCCTCACAAAATATGTAAAATTGTATTTGAATAATTATTGTGAATTTCTATAATGGTTTTATAGTATTTCGAGTCATTATTTTAGATAAGTATTTGATTAAATTTAGTATTTTACGTAGAATGTTACATAGTGCTTAAGTTTTTTGGCACAAGTACACACATGTAGGTTTGAAAAACATTATAAATGTGATAGTTATTCATATTAATGCTCAACAAGCGATTCAGGTTGACCAATGTGCAATTTTACAATATTGTTGATATAACAAAAAGCTTACTCAATTAATTGTATTGTATTAATTACACTTTGTTGTATACAGTACAACCTGGTTTATTGTCTCTTCCAACTAATTAGAAAAATTTTTTAGAAGCTTGAAGTGTAAACCAGACTGGAAACTTTTATAAAAAAATCTGGGTACTGATGGGAATCGAAACCGCAACCCCCAAGTTGAAAACAGGCTTCATACTAACTAGGCCATGGAGATACCAGTTATTATATATCTGTGACAATATAGGTGAAGGATAATTGGAAATATGTGAATTAGCAAGTATTTTTAATTATCCGTCTCTGCGGCCTGGTTGGTAAGACTTGCACTGAAGACAGATCAGATAAAATAGTTCATTTGGTAAAAACACTCGCATGCACTGGATATGTGAAATTGTTGTTGACTCTTCACGTACGTTAGTGTTGTCAACATGTGAGATGATGAACTGCAAATTCCATGCATACTCCAGTAGTTTTAAACCCGAGGGTATATGAATGGAAAAGAAGACAATGTTATATTCCACCAACGCTTTTTAATATGTCCGCATTGCCGATTTGGATGTGTTGAGAAGTACCATAGAAATTAATGAAAAAGGAAGTTTTTATAAATACAATATGACGTCAATGTTTCGGAAACAAAGATATGTTCATTTTCATTTAATATATTTGCACATGTAAATATATAACTTCTTAAAAATTATATAAAGCTTTTTTTTTATAATATTTTCACAGCCTGAATCGCGTTTTACAAATATGTTGAGTACATGCATATGAAATATTGATGTCTTAAAGGGGCAGGGCAGAAAGTAGAATGTTTTATATTGGTAATCCAATACTGAACATTAAACTATGTTACTAGTCATCCATCACCCTGGAATTCTCATAAGCCTCTGACATATATCGCAAAGTTATCCCTGTACACAGCACTGGAGATATCACTATGCAAAGTCAATTAAAAGTAGTGATTAAGATTTTTTAGAAGTGTTGTGGTATCAGTGTGGTTTGAAAGTTTTCATTTTGAGAGGTGATCCCTCCTGATGGAGTATAATTGACATTCATCCTGTGAATGGAAGACACCTGTATATGTATTGGTTTATTGTGAGAAAGCAGTTGCGTCTCAACAGATCAAACCAAAAGTTTCAATGTCAAGGAGATGAAAGTTCCTATAAGATTAGCAGATTTAGTCTGCTGCAACCTTTTATAAGGAAAATTTTTATTACATTATTTGTATGTTGTTTAATAGCACTATAGAAATTTATAATAACTAGCTTATAAGCTATGGAAGATTGAAAATTCATATTTAATATGGTGTAAGATTAAAACCAATCAGAAATCAAACCTGATATGATAGCTTTAGCATGAATAAAAGCTGTTAAACTACATTTGCCAATCTTTTGGAGATGTTGCATACAACCTCTACCTTCCAGGCATTATTAAAAACATTAAAATGATATCATTTTAGATATATATTGTGTGCAGGTGGCGCTAAACGTTTTGTGCACATATCATAAATTGTTATGTTTTTTGACATCTCTCCGAAGATAAAGATTGTAAAGTCTCTAAAACTTCGGCAAACTTTCAAGTCACACAAAAATTGTATAAATTCTGAAAAATCATGATCATTTAATTGACAACAGCTGTGAAAATTTTCAAACTTAAAGAAATAAACATTAGCTTAATTGGAAAACTGATTTTGTGATGCAGTCGCTCTGGTGTTGTGAGAGGACGTGTGGTCACCTCCATGGGCTCTGGATTAGTCGGAGTCCGAGTAAGCACCAACAAACCTCTGGAAGGATTCACGTTAACCAGAGAAAATGGATGGTTTGACCTGCTCGTCAATGGTGGAGGAGCTGTCACATTGCAATTTGGAAGAGCACCATTTAAACACACATCTCATGTTGTTTTTGTCCCTTGGAATGAGGTATGATAAATTTTAGTCATGTTTTTTTTTCCTCATTTTCAATATTTCTTCGGGATTTACTCTTAAACTTACATTAGTTTAAATTACCTTAATTTTAATGGAATTTTAAAGAAAAAAATTGATATTTAATGAATAAATTTTAATGAAAAAAATATTGTTTATATCAACAGCATTTGTTAAATTCTGCTATCAAATTAATTTATATGTAGGTATGGCAAATTGAAATTATGAAATAATACATCTTGCATTGATTTCTTTTAGGTTGTTATAATAGACAAAATAGTAATGACTCTAAATGATGAGAAGATGGCTTTAGTATTTCCTCAAGCGTGTGTTGCCCACGATTATGATGCGATGAAGCCCGTTGTACTGGCCACTTGGAAACACGGCTTCCAGGGTGGCTGCCCTGATAAGAGTGCTATTTTAGCTGAGTCACAGGTAATATAGTAAAAGACAATCATTTCAAGCTTTGTCATTCATCATGTATCTTTCTATTCTTGAAAATGACTATGAACTCCTTTATTTGAAGATGTATATGTCAATGTCGAGTTGTGTCCACTTCATAGAACCTCGTAAGTGCAGGTTCACATAGCATATAAGCAGCTGAAACAGGCTAGAACTCTAATCCCTAAAGAGAAGACAATTGTAATTAAGTTAGATCTATGTTATTAACTCATTCATTTCCGTGTCTGCACCATCAATAGTCAACTATGCCACATGTTTCCAATAGGAGGTGATAGAGATCACCAGGTCCTGCCCAGAGTATAGTCCCAATTGGACAAACTAGCATGTGTTGTGAGTACTGTATTGCCCCACAATCACAGTGTCCAGGTGCCTTGCATCTTTTCCGAGAGCAATATCCAGTGTTTTTTATTTCCACTTCAGATAATGCGCTTTATCTGGAGAAATCGTCAGCTCTTGCAGTTTCTTCGTGAAAATATTACTGGGTTTCAATCTCAATAAGACGAGCTTGAGCCCTGGACTTGTTTTGTTCTTTCTTTGTCAGCTGCAACACATCTATCAACTTTTATATATACGTGTATTGATGTTCGGTAAAAAATATTTGAAAAACAAATTTCAAAAATTCATTATTTTTTTTAACCAGCTTCTTCTTACATAAATAATTTATTTGATTGTATTTTATAATTTCTAAATAAAGTTGTATATTTTTTATTTTTAATTACAGGTTGTTCAAGAAAGTCTACAAATCCCAGGAACAGGACTCAATCTTGTGTACCATAGCTCGAGAGCTGCTGGTTATCTGTCAACAATACAACTGCAACTGACACCTGAGACCATTCCACCAACTCTAGCCCTTATCCATCTCAGAATCACCATTGAGGGAATCTTGTTTGAGAAGGTCTTTGAAGCTGACCCTGTTATTAAGTTTACTTACGCTTGGAACAGGTTCAATGTTTACAGGCAGAGGATATATGGAGTCACTACAGCAATGGTGAAAGTAGGATATCAATACACTGACTGCAAAGATATTATTTGGAATTATCAGACAACCAAATTGAGTGGACACGATATGAGTATTTCAGAAGTCGGTGGATGGAATTTGGATATTCATCATAGATATAATTTCCATGAAGGTAAAATTATTTCTTTAAGTTCAAAACATCATAAAAAATCAAATTAATATGTAACTCGAACTGAAAGTATTTCACCTTAAGTCTTTCTTGCGCAGCTAGATTTTTACTTACAAAGTTAAATTTTAGATTGTAATCTCTAATTGTACTATAGAAACTTATAGAAAATGAGAAACCTGTTTCACTACATGTAAGCGCCAAGTCCAACTATCATATTCTTTTTTTTTTTAGTTTATCAAAGCCATTATATTATTTCTACACAGAATTCTGCTTCTAAGAAAATGTCCTAATCAGTGTAAAACATCAAGCTCCCCTTGGTTCACCCAATTCCTATTCAGAACCGATTAACGGATTTTAAGGTCCTCCAGGGTACTTCAGAATTCTTTATAGATTCTGCATTACCACCTGGCTCTATCCCCCCACTTGGATCCGATGTTTCTGTCCACTCGTTCATCCTAACAAACAAGAGGTTCCAAATGCTTAATAAGTCTTGATGAAACTATGCCTGGATTCCAACCGAGGGGTAGTGCCAAGGATATTTGGAATCTTCTAATAGGTTGGATCTCTCAACACTGCTTTTATCTAAGTCTCTTAATGGAATGTTTCCATTGTATCTTTCAAATCTGAGTCGGAGAGATGTTCCTTCAGACAGGATTAGAACTTTAAAGTCGATTTCGTCTTCAACAAATAAATTTATTGCTCTGAATTGATCTAATAGAGTGGGGTATTATGACAGGGCTTTTTCCATTGCTAGTCCTGTGACATGGAATGATCTGCCTCTAAGTGTTAAGAGATATGGGTATACTTGAGAACAACCTTTTTTGGGAGTTCTTATCAAAACTAATGATTATATATAAACATTATACATATACACTATACTACACTTAGAACGGAAGGTGTTGCTATCACATATCATAAGATTTTCAATGATTTATTTGTAGTTTGTCTTCCCTTGGTATATTTTATTACCACTATATATTTTTCTAAACTTATGCAGAAACGGGGAAGCACCTAAGAAAGCGATAACTGCGGCCTTACACTCAATTTATATATATTTATTTTCTAATATTTTTAATCTATCAATAATAGTGGGTTCTAATCCCAAGCTTAAGAAACCTTGCTCTCTCAACAGCCCTAAATAAATTTTTCTTTTATTATTATTGTCCCTTCTAATTTGATGATTCCGACAAGGATGTGCACTTTATTTAACCCTTATTAAACAATCAAATACTGCTTTCATAGAGTGAATAAGTCCCTTATCAAACAATCACATACTGCTTTCATAGAGTGAATAAGTCCCTTATCAAACAATCACATACTGCTTTCATAGAGCGAATAAGTCCCTTATCAAACAATCACAAACTGCTTTCATAGAGCGAATAAGGCACGTCACTTTCTATAAGACTCTTTTATAGATTTGATTCTATTATCTGTCAAATTAATTGCTTTAAATGGAATTCTATAAAACAAATATGAATGTTGAACATTTTGCTTAGTGTGTAATGAAAAATATTCAAATTTTATAGCTAAATCATACGAAATGATTGTACAATTTGTATGTGTAATAAAAAAATTATTAACAATAGAAAAAAATATTCTAGGTATTCTCCAAAAGGGTGATGGTTCAAACATTTACTTGAAACACAAGCCGAGAGTAATCTTGACAACAATGGGTGATGGTCACCAAAGACCGCTGGAGTGCACCGAAACTTGTGATGGACCAGCATCTAAACAGAGGCTCTTGGCTCCCGTAGCCTTGGCAGCTTCTCCGGATGGTTCCATATTTGTTGGTGACTTCAATCTAGTGAGGAAAATATTGACTGATGGGACGGTCAACACATTAGTCAAGCTGAAGTAAGTATGCCTTAAAATTGAGAAATACTTGTATATGTCTGACGGTTACCATTCACGCTAAGCAAGCGGATACTCCAGGTTCGCTTCCTGGAGGACTCTTTTCTAGACTGGTTTTACTCTTAGAGCATTTTACATCTCAATTTATGTCTTTCTATAACTTATATACCGCTTATCATGAATTATTATAGTGACATTAAGTAACCCACAAATAACGCTACGTAAAACTCGGCCAACGAGAGGCTGCAGCATGTTTAACCTTCTAATTATCTTGGAAGCTTAATCTCCTTGCCATCATAAAGTTGAATTCGAATTGTCAAGACTGTATGCTTGCTGAAGTGCAACAGCTTGCACACACTAAACCAATACACGCACAAGAGTCTTCCATCCACAAGATGGCTAATAATCATACTCAATCACAAGGGATCATATTTGAAAATGAGTTTGTTTAAGCACCCAATGTGCCATATTTTGCAGTCTGACTTTTTTATTGCATGATTTTAATTGAAAAATCACTCAATAAATACCATTTAATATCCAAAAAAATGCAATCGTAAAAATATCCTGTACCCTGGATATTGATTATGTTCTTTGACTCATATGGTGTATTTTATACTTTATACTCATATGGTATAATTTAAGTTAAATTCACATGGTTAAAACGGAAATATCAATAATGCATTATTTTAAAATGCAAATTTAATATTGTGTTAATTTCAATTTTTTTTTCTTCTAGCGCAACTCATGTATCTTACAGATACCATATGGCATTGAGTCCATTTGATGATATTCTTTACATATCAGATCCTGAGTCTCATCAAATTATAGCTGTGCGAAATCTTAATGACTATTCGGATCCAGAACACAACTGGGAAACCATAGTCGGCTCTGGAGAAAGGTGCCTACCTGGTGATGAGGCGCACTGCGGAGATGGAGCATTAGCGAGAGATGCTAAATTGGCTTATCCTAAAGGCATGGCTGTTTCAACAGACAATATTCTATACTTTGCTGATGGCACAAATATAAGAATGGTTGACAGAGATGGTATTGTCACAACTATTATCGGAAGTCATATGCACAAATCACACTGGAAGCCAATTCCTTGTGAAGGAACTCTGAATGTTGAAGAGGTTCATTTGAGATGGCCAACCGAGTTAGCTATTAATCCTTTGGATAACACATTGCACATTATTGACGATCACATGATACTGCAATTGACACCTGATGGAAGAGTTCGAGTAGTAGCAGGACGGCCTCTTCATTGTCCTAGCCCATCTACAGGATTCGATGTTGAACTCGCTACACACGCAACTTTAATAATGCCTCAAAGTATAGCATTTGGACCTGCTGGCGATCTGTTTGTCGCCGAAAGTGACTCGCAAAGAATAAATCGCGTCCGAGTGATCAGTACTGATGGAAAGATTTCTCTCTATGCTGGTGCTGAGTCCAAATGTAACTGTCTTGAAAGAGGTTGTGATTGCTTCGAGGCAGATCACTATTTGGCCTCCAGTTCTAAATTCAACACAATATCAGCGGTTGTTGTGAGTCCTGATGGAGTAGTACATATTGGTGACCAAGCCAATTACAGAATAAGATCTGTTATGGCGAGCATTCCGGATAGACTATATGAAATATTTTCACCTGAAACTCAGGAGATTTACGTTTTCAATCGATTTGGTCAGCACACTCAAACTAAAAACATACTAACAGACGAAACAATCTACATATTTACATACAATGTTAACACAAGCAATGGTAAGCTAAACACTGTCACTGATGCAGCTGGGAATAAAGTGTTCTTACTAAGAGATTATTCTAGTCAAGTTAATGCTATAGAAAATACTAAAGGGCAAAAATGCAGACTGAGAATGTCACGTATGAAAATGCTACATGAATTCAGCACTCCAGATAATTACAATGTAACATTTGACTACCATGGACCGACTGGTTTACTTAAAACAAAACTCGATAGTACAGGAAGAAGCTACGTTTACAACTATGATGAATTTGGTAGGCTGACAACTGCTGTAACACCTACAGGAAAAATGATAAGCCTATCGTTTGATCTGAGTCTGAAAGGTGCAACTGTAGAAGTCAGACAAAATAATCGTAAACCTGTTTCTATGCTCATCAAAGGTTCATCAGTTATAACAAAAACAGGAGAAGCTGAATTACGCACAATTGTAGCAACTGATGGCAGCATATCTACTATTTTACCTTGGGGACATTCTATATCAACGGACACAGTACCTTATTCAATTTTAGCCGAAATAGATCCTTTGCTCGGTGAAAGTTACCCAGTTCCTGCGAAACAAAGAATAGAAATTGGAGGGGATCTCGCTAACAGATTTGAATGGAGATACTTTTTACGAAGAAGTCAACCAGTCAAAGGAAAGAAAGAGAAGATTGTGACACAAATAGGAAGAAAACTCCGAGTGAATGGAGAGAATTTAGTTACCTTGGAATATGACAGAGAAACGGCTACTGTGGCAGTCTTCATGGATGATAGAGTAGAACTATTGAATGTAACATATGACAAATCAGCTAGACCTATCAAATGGGGACCTCGCAATGAAATATTTGCAGGAGTAGAATTAGAATATGACAGGTTTAGCAGACTGACGAGTTGGAGATGGGGTGACCTTAGTGAAACATATGGATTTGACAGAGCTGGACGACTATACGAAATTAAATATGGAGACGGATCATCAATGATATATGCCTTTAAGGATATGTTCAGCAGTCTTCCACTAAAAGTTACAACTCCACGTGGCAGCGACTACTTGTTACAGTATGACGATGCTGGAGCTCTTCAATCTTTGACAACACCTCGTGGCCATATCCATGCATTCGCTTTACAAACCTCACTAGGTTTCTTCAAATATCAATATTACTCTCCAATGAACAGGCATCCATATGAAATTCTGTACAATGGTGATGGACAAATCCTTTCTAAAATATATCCCCATCAGTCTGGAAAAGTTGCCTATGTATACGATAGCTCAGGAAAGTTAGAAACGTCTCTTGCAGGATTGTCTTCCATCCATTACACCTACGTAGAATCGTCTCAATTAGTAAAGAGCATCGATGTGATCGAACCTAATTATGAACTCAAACAAGACTTCAAGTATCATGCAGGTATATTGAAAGATGAAAAACTTAAATTCAACACTAAGAGTGGATTAAGCAATGCACATTTCAAATATCAATATGACGGAAATGCTCGACTCTCTACAATCGAAGTCAATATCAACGGTAAGGAGATGCCAGCCCAACGGCTCAAATATAACCAGAATACAGGAATGCTCGAAGGAATCAGTGATCTTAGAATATACAGTAATACATTCAATCGTTCTGTAATGCAAGACACTAGTAAACAATTCTTCACCATAACAGACTATGATGATCATGGACGAGTGAAGACAATTTTGATAAATATCAAATCTATTGATGTTTTCCATCTTGAATTAGAATATGATCTAAGGAACAGAATAAAATCACAGAAGATGCTGGTTTCCCGTACATCCTATGGAGACCGAATCACATATAATAATGACGGTCACGTTATGGAAGTATTTGGCACTAATGATTGGAAATATGTCTATGATGAAAATGGTAACGTGATCGGCGTTATTAAGGCAGGTGAAAAGGTATCACTTGTTTATGATAGTGGTGATCGAGTGGTACAATACAATGATACGGAATACAATGGATACGATGGACGTGGATTTGTTGTCAAGCGTGGTGAACACAAATATCGTTATAACTCTCGGGGTCAGTTAATACACGCATTTGAAAGAGACAAGTTCCAATCGTGGTACTTCTATGATGACAGAGGTAGACTGGTTTCTTGGAAGGATAACAAAGATAATGTCACGCAATATTTCTATTCAAATCCGACTAATCCCAATTTGCCAACGCATGTTCATTATCCGAAGACTGGAAAGACATTCCGATTCCTTTATGATCAAAGAAATGTTCTGATTACCGTTGAGACTAGCGAACAGAGATTTTATGTGGCTTGTGATCAGAATGGGTCTCCTGTTGTATTATTTGACATCAATGGGAATGTCATTAAAGAGATTAAACGATCCCCATTCGGAAAAATCATTTCTGATTCAAATCCATACTTTTACTTGCCCATTGATTTCCACGGAGGCATTATTGATCCAAATACCAAGCTTGTTCTTATTAACCAAAGGCTTTATGACCCAGAGGTAGGACAGTGGATGACACCGTCGTGGGAGTATCTCTCTACCAAGCTAAACACACCAACAGACATATTCATATATAGGTTCCAGAACAATGATCCTATCAACAAACAACAGAACTTCACTTATATGACGGACCTTGCCAGCTGGTTAAAATTATATGGATATGATTTGGACAAAATGATAGGTGCTAAATATACTGGGAACATGATTTATCAACCAATGGTTACAATCACATCTCCACAACTTGCACCAGACTTTGGCGTTATATCTGGCTTACAATGTATTAACGATAAGGTAAATATTCATTTTCATTAAATCATCTAAGAAATCATATGTATGATGCTCTTGAAAGGAGACAACTCACAAGTACAATTGTCTAGCTATAGGCCACTCTCTCTTTAAAACCCACATATATTTTTTTGGTACAATATAGTACATAATAGCTTTGATTTTTATATTCATGTCACTTTTTCAGAGCACTATCGATATGACATGATTTGCTTATAATACTAATTGATTAAAAATAAAATACTTGAACTAAACTCTTAAATATATAAATAAGATAAATCTTTTTTTTTTTCAGATCAATGATAAATTCTCAGACCTTAGCTTTGTTCCAACTCCTCTACTAAAAATGGAACCCAAAACACGTAATCTGCTGCCCAGAGTTGCATATAAAAAGGCAGTATTTGGCGAAGGATTACTCATCTCCCGTGTTGATGGACGAGCTCTTGTCAGTGTAGTAGATGGTGTCAACAGCGTAGTACCAGATGTGGTTACATCAGTCTTCAACAACTCGTTCTTTTTAGATCTGCACTTCAGCATACACGATCAAGACGTGTTCTATTTTGTGAAAGATAATCCGCTAAAGGTTAGGGACGATATGGAAGAATTGAAACGACTCGGTGGAATGTTTAATGTATCACAACACGAAGGTGGTGAACAGGGAGTAGAAGTAAGATTACACGGACCAGAAGCAGCAGTGGTACTGAAATATGGAGTGGATCCTGCTCAAGAACGTGCGAGACTTATAAAACACGCTCACAAGAGAGCGGTGGAAAGAGCTTGGGAACATGAGAAAGCGTTAGTAGCAGCCGGATGGGAGGGTCGAGCTCCATGGACTGAAGAGGAAAAAGAAGAATTAATAGCACATGGTGTTGTGGACGGATGGTCCGCGCAGGACATTCATTCTATGTCACAATTCCCACAATTAGCTGATGATCCGGGCAATGTTGCTTTTATGCGGGAAGGTAGACGGAAGAGAAGAAAAATTATTCATGGACACCGACGTAGATCTTGATCATCCGGCCCCCAAATAAATGAAATTTTAAAATGGATTCCAACACCTTAATCTAAGAAAAGTAAACACAAGTCACAAATACTATCAATTTTATAAAATGTTGAATTTAGTCAGACTTTGGGTAAACCCACTTGAGAAACACTGGAGGATGGAGAAGATTCAGAACCGTGTAAATTAGCATGTGACTTACAATCAAGTGCACAAAACTAAGTGTTGCTTCAAAAATCCATTTATAGTGATTTATATGTAAGCTGTGAAATATATATTTAAATAGTGACTATTTTTTTCACACGTGTAACTCTTAGGACGTTGAATTGATATTTTATGATGAGTTTAAAACTGAATAGGGGGAAGTGTGCAAAGAGCTCATGACAATTTTCGCAATCTTGCATTTGTGAGATATTTTTATGTGGATGGACTAAAATCACAGGGTATCAATTGGAAGTACCATCAGTGTTAGGCCTAGTGGTGTGGATCTCTCGAGAATTTAGGAATATTTCATTTTAAACTCATTTCTTTATTACCTATATGTCTCACAAATTAGATATTGTTTTGAAACGAATGTTTTTGCTTTCATTTATCATTTTAAAATTCTAGAAACTATTGAAAAGATATATATTCCAATTCCAATCCCTTTGATTTTTGATAATAAAATAAAATGTGAATCTGTAGGAAAATAATAAAAATAATGACTTATAGATATGGTAAATTTATTTTTGGCGTATGTATGTGTTCCAAATACTGTTGATATTTCTATAAAGAAAATATATAAATTGTGTATTTTATCAAAATTTAGATCTAATGATAGGTTATAAACAATATTCACACAGCAATATGAAAATGTAGGCTTTGATAAAACAGGACTTCAATATTGAGTCTCAAAGATGAACCTCTTTGAGAACTCCTCATTCTCGAGAATGTCTCATAAATCACATCACTAGAAAGGCCACGGTGCAGTGCCATATAATTTATTTTGATAGCACCAAGACAGTGTACATATTGACCCGAGACGCATTCCACAATGCGCCTCTGACGTACATCAGATATCCGTAAAAAATGGATTTGTTAGACCAAAATTTTTATATCATTCATTGCTTACGAAATAACTGTAGTCGACTAGTCAATGTCATTAATAAAATAAAATTATAATTTTTCTATATACCTTTAATATATACTCAAAATCGTATTCTACTCAATTTTAATTTTATATTTTGTATTATAAAATTTAGCTCTATTTGATTTTTTTATATATTATATATATATATATATTTTTGATTAAAATTAAAGTTATTTAATCAGGCTGATTTAACAGTTAATCGACGCTTGTTTCGCTAGTTTTAACGTGTATTATTCACCAATATCCACTCGTAGAACCATTGAATGTGTGGCGCTAAAACGCCACACAAACTAGTTGCATTTAATAACAATTACAGACTGCTGCCGTGACATTTAGACGCATAATCATAATCATACATATATTGAAACACAATAACGCAACTGTAATGAATCTCATGATAACCACATAGCCAAATGTAACATTTAGGAGAGTATTTCAAAAAGGAATATTGTAAATAATTCGTATGGAAATGGAGACATTTTGTAGGAAGCTTTTATTTGATATAAGTTGATTTTATATTCCAATACGCTATGGAGAGTATTTTATTTTATTGATATGCATATGATGTGCAATAAAAATCATGTAGCCTAGATTCAAATAGAATAAATCTAGAGTATCCAAATTTATGGTGTTCGTCTGAAGAGTAATCGTTTTTATTTCAACTGTGGTGTCTGAATATAATTTAGAAATATTGTATGTTTATCCACTATGGAGAAAGGTGAGAACTATTGTAATATTCCCACTACACCATTAACTCTAGAGGCGGCCGAGAGAGCTACCTTACAGTTAAGTGATATTTTTTGGAAAATGTGACTAAACAAAGCAATACTTTGTAACTTTTACGTCTTATCCATTACGTAATCTATTATAAGTGATGTCTATGTGTTTATGAGAGTTGCTTTAGGATCTCTGTATGTCAGGGATAGTATCGCAGCTTTCCATGACAAATTCCAGAATTGGACTAGTTATTTACATGTTGTATAAAATCTATTGTACATAGGTACTTAATCTTAACTGTATAAATTACTATTACTTCTTTTGTACATATCTTTGTGTTGAAGATTATTTAAAGATGATATTGGATAATATGTGAATGATTAGCGGAGTGGAGGACAAGGCCTCATGAAGCTGCCGCTCCTCCCTGTAGATAGTCCAGGCCCCCGCTGCGTATCCCTACAGATGTATCATAGCCTACCGACCCTTCTAGCGTATCCACCCCTCTACCCATAGGCGATGACTCGGAGCGAGTGGGTCTCGGAAAGTGTGATCGGAACCGGGAGAATGGAGACGGATGACAGGATATAGGCATTACTCTATTGGAATATGTAATGAAAACAATAAATTTACTTACTTATAATACTAACATGTTTTATTTCTCCTTATTCACAATAACACTTAAAGGTTAGAGAAATTCCAACATAAAAAACAATATCATAAATGATTTACAATTCATCGTATCGAGACAAATTCATTGTTCACATACTGGGCTCTGCACTTCTAAAGAATATAAATATTTTGAGAGCTCGGCGAACCGTTGGTACAAACTTATCTACTAAAAAATACATCAATATAAATTTATTTGCGTAACAAATAAGTACAGAGTAATATTAAAGTTACAAAACACAACAAGTTGGCGATTATAACAATATGGCGTTAATACTAATAAAAAATCTGGAGTGCACACTGAAAAAACAATTGTAAAATGGAATCAATTCACTAATCCAAACTAGAAATAATTTAACTCACTAACGGTCTCAAATGCTTTCTCCTCGCCTCCCGCAGCACATAGCCGACCGTGATCACAACTTACTTCGCGTTCCGACAATAAAGCTTGTGCTCGTTTTATAGGATAGCATTCCTCTGCATCTTGCTGTTGCGTCAATTATGTATACATCTGAAGTATTTGTCCAATACTCCGGTTAACTTAACGTGTTCCTCCCGGGAAGCACAAACGCCTGTGATCTGACGACAATCCAAGTTTCAAATCTCCTTAAGAGTAATGACTATTATTTACTATCAGAAAATTACTTGAATGTCATGTTTACATGGTGTTGTAATCAAATATCGGTGGTTCTAAACAAAATACGCGTTTAAACTTAGAAATTAAAAAACGCCGAAATTGTGCCGCGCACAGGATTCGTGGAATTTGATTTTTAACGCGGTGTACAGGTTAATAAGTAACAATTTAGTACACAACAAAACTCATAAATACTGAAGACAGTTTGTAACTGTTTCAAAATCAAATGGACATAATCTGTTCCAATAAACAAAGTGTTTTTTTTTAAGTAGCAGTCATTCCTCAATACAACATAAGTTCAGATGAAAAAGAAGATTGAAGGTGAAACCAGTACAGAATCTGTAAATATACTATATAACCCTGGAGATCAGAATATTAACTACTATAAAATTTATGTTGGTATCTGGAAATATTGTATTCAATATTTATATAAAAGAAAAACAAAGTTAATTTAACTGGCAAAGGGCTAAAAAATGTAGTCAAACCTTAAAAGAAATTTTTTATGAATTTAAGAAGAGTTCTAGTAGTGATGATTTAAATGGTACTATGTTTTTCTCTCAATTTTATATAAGTTATATAATGGAGACTATAAAAAAACATTGTTTCCTAGAATCTATTTCAATTTATTTTGGTTAAAGTAAAAATTAACAAGGACAATAATTATTATCACACAGATACCGGATTCCCACTTGACCTATGCCATACCACAAGCTTGCTCGTATGAACTTCACAATGATCACTAAATGGCCAAAAAGTTGCAGGTAGGTAATAATATAAAAATATGACTTGACACATCATCAAAAAAATTGTATGCAAGTGACCCAAAAGCAGCGCACGTGCAACTTGCATTATGACCACGGTCAACTAAGAATCCAGCTATAAAATAAAGAAATATACACTGCACCTAATGCTAAAAATTAACAGCGAATCATTGTTTATAAAAATTAACACCAAATCAAATGTTGTCTCAATTCATCATAAATAAGAGTAATAAAACTATTGTTGTTGTGGTTAAACCAAGCACAAATTGTCTTTGGTAGCATCATGACTTACTAATAATTCGAACTGGTATATTTTATTGTATTTGGTTGATTTGATATAAAAGAAAAAGGAAATATGGATGGAATGGAATACTACTAAAAAACAATGAATGACTATATAAAATCTAGTTCCGTAATTGCAAACTCAATTTTCTTCGTGGACTATGGATGAAATATTTTAAATACGCAGTGAAATTGAAGAAAAAAATAATTTTGATTGCTCCCTAACCAAAAGCCGGCATTAAAGGCCGCACGAGTATGAATATCTATAACACTGTCCAAAAAGAAATGACTGATCATGAAAATATAACTATATTACGTTTGATTGTGGTCAAATAGAAATTTTATGGTAGTCATACTACCTAATTTTTAGAGTGGAAACTAAAATATATATATATATATATATATGGCATATGGTGACCATATGCTCCACTGTGGAAAAGTACCAGTTAATGACAAAAGTAGGATTTCTTTTATTATTTATGTCATAGATGTACAGTGAAATCCCGTTTTTACGTTTTTGAAGGGACTGATAAAAAAACGTAATTGGAGGGAAAACGTAGATTCGGGGCTAGAAAACAAATTGAAATTTTTTTTTTATTTAGATAATCACGCAAATCGGAAAACTTTTTTCAATCGATTTGCGATTTTTTATTATCGTAGCCAAAGTTGTAATGGGTATCCCCAAATCACGCGTGAAAAACGTGAACGAACGTGTTTATTAACTTTTTCGAGAATTTTCCTTTTCTCTTGAATCGATAATGTTTTTCTTTGCTGAGACATAATTTGAAAGAATTCAACGAAAAATTAAAAGAAATGTAAATTGACACACGAAATACACGACAATTGACAATTGTATGTACACGACCGACACGTTTAAAACACAAGCACATATTGACCAAATATACAGTCTGCCTGCCACGGATTCGCTAAATTTCCCACCAATTGTATCGTATTACACGACTCGTGTAACCTTAACCAAAAGCGCTGCAGGTGCACACGTGTCTATAAATAGAAACAACATATTTCTGCTTCCTAATATTCATTTCAAATATTTTAAATCGTCGCGCATTTAATTAAATATGTTTATAAATTAATTTGGATTTTAAATATTTCAAACGTAAATTGCGGGAAATAAAAATGTAAAAGCGGGTACTTAATGTACTAAAATAAAACGGGATTGTAAAAATTGAACGCAAATAGCGGGAAAACGTTCATTCCGGGCACGTAAAAACAGGGTTTCACTGTAATTACAAAAACTAGACTAAATTTCCTTCCATATATAAACAATGCCATAAATGTACGTAAAAACAAAATATTACATATTTGTCTGACTTAACATAGACATTTTTTTAGTCATAAGACGAATAATATTAACAAGTGAGGAACATAAATGATGTCAATGCCGAAATTTATTCAAATATTTGCATTTGAATTAATACTTCAGTGCCTCCGTAAGCCCTAACTCCCCCACTAATAATTCTATGCCCCCTCAAAAAACAAATCCATATCGCCCCAGTTGGGAGTCGCAGTTGTGTGATACTACACACGGGAATTAAGGTTTAAGAAATAAAAGAACTTTGGAAAATTGGACAATATTTCACATGACATTGTGATCACAATTCATACTTGACACCCTACAAATTACTGAACAGTCAATAATCTACAATTCAATAGTCTAGCCATACCAAATAATGATACTCTTAATAAAACGCAAACATTACAAGATAGTTGTGCCTACACTTACACCTGTTCGCGTACTGAATATCAAATGTTACCACCAAACAGCAAATAAAAAAAATATTAAGTGATAAAAATTCATCTAAGAATGAATTGACTGCGAATGCTAAATGTAACATGAGAGTATAGTGTCAAAGACTAGAAATTTTATTGACAGTTTATTCACCACATATGAGTTTCACGGATCTCACTAATTATCTGTCCCGCCCTCTGGAGTGCCTGTGAAAGATAAAACGATAGGTAAGTTTAGATATAACAAATAATCTGATGTGAAGTAAAATTATAAATAAGAACTTAGATCCAAACATGAAGAACCTCGTTAGTTTAAAATTCGACATCATTCGAAATTTTCAACACTTTAAAACCCAAATTGATAAAACGATAGGTAAGTTTAGATATAACCAATAATCTGATGTGAAGTAAAATTATAAATAAGAACTTAGATTCAAACATAAAGTAAAACCTCGTTAGTTCAAAATTCGACATCATTCCAAATTTTCAACACTTCAAAACCCAAATTGTCAATTTCATAGTTGATTAATTAACCTTGTTAATTTTTAATTTGAAATAATTTTTAGAACCTTGTATAAAAAATCAATACATTTTTATGGTTTAATAAATTTAACCCTTATTTATCATGGCATTGTAACACAGATGTTACACTAAAATTTAGGGATATAAAAAAAAAACCAGAAACTGTAACGTAATTTCAAATATGGCTACACATTCAAATACTATACATACACTATTGTGTGTAGTGGTATCATCTGGTGATAAATATAGACAACGCTACAACCTTTCAAACGACATCAGGTCAACATGTCTGGACAGCGTGGGTGCGTTTTGAAAATTGGAGAAAATTGAGGTAAATATCCATGTTTTAGATTATAGAATCATTTTATAGCCCTTTTTGTGTTTTATAAAAATTGATATTTTGGCAATGTAACTTGGGTGTTACATACAAAAAAAACTATAAGGAAAAGTTGTGATTTTTTTTTCCTCAATTTTCCTTCATAACTTACCATATAACAAGGAATCACCAAAGAAAAACGTTAATATTTGGATAAATTGAACATTGCCAAGATAAGTGTTAATAGGAAAAGAGATTTTTTCAAAATGTTATGAAGAAACATTAAATAAAAACTTATATGTTAAAAATAACTTTGATTAATCCAAGTATTTGATTATCAAGACATACACGTTCCCATAAAATATGGATAAACTGGGTGGTCCCAGAAGTACCCGACCTGACGTATAGGTGGCGGTTGTTGCTTTAAAAAATTACTATGGTAGAAAGTACTAAACTTATAAAGCTTAAGTTTCAAGTTTTAAGACGCTACGTTGTTTAGTATTTGTTTGGCAGCCATCAATAGTGAATTTGTAAACATGGAAAAAATTGGTCATCGTTATGTGATACAATACTTTCATTTGAAAGTTCTAAGTCCAACCAATATCAAAGCCGAGCTAGATTCTACTCTGGGGGAGTCTGCTCCTTCGTTTGCAACAGTAAAATATTGGGTGGCAGAGTTTAAACGAGGCCGTACGAGCTGCCAAGACGAACATCGCAGTGGTCGACCAAATGAGGTGACCACGCCAGAAATGGTAAAGAAAATCCACAAAATGGTATTAGATGACCGTCGATTGAAAGTGCGCGAGCTAGCAGACATAGTAGGCATTTCAAAAAGTGTTGTACATCGCATATTGACTGAAAATTAGGACATGAGAAAGCTGTGCGCAAGATGGATGCCGCGTTTGCTCACAATGGAACAAAAACAGCGTCGTGAGAATGTTTCAATCGAGTGTTTGGCGATGTTTCACAGCAATAAAGCCGAGTTTTTGCGTCGATTCATAACCATGGATTAAACATGGGTCCATCACTTCACACCTGAGACGAAGAAACAGTCAAAACAATGGACTGAAAGGGGAGAATCGGCTCCAAAAAAGGCGAAGACAGTTCCATCTGCAGGCAAGGTCATGGCGTCAGTTTTTTGGGATGCGCGTGGGATAATTTTCATTCATTATCTTCAAAAATGAAAAACAATCAACGGCGAGTATTATGCGAACTTATTGCAGCGTTTGAGTGATGAAATCAAGAAAAAACGGCCGCATTTGGCGAAAAAGAAAGTGTTGTTTCATCAAGACAATGCACCAGTTCACACATCCGTTATCGCGGTGGCCAAAATCAATGAATTAAAGTTCGAATTGCTTCCTCACGCACCCTATTCGCCAGATTTAGCCCCCTCGGATTATTTTCTTTTTCCAAACTTGAAAAAATGGCTCGGTGGTAAAAGATTTGCCAACAATGAAGAGGTGGAATCTGCGGTTGATGGCTATTTTGAGGCGCTCGACGGTTCTCACTATAAACAGGGTATCGAAGCTATTGAACATCGCTGGGAAAAGTGTGTCGAGCTGAAAGGAGACTATGTTGAGAAATAAAAATATTTTTTCCCAAATTTTTTGTGTTTTCTTTGTTAGGTCAGGTACTTTTGGGGCTACCCTCGTATGTTATAAAAATTATGCACGAAATAATGAAAAGTGAAAATATAGACGAGGGAAATTAAAACAAACCTTTAACATATCAGCGGCTTCCTTACGCCTCTGCGCTATGTGCTCCGACTCGTTGAGCAGAGACTCCACCTGCTCCGACTTGTACAGGTGGGTGACCAGCTCTGACTGCAGGTTGTCCTTCACGTAGTTCACCAGGAAGTGCATCACAGCCTTAGGAACTGAATCTTGGATGGACTTACGGACTATGTAAAAGTATGACTTGATCAATCGTTCTGAAAAGTATAAAGAAAGAATTTTATTAGATTTTTGTTTCGAAAATTTCATTAAATTTACAATATTTGCTAATGATCTATATTTTAATAAAGAAATTTGACACATTTCACTGACATTTTCAATTCCCTGTTTTTAAACTTTATTACTATCCATAATTACATACCACAAAGCCCTGTTAGGGTAGGTAGAGTATAGAATGCCAAACTTTCCAATCATGACATACTTCCTTTACCTCCACATGCATACATCTCATACAGCTCCTGTTTCTCTTACTCCTTAGTTTCTTTCAAAATTTCATTCACTTTGTGCAACAATACTTTCTCAGTTATTCTCTACCACGATTTCCACTCAAGCTTGCATTATATATTTGTTTAGTCAGTCTTTCGTCAACCATCCATTCAACATGTCCAAACAATCACAATGTGGTCCTTTTCCCCCTACTTAACACATCAGTTTTTAGTTCTCATTCATCCTTAATATTTATACTTCTTATTCTATCATACACACATCACATATTCTTCTCAATATACATATTTCTACTGTATATACTTGGCTCTTTCCATTCATATTCCACATCCACGTTTCATTTCCTTACATCTATGTTTGTACTAATATACTGTTGTGAACCATCACTTCAGCAGATCTTAACATTGCATGGTTTTAGTATGTCTTTTAGTGTCCCATTGACTTTGTTTCTTATTGCAACTCGATACCCAATATATCGTTCCAATTTTCCGTTGTCTGACAATATACTTCCCAAATAGCAGAATTCTTCAGCTCATTCTAATCTATTTCTTCCCATTATACCACTTACTTTTCCTTTCAATCTTTTCAATAACTTTGACTTTTGCAATAACATTCGCAGGCCTTTTTCTTCATATTTCAAATAGAATTCACTTATCATATGCTAATTTTTATTCTCCGCTACCAATAGCATGTCATCAGCATACAGAAGTTCACATACATTCCTGTGTAGAAATGACCCATTCTAATATAAATTTTATAAGTGTTTTATTTAATTTTATATTAGAAGGAAACCTCAAAATTTTGATGCAAGTAATTTTCATAATAAATTTTTTTTCCTTCAATTTCAGTTCAGACTTAACGAGATTTTACTACACACACATTTTCACACGCCATCATATGTGCATACACACTAATGTATGGTGAGGTGAATCTGATTGTATGACATGACCAACTTCATACTTTTGTAGTTATTTTTTTCTTAGTCAAATATTACAGAGAAAACCTCACCAATGACATCGCAATCATGTTCTTCTCGATCTGATAGTTTCCGCGACGTGATTGTCATGTCTTCAGGCAGAAGGTTGACAGGTTTGATGGGACTCAACAACTGCTTGGAGTCTTGCATCCCGTTGGCCATGATGTCTTTCAGGGGACCTTTACCATTTGGGTTTTGTGATGGGGGTGTGTACACACCATTCAGCATCTTGCCCCCTTGCGCTTGGTTTTGTTGATTTGCTAAAGCAAGCTGAAAAATATATTTTATTAAAAATAAACTATTATTCATACTCATATTTAGTTTTCAATAATTTAAATCTTAAATAGCTTTCTACAATGCCCAACTATGCACAGAGTGATAATTCTGGAATTGTTTTATTGAGTCATTGGTTTTTTTTCTAGCCACAATATAAGATTTACAATTTATATTATTTTAATCAACTTTGAAACGATAAGCAGCTCCGATCTTGCGATGTCAAAAGATAGTTCTGCTACATTCAAAGTTTTTTGTAAAAGTACTGATAACTGGCTAGGCTATTAGAACTCCAGAGCTTAAGCCGCTTCGAGTCAATTCCCTCTCCTGTGACGTCAGACTTTAAGTCCGCTGTCACTACTACTGTTCTTTTCACACTCATATGTATCGCCATCGGAGGATTGGTCCTTTTGGGTGTTCCTTCTTTGTCACTACATGATGTCACACTCATAACAAAATAAAGAAGTTTTCGATCTTTTAGTATATCGGGTCTGTAAATATGAAATCCGGAATTTATTTATAGAAAATACACATTTATTGTATGAAAATGGTAAAAAATATTTTATTCAAAGTATTGCCCATCGCTAGCTACACATTTTTCCCATCTCTATGGCAATTTGTGGATGCCACACCAAAAAAACTGTTGCTCTTTTAAGGCAAACCAATCATCGAGCCATTTTCGTACATTTTCGTAAGAAGTGAAGTGCTGCTCAGCAAGTGCGTGTCCCATCGATGCAAATAAGTAGTAATCGGATGGAGCCAAGTATGGTGCCATCAGATTAGGTACCCCGCATGCGAAAGTATATGCCAACTAAACGCCTTAATCGTTTCCTTGACCGGTTTTGCTGTGTGCGATGGTGCATTATCATGAAGCAAAATCACTTTGTGTTGCTTCTTTTGATATTCTGGTCGTTTTTCACGCAATGCTTGGTTCAAATCCATCATTTGTTGTCGGTAGCGTTCAGTATTAACGGTTTCGCCAAATTTTAGCAGCTCATAATAGATAACACCCTTCTGATCCCACAAAACACAAGCATTGTTTTCCATCCATAGCGATTTGGCCTTGCAGTAGATGTCGCTGGTTTGCTTGGAGTTACACATGATCTTTTACTCTTAGGATTCTCGAAATAGATCCATTTTTCATCATCAGTCACAATTCGATGGAGAAGTGGTTTTCTTTTGTATCTGGTGAGCAGCATTTCGCAAGTGGTTTTTCGGTTATCCTGCTGTCTTTCATTCAATTTATGTGGAATCCATTTTCCCACCTTCTGGATCTTTACCATGGCTTTCAAACGTATGGAGACGGCTTCTCGTGTCACATTTAATTGATCCGCGAGTTGTTGCGTTTGAGCGTCATCCTCATCCAACAATGTTTGCAATTCGCCGTCTTCAAACTTTCTCGGTGGTCTTCCACGTTCTTTGTTTCTCAAGTCAAAATCGCCACTTTTGAATTTTTCAAACCACTCAAAGCAGTGTGATTTACCAAGAGCATGCTCACCGTAAGCTTCGACAAGCATTCGATGCGATTCTGCAGCAGTTTTCTTCAAATGGTAACAGAAAATCAATGCTGTCCGCAAATCGTAGTTTTCAGGCACAAAAACAGAACTGTTCAACGCTATGAAAACATGTGTAGTTGTATTAAACTTGTATTGTTGTGAGTTAATAGTCTTTGACAAATGTAAACACAAGAAAAAGGCGCCAATGATGCGGTTTGACAGTCACTACATTGACAACTAGAGCCATCTATGAGCAAATTCCGGTTTCATATTTACAGACCTGGTAAATCGCGCTGAATGGGGATTAATTTTGTCTCCTATAACAGCATGGATGATGATGATATCGAAATGAATTTAATGGAAAAGCTACCCACAGAATGTAACAGACCAATTAAAGAGCCTCCATTTTATGAATATAGAGAACTACAAAATGGAGAGTTTTGAAGAACAATATATCAATTGTTTTTTAACACTTCCCTTACTGTGCTAAAAAATTACGCCAGTTACGGTGTTGGACACTGAGGGTACACTAAAAATGTATGTTTTAAATTAAAATTATGCAAAATCTATTCGTTTTTTTTTTTAATTAGCTATAAACATCATTTTATTGTGTAATAAAATGTCGAATAATATAAAATAAGTGTAAGAAATGATAAAATAATAGTTGAAACAGAGAAGTGACATTTCTATACGAATATAATTTTCCCACTGCGTCGTTCGGTCTGCGCAACGTTCAGAATGCGCATGACTAAAAAGAGGTCTCCAACCTTTTAACACTTCCCTTACTGTGCTAAAAAATTACGCCAGTAACGGCGTTGGACACTGAGGGTACACTAAACATGTATGTTTCAAATTAAAATTATGCAAAATCTGCTAGGTTATTTTTTGTTATTAGCTATAAACATCATTTTATTATGTAATAAAATGTCGAATAATATAAAATAAAGGTAAGAAATGATAAAATAAGAGCTAAAACAGAAAGGCATTTCTATAAGAATATTATTTTTACGCTGCGTCGTTCGGTCTGCGCAACATTCAGAATGCGCATGCGTGATAAGAGATTTCCAGCCTTTTAATTTTTTTTCATAAAATTATACAATAAAATGTAGCGTGTATTTTTTTGGCAATAACACCATAATTCGAATAAAGACAATAAATAACATATAAACAAAATATAAAATGAATATATAAATTCAAAAATCAAGCTTTTAGGGCGAGAAATTTATATAGTATAAACAAACACGAAATTCAAAATTATATATAAACAAACACGAAATTCAAATCAATAAAATATATGCAATTTGGAAAATATAAACACTACAGAAAATTTGAAAATAGGACAAACATATCATATAATCAAAGTTTAATCCTGTGGAGAAAGTTATCGCAATTGGGGCATGAAACCACTTTTTTTTTTACTATATTCTACGTACTAAACACGCAGGTGTTTGACAAATATTGCAGAATAGCCTGGTTTTTTTTCTCGAATGTTTTTAATAAAACCCACAATTTCCTCTTTTGAGGACCTCACGGGGTGCCAACAGGGTATTATTTACTAATGTTTCGGATATTGACTCGCCACAATATGTTAAAACTGTATTAAAAGCATCTTGTTGTTGCTATTTTTCCTTTTTAAGATATTGGGCATTGCCAATTCCAAACTTAACTCTCTTGTGAAATGTTTTCGGTGGTATTAATTATTTTGTTTCCACTCTGGATATTTGTCTATCCATAAAAGGTATGCATTCAATGCAGCCATATCTAGAATTTCCATAAAAAGACAGAAAGGCCATCTTCTCGTTGACCTTGAGCAAGAGTACTCTCAAGTAATTTGGTCTCCCGTATCTACTCCAATTTTCGTATTATTATAATGATGTATAATTACTATAGTGGCTTTTGTTTTTCTGAATAATCAATTTCTGCATCATTGAATTGAGTGGATAATAATAATACTGCTTTATTTTTTGTGGTACACACGAAACAAGTATTTTATTTTCAGCTACTATGGATTGTTTTCTCTCTAGACGGTATAAATTCAAGTGACATTACTCTTTTATTTTTTCGAAGCGTGCCAGTTAGAGTTAAACCTTTTAATAAAATATTATCGGCTAATTTGATGGAGGTAATAAAAATACCTGTGGTTATCCTCCTGTTCGTGCCATACTGCGGTTGAACCATTTCTATAACTACTCAGTAACCTTGATTTATCTCTCTCTACGATTATTTATCATACCAGAATAAGCCTGTAAATTTGTTATGCGTCATATGCCGCCGCAGTCGGCAGCAACCCAGATTTTGATGCCATATTTACCAAGTTTAGACTTCATGTACACGCGAAATGAACAATTCTCTCTAAAGTTTGGCAAACGTTCATCTACAGTTATATTCGAAGATGGAGAATAATTGCTTTTGCACATATCCATAAACATTTTTGAAATCCACTTAATTGGTTCTAATTTATCTGAAAAAACCCTGATATCTCTCTTCTCGGGTTTCTTTATCATCAAAACGAATATGACTGTAAATATAGATGAATCTATCTCGAGACAGAGCTGTTGTGAAAAATGACTGGCAAAAGGGACTTTCACTTATCCACAATTCACTCAAAGATAGCTTTCGTGTTCGATTTCTGCCAGGTGCGAGCAATATTCCAATGAATTCATATAACTCGTCTTTTGATATTGGTTGGTTCTTTTCTGAATGAATTCGATTTAAATGACGATTTGTTTCTTAAACATCACTTTTACCACCTCTTCATTTACAAACAGACAACACATATCTTTTATGGAATGTACATTTATACTTGAATTTCTCAGTCCAGAATCTTCGATGAGAATATTTGATACCCGACCGATGCCTCGAAGATTGAGGTGGTACTCGTAATGAACTCCATTCGAATCCATGTTTTGATGTAAATAATATTTCTTCGTCTTCTTCACTCGTCTCCAAATCAGAATATACTTCATCCTGTACCTCGACAAAATCTTCTGATTCTGATATATTGCCTGTCACCTTAAATTCCAAATCGCTATCATCGCCGTCGATATTTCCCGCCATCTCAATTATTATATTTTTGAAAGTGAAATAATAAATAAAATGTACATTTATTATAAAAAGAGTTATGGTACAATATAACATACCAGATAAAATATGATAATAGAAAAAACATACCAGATAAAAATAAAAAATAACAATCAGGATTATAAAACTGGTGACGAACCCCTGGAACGGGCGCTATACGAACTGTCAAAAAAGAATGAGTGTTTGACATTTCGTCAATTCGCGATTTAAAATCATTAATTTCTGTTGAATTAACTATGAATGTTTTGTTTCCTAATGACATAATTCAAATCATAGAGGTTTCGATGAGGAATACATAAAGTATGAAGACCCTGCAAGCAGTATATTTCGAGAAATTAAATAAAATATAAGTCATGATCACTCGCTATCCATCACCGTACGGCAAGTGTTAAGACAGACTCGAAATTAAGTAATACATTTGACACCAAGTGTTGACAATAATAAAAGGACGATTTATATAGTGCTGTTTAAAGAGCAGATTCTCCTCAAGAGCGCTCTAACTCGGAATTCGAACCTACTATTATAAACAGATTAAATTATTCCAAAAAATAAAGAATAGGAAGGTGGCTGCTGCGGTCATTAGATTAGATACTTCCCCCCATCTCATAAATAATCATAAATTTTGATTAAAAAAAAGAGTTGTCATCAAATACTTCTTAAAGCTGCACATGCCACCCACATCGCCAATACTTAGAGCCAGACCGTTTCACGCTACAGGACCAGCAATGGGAAAAACACTATCATAATACTGCAACCCTATTGGATCAATCCTCTATTATTCTGACCTCTTGTAAATGGTAAATAATTTCCTTCTTCCACATCTCTTTTAAAACTGAATATGGTATGATTTTCAGCATAATCCACCGAGTTCTGAAATACACTATATAACACAGTATAGATACAAAATAATTTAAAAAACCAACCGTATTGGGCGAGGGCTGAGTTCGGTGTCCAGTGAACATGGGGCTCCCCTGATCACCCATTCCCTTGAGCAGACTGGACACAAGAGCAGCGTCCCTATGGAAGTCGGGGTGTTTGGTATTTATGTAAGCCAATTCTATGGCAACCAAATTCTCCACCTAGAACAAAAGTAACTCATTTAAAACCCTACTAATATCATTAGTTTACTCTGAGAAAAAATACAGTGTCAATTTAAGTGTGTCAAAGTGCAATACAGAGTTAACAACTTATTACATATAAAAAAAAAATTATGGTAACAACATTTATATTTAAACGATATCAATTGATTGATTAATAGAGAAATATTTCAATGTTATCAAAGTAAACAACTAAAAAAATTCTTAACAATTTTCTCAATAAATGTCACGGGCAACTCACCATGGTATTGGTGGCAGGGAGACGAGTTCTAAGCAGCTGTGTGACAACATCAACTATCTTCTGGTGCAGCCTGGGGAAACGCAACATCTCTTGCTGCACCTCATTGCCACAGTGTTGGACAATGCGTTGCATCTCCTCGTGTACCTGAGTGAAACAAAAGTTTAATAAAAAAATCGTTATTCTCAACAATAATTTACTTATTATTCTTTTGCGTACATGGTCATAAATCTGGTGGGTTTATTACTTTATAGCAATTTCTTTCTACCAACCAACTTATCTTGGATACATTGTTTTAATCCATGACAGATTTTAAATTTGAGCAAAAAACTAAATCTAAACAATAATTTTAGAACTAGAGGAACAGACTTTGTTCAATAATAAGGGAAGGGAAACAGGATAATTAGGATGAAAGGATATGCTGAGAAATGTAATATGTTTTCAATTCTTTCTAGAATGTGAATAAGGATGGTGCACATTTAATAACTCTTGAAAGTTCATTCGAGTCGTGCTGGGTGGACAGCAGATAAAAAATGTGCAAAAGGAGATATGGTGGTATACAAAGGAGTTATACTCTATTGGAATAGGTTTTTCTTGTCCACAAGCTCTAATATTTTCTGTATGGGATTTCATTCTCAATCATCACCATTGTAATATTACCCCTAACATATTTTAAGTCGTCCAAGTTGATTTGGTGGTTCATGGAATTCCAGGTTCATACTCGAAAGGCCAAATGGAATATTTTCAAAGCAAATGTAAAACATCAGAGAAATATCTAACAAGCCACCGCTAAGGTTCAAACGTTTCCATCCTAAATAAGTTAGAATGTGTATGGACAGACTCTAAATCGGCTATATCCATCGCATGATCAGGTGACGTTACAGTTAGAATTTGATACCTCTACCCACAACAACATGTCGTGTTGTTATGATTTATTCTGAATTGTTAAAAAAATAATATCTCGCAGTTATCAAGTTTCTTTAAATAAGAAGGGAAAAGACCAGCATCAATTACATGACTAATATCAAATGAAATAGCAGCTTTGGGTTTAGCAGGTGTGGGCTTTCCAAAACCACAATACTTCGAATTCTGCATGATTATCTTGGTATGGTGAGCGCAAGATGGGTGCCAAAATTCTAGAGTTGTGCCCAAAAGCAACGACATGTTGAATATTACAATTATTTTTAATGCTCTGCAATCGCAGAAAAAAATTGGGTCAATTATCATAGAGGATGAATCTATTGTTCTGTATTTTATCGAAAAGGGACTAGATGGAGTGACGCCGTCCGGGATCACTACGGCCCAAAAAATCCTACGTGACACAAGTCTAAAAAAAGATTATGGCAAGATTTTTTTGGGATTGTCAGGGAATTCTACTGACTTCAAATAACGAAACACTAAGTTTACTGGCGAGTATTATACATCATTAATATATAAATTAAAGGATGCCATAAAAATACACAAGACCAAGGGAAGCTATAATAGGACGTGAGATTATTACACGAAAATGTGCCAATGCACACTTCTGTTGTTAAAGGCTGCCATTCAACACTGGTTACCAAGAATTGAATCACCCACCCTGTAGTTGGCCCCTAATGATTATTTTCTATTTTCAAAACTGAAATTACATTTTCGTGGAAAAAAAAATAAAAGTGACGAAGAAGTGATCTACGCAGTGTAACACCACTTTGAGAACAAAACTTCAGAATATTTTTAACACGTTCAATGCTAACAATCCGCCAAGTGCGTTCTTCGCAACCGTGCTAACAACGCGCCTGACGCGTTTCCGTATGCAAAGTTCGTGTTCAATGTTTTGTTTCAAATGGAGGGGGTACTACTAGACAACACCAAATTAAATCGCACGTAATTTTACATATATTTTTTTTTTTACTTTTCAGCCACACGTGAATTACCTTAATAATTTGATCGCATTGAATAATTTATTGATAATTATGAAAATGTATAAAACTACAGAGTGACTATTGAATTTTAAAAAAAGTGATTAAGTCATGTATAAAAGAAATAGGCATTCATTTGGAATAAATATTTGTTATAATATTCCATAGAAGAGTAACAAGAAAATTATTTACCAGTTCTACACATCTCAAGGATGGGTCTTCTAAACGTCTAATTTGTCTCTTGACTAGAAGTTCAAATGATACTTCGGGCACAAACAGAGCGGGCCGGGGTCCAGTGGCATTTCTGATTGCTGTTAAAATGTCCATTTTTGTCAAACCTGAAATTAGAAGAATAATTAATTAGCTATTTAATATTCTTGTTTTCCGAGTCGTACTATCATTTGCATAGAAGGTTGATGAACATTTTTAAGTTGAAGAAGCGTCTTTAGGGTGATACTTGGTAATAAATAACTGTTGATTAATATACGATTTATATGATGCAAATTTATTAGATCTGATTTATTTGATTAGATCAATCACATCCCTATATGAGGAAAACACGAAAAGTGTCAGAGTGGGTGAACTGTTGACTGGTTTTATATAAAAAAAGGTGTCAAACAAGGATGTGTAATGGCTCCATGTAAGGAGTAAGAAAGAACTCCTTCCAGAGCAGCTCAAACTCTGAGAAGATGGCCTTGTCGTCTCAGTTCTTCTGTGCCACAAGATAACCATGGTAGAGTTACAAAGTTGGATCAGGAGCCTGACCAGTTCAACTTAATTAATTGTATGCAGCTGGTAAAATAAATATTTTCTATTGGGTAATGGCTCCATGGCTCTTCAATATTTATATGGTCTCATTTAACAATGAGATGAAGAGTGAGACGAGAGGAGTGAAACTGTCAGATTTGGATGTGAATGGTTCGATGTAAGCAGATAATATGGTAATAGTGGCACAAAATGAAAATAATTCAGCAATGTTGTTTGAAAGAATATATGGAAAGTGTTTTGAAAAGAATTTGAGAATGAATGTTGATAAGTTGAAAGTCATGGTTGTTGAAAAGTGTGAATATATGAGTAATTAAAAGTCATGGTTGTTGAAAAGTGTGAATATATGAGTAATTAAAAGTCATGGTTGTTGAAAAGTGTGAATATATGAGTAATTAAAAGTCATGGTTGTTGAAAAGTGTGAATATATGAGTAATTAAAAGTCATGGTTGTTGAAAAGTGTGAATATATGAGTAATTAAAAGTCATGGTTGTTGAAAAGTGTGAATATATGAGTAATTAAAAGTCATGGTTGTTGAAAAGTGTGAATATATGAGTAATTAAAAGTCATGGTTGTTGAAAAGTGTGAATATATGAGTAATTAAAAGTCATGGTTGTTGAAAAGTGTGAATATATGAGTAATTAAAAGTCATGGTTGTTGAAAAGTGTGAATATATGAGTAATTAAAAGTCATAGTTGTTGAAAAGTGTGAATATATGAGTAATTAAAAGTCATGGTTGTTGAAAAGTGTGAATATATGAGTAATTAAAAGTCATGGTTGTTGAAAAGTGTGAATATATGAGTAATTACAAGTCATGGTTGTTGAAAAGTGTGAATATATGAGTAATTTAAAGTCATGGTTGTTGAAAAGGGTGAATATATGAGTAATTAAAAGATATGCAGTGAATAATGAAAGATTAGAACTGAGAAAAATAAATAAACAAATCAGAATCTTACCGACTAAAGGGTAAATTGAATCTAATGTCCTGCCAAATGTCTCATGAAATATGTAGCATATCCTTGCACCTCCGCAGAGTTCAGTTGTCTCTATATTTCTAGCGGTTCCTTCTATAGTCGCGCAATAAGCGCTGGCAAACTTTGTGATGATCTGAAGCAATGTCTGCGATTTGTCAGACACATCTTCCCCGTATGAATTTAACAATGACTGGAACTGTGACACCATTACATTTACCCTAACCTGAAATTAGAAAACAAAATAGTTTTTTTTTTACAAAACAGGAAAAAATACTCTGATAACGAAGTTGTGAAGTATTGGATTGATTTCCTAATGGAGACAATAACCGTTGATATGTAACTCGCATGGAATATCATTTCTCAGCACACAAAAAGGCTGGAAATACCCGGGACTTCATAGACGCACTTTTATATTCCTGGTTATATTTATGCTGTGCTGTGCCACATAACTTGTTGAAGTTCAAATTTGACTAACTCCATTTTTGTTGAAAAACTACATTTTGATGCCATTTTAAGCAGTCTTACAATTTTCATTATATACAATACAACCTAGCAGCCTTATTGCCATGTGGTAATCTCTTCCAGAAAAAACCAAACCTAAAATGATAACCAGACATTTTTTTTGTAAAATAAACTTGGTTCCAATGAAAATCAACCCCTACGTTTGCTGACAGGCGTCTTACCAAGGAGGTCGTGTAACAATATGACATAATTTACTTCAAAGCCTAACGAAAATCGACTACATTGTGTATATGAGACAATAAACCGAAGAGTAACATTTATGTGCGAGGCATAAATAAAACGGATATTTTTGCAGTTTACGAACAGATTACAAAAATGACACATTTTACCTTGGGTATCTTGATAGTATTAAAATATGCATCAAAGTTCACAATGATAATGGAAACTACATCAATTTATCAGTTTAGTCGAAAAATGCTATGATGAGTAATGTGATTAGAAATATGTAAACAAAACCAACATGTCGGAGATTAAAATCAGAGATTATTAAAAACATTAATAGGCATAATTTTATTGAGTTATTTATGATAGTTTTATTGAGAGAAACGCTCTGAAATGAACTCTGTCATGTTTACAAAAAAAAATTGAAATGCGGTTAAAAGTTGTTACAAATAACATAAAAATTTTTTTCATTGCAAATTTTTATTTGGAACTGTTGTGTTGTACTATATATTTGTGGCGGAAAGCTTTGCCTGGTATTCATATTTCATTCTCGTTTTTAGTTTCAATCGATCAATTTTTCCTTAATTGTTCTTAACACCACACTCAAAAGTGCCTTCCTTGCTCTTAGGTTGAAATCCAGGTATAGTTTCATTAAGACAACCAAGCCTGTGGAACAAGCCTGCTGTTGCTGGGAGAGGAACATTGGACCCCAGCGGGTGGATTTCGTCTGTAGAGGAATTACCACCTGACTATGGACTACCATAGAAATTTCTTAACAGGCTTCGAACAAGAATTAGGAGAACCAAGGAAAAATTACAAAAATGGGGAATGGTGCACGATGAATTAACTCTGTATCTGTCGTGAAACGCAATCCATGCAACACTGCTGGAGTGCCCGGTTTCTTGCACTGAAGAGGAATTGATTATTAGAATGCCCAGTGCTGTCCAGGTGATAGAATTATGGGTGAAAATAATTTAGTGCCATTGACATAAAAAGAAGATTTGGAACTGTGAATATTTGTTTCATCCTAGGTGAGAGTTGTCAAACTGAAAACAAAATAAAATCTCCTCGAAAGTGGATTGAGTTATATACTTTTGAAATCAATTTCAAATGAATCTTCGAACCCTTAATCCCAATATACTGATGACTAAAAAAAATTTTTTTTCGAGTTATCAACATTTGAAACTAACCGACTCGTATTCACATTTACTGATAAAAACATCAACACTGATTTTTATCAGTGACATGTTACTTCATTGAATAAAAATTTGTGGCAAATAACTTGACCATGCAACAAAAGGATCCAACCCAAAATATACCAGTTATTAAATATTTGAAGAAACATTTTGGCACATTGTATGAAACCATGAAATGTTAACGCATGAATACGCATTTTACTGGCTTTAAATTGGATAAAAGATAACGGTATTGTTAGGATGTATTATTTTCGGCAGAACCATTCCCATAGGAATTCCATGTGGTAATTATAACCATTAGATATTTATCATCCAACCGTTTCTTTTCTGACTCACGAACGCAATCAAACGTGAGTTGCTAACGGATTTCATGATGAAATAGTGGTATGACATTCTTAACAGTCAAAGTTAATGTGGCCATAAACATTTCATCTTTAATCTACCCAAAAGACAGTTGGGATTTATTTCGGCAAGCGCCTTTTTGTCGGTGGGAACGGTATCCAGTAACTAATGGTGACGTGCTTGGAACAAGGACTGCCTTGTACAAAGACCGTTAGACGTTATATCATGCAAAGAAACCTGTTTTTCCCGGTTTCTAACGAGACATCCGTTGAAACATAATCACAGAATCCAGGCGTCTCTGATGTCAGAGTCTCACCATATAAATTATGGTAGAGCGTGTTCCGCCCCATTCCAGCCACAATTTTCTACCAGTCAAAAGCTATTGTACCATTTGAAGAAAACTGCTGCAGAATCGCATCGAATGCTTGTCAAAGCTTACGGTGAGCATGCTCTTGGTAAATCACCGTACTTTGAGTGGTTTAAAAAATTCAAAAGTGGCGATTTTGACGTGAGAAACGAAGAACGTGGAAGACCACCGAGAAAGTTTGAAGACGCCGAATTGCTAGAATTGTTGGACGAGCATGACGCTCAAACACAACACACACTACCGGATCAATTAAATGTGACACCAGAAGCCGTCTCCATACGTTTGAAAGCCATGGGAAAGAGCGAACCCGCGACATTGACTGCAGAGCCAAATCGCTATGGACGGAAGACAATGCTCAGTGTTTGGTGAGATCAGAAGGGTGTTATCTATTCTGAGCTGCTAAAACTTGGCAAAACCATTAATACTGAACGCTACCGACAACAAATGATGGATTTGAACCAAGCATTGCGTGAAAAATGGCCAGAATATCAAAAGAGGCAACACAAAGTGATTTTGCTTCATGATAATGCACCATCGCACACAGCAAAACCGATCAAGGAAACAATTGAGGCGTTTAGTTGGCAAATACTTTCGCATGCGACTTACTCACCAGACTTGGCTCCATCCGATTAATAGTTATTTGAATCGATGGGACACGCACTTGCTGAGCAGCGCTTCACTTCTTACGAAAATGGCTCAATGATTGGTTTGCCTCAAAAGTGCAACAGTTTTTTTGGCGTGGCATCCACAATTGCCAGAGATGGGAAAAATGTGTAGCTAGCGATGGGCAATACTTTGAAGAAAATATTTTTTACCATTTTCATACAATAAATGTGTATTTTCTATAAAAAAAATCCAGTTTCATATTTACAAATCTGATATATGATAAGCGAGGGTTAACTGAATATATTTATTACTAAAGAAATATTTATTATCACACTTATATAGGCAAATATATATGTACTAACCTTGAGATCTGGTAGACAATCTCGGATATGATGCATTAATAACCTATTCAAAGTTTTAGCTAAGTAAGGAGTACCATTTCTTGATGCAATTGTAGGATATTTCCTTTGTAAAAATGTTGCTTCATCCTTAAGAGCATCCTGAAATCAAAATTGATATTCACATCATTTTCTATGAAGAATAAGAAATTATTTTGTATAAAAGAAGGTCTACCGTACGTACCACAAAAAGTACAGTATCGCTACATCTCCGAATTTCATGTAAAGTATTATGATTAAAAATTTACAGGTTAGTAACAGAAAATTAAAGGACATTTAAAAAATTATATTATTCACATAATAGACAATATTACTGCATTAATATGTATGTGCCTTGTGAAGAAAATCTGAGAGTGGTATGATCGAGTAAGAAATGCTTGTATAAAAGATAACTATTTATTAGATACGGGTGTTACAAGTAAAATGGAGAAAGAACATTTATGATGTTCAAAATAACGCAGATAACATGGTAGTGTTGGCGGAGAATGAAGATGAATTGCAGAGTTTGATAAGTAAATTGTATGAGAGAAGCGAAGAGAAAGATCAGAGAATGAATGTTTCAAAATCTAAAGTAATGATAATACAAAACTGTGAAAGGAAAAGTAAATGATATTTATGGGTGAATAATGAAAGATTGGAGCAAGTTGAGGAATTCTGCTATTTGGGTAGTATTTTATCGGATGATGGAAGAGTTAAGTGAGATATCGAACGACGTGTGACTATAGAAAACAAAATTAATGGAGCACTATAACACATATTTGAACTGGACAGTATCAAAATCTGCTACGATTAAAATCCACAACAGCATTTTGGTGCCAACTTTGATGGAAGAATACAGAAAAATCGAATAAATGCTGTAGAAATGCGTGCATTGAGAAGAATACATAGAGTGACAATGTATGACAGAATTCAGAATGAATGTGAATTTAAGGCTGATGTGTTGAGTAAGATGAAGAAGAGTATGTTGAGATGGTTTGGGCATATAGTGCAAATGTGAGAGAAAAACCAAAGAAAGCATGGTTGGTTTAAGTGAATGATATTCTGAAAGAACGAAATGTAGAAAGTTTAAGAAATTGTATGGATGTAGAAGAGGCAAGGATGTGTGTCGAGATAGGAAAGTCTGGCACTATGTCCTCTCTGCATACCCTGACAGGGAAACGGTGCTATATTACGTATGTATGTAAAATAACAAATTGAGAGAATGAGCTGCAAAAAAAATTACAAAAACAAATATGTCTGAATTTAATGGAGCCAGGAAAAGCGAGATTGATGAAAGAATGAAAAGAGACGGAGAAATTTGAACTAAGGGAATAGTGAGTAGTATGAGAAAAAAAAGAGTATCTATGGATGTTGAAAACAAATATCCAAATATAATATTCTTCTAATGACCACCATTTCACCATAGGCAAGTAAATTTGTTGTGTAAGTCGCCCATTATTCTTTACAAACTTCTTAGTCCCTGAACACTATTCAAATAAGCTGGGAGATACAAGACACACCACATGAGCTTCCATAGCCGTTTTGAGGATTTTGTATCTTTCTTTCAAGTTTCTCTCCTCTTCAGAGGTTGACGATCATCATGACTATCTTGACCTTTGAGGGAGCAGCTCTGAACAAAATGGGACCACAATGAAATCACTCTTCGAGATGAGTCTTCTTCCTGGATTTCTTCGGCTCTGAATTTCGCCCTGCAATATCAATTGAAAGCTCTCATATTTTTCTCCTCAGATTATATGTGTAAAGTACTCGAACATTCTCCTTTAAATGGTGGATTTTTATTCATCCGTTTCAAGGTGCCTTCATTATGAACTTTGTCAATCCATGAGACTCCACATTTTTCAATAACATCACAATTAAATAGCTCCTAGTTTCTTTGTGGTGGCCTGAGTAAGTGTCCAAGCTACAACCCCATAGAGAAGTACGGAGAATATGTAGCAATGCACAATTTGCATACATAAGTCGAGATTGAAATCCTTGTTGCAGAGAAGAGCCTGCATTTTGAAGAAGCAGCTTTGTGCAATCTCCACTCTTACTTTTATCTCTTGAGACTGGTTTCATTGATCATTCAGGCAGCATCCCAGATATTTATATTATTTTGTATTCAAACCATGTTATCTCTAGATATGCAAATATCATATGGCCGGTCTAATCACCCAACCTTTCAACATATAATTTTATTCTCTAGGAGTATTTAAAAACTGCAGTTTTCAGTGTTCCAGTACCCCGCACAATTAAGGAGCTAAACCGTTGAATTTAGCAAGAATTTGATTAAATTCCTAGAGAAATGTTCCTGTGGAAACGCTGCAAAGATTTACTGAGTGCCTACAGCAAAATAGTGGTCATCTTAAACGTAATATTTTTGAAAAATAGGCCTTTTGTACACAAGGTGGTAGGTTCAATAATGTTAATGCTTTAATTTATACACCATGTTCATGTGTTAAAATTAAATAAATGAAAACATTAACTTTTCATGATTGTTTCAAAATCACCCGATTCACTTGTATATTAAATGAAAAGTGAGTGGGTGCTGTGATATTGAACCAGTTTAAAAACCTTCTGGACAAGCTTCTACACATAAACCTAGAAGTGCTGTTTGGTGTTTAGAGTCCTTTACTTATTTATTTAATTATTTTTCTTTATGGACATATGACAGTTAAACTTGATATAAATATTAAGGATTCACACTACCTGTCTATAATAATAATAAATAAACCCTTACTGTAATTGATTTATTATCTATAATGTCCTGTTGAGATCTGTTGACTACTCCTACTATTCCAAGTTTTACAGGTATTACTTTTCCACATAAAACATCAATGGCATCAGTTCCTAAAAAAATAATTATCAAATACAGGATTACACTTAGAATAACTAAAAAAAGTAAAAAATATTAAGTGTACAATTTTAGATAGCCCCTGGAAGACAAATGAGAATATTAGACCATTCTATGGATGCATGATGTTAAACACAGGTTACCAAAAAGGTGTTCTTTATAGGGAAGCAATGGGCAAGCAGTCAGTAGGGTGAGGAAACGATAGAACAGTTACAGGAAGCAGGTGGCTCAAGATCATGGGAGATGGAGAGCTATCTGTTCTCGAGTTGATGGTGCCTCAACAACTAGATGAATGAGAAACGAATTGATTGTGGTTGGTTGGTTGGTGTACACCTTTCCCTTCAAGTACCCCCATAGGAAATAATTGGGGGCGATCAAATCAGGGGATCGTAGGGGCCAGTCGATATCACCAACTTTTGACATTGTTCGGCTGGGAAAAGTTTCTCGCAAAATTTGCATCGTAGCACGAGCTATGTGTGATGTGGCACCGTCCTTTTGGAATCACATGTGCTCTAGGCCCAATTGATCCAATTCGGGCGCAAGAAAGTTTACCAACATGTCACAATAGCGATCACCAGTAACTGTTACAGCATTGCCTCTAGCATCCTCAAAGGAATATGGTCCAATGATGCCGCCGGCCCAAATGGCGCACCATACAGTCACTCTACAAGGGTGTAATGGTCGTTGAAGTATCAATTGAGGATTTTCAGTGCCCCAATTGCGGCTATTGTTTATTAACAAAGCTAGTCAAGTCGAAATATGCCTCGTCGCTCATGATTTTTTGCCAAAAATGGTGGTCGTCTATACCGACTTGTAAAACTCGAGCACTCCAATCTCGCCGCCGTTTATAGTCATTTTCCTGTAGCTCTTGTGTCGATTGAATTTATACAAATCAAAATTCAAATCTTTTTAGATAATTTTTAACCAACATGATGAAGACATTCCCAATTCTTGTGCACGGCGTCGATGAGAGGTGCACGGATGTTCACCAACACTGCCTCACTGCATCAATCTTTTCTGGCGTACGTTGGCTACGCTGTCACCCAGACTTTGCTTTATCTCCCAGTGTATGCAAATTTTCAAAATTATTCATTACACGCTGAATGGTTGACTTGATTGGCACATGATTTAAAATTGACATGATTGGCACATCATTTGTAAAAAAACACGCAATTTTCTTCGTGTATTCTCAATTGAACAATTATTTCAATAAAATGTTTTAATAACATCAACCCGTTGTTGCGGAGTTAGATGCTCCATAATAAATTGTTATCGACCACTCTCCACGACTGTCAAATATGAACTGACAAATGACAGCCAAATCAAAATGGTGGCCAAAAAAAATTGGCCTAAAACATAAAACGCACTTTGTATAAAAAAAACAGGACATAACAAAACAAATAATTTAAAGTGGACATTCTCAAATGATATAGTTTGGGTTTGTTGCCTGTCATTTTTCGTGACCACAGTAAACTAGGCTTTAACTTGTATCTTACTGGGAACATATGAACATAAAAATATAGGTGGACACTTTTTACTGATGATTAACTATTATTTAATTTCACTGTCAAAAATTCTCATTGACTTGATAACCTCCAATACAAACATTTAGATTTACGATAAGAATTTGTATTGAAAACTCACCTGCATCCATTAAATCCAATTTGGTGACAACAGCCAAAGTTCTTCTTCCGTCTGGATCTACTTCTTTGGCCATCTTGATACTCTCACTGGTGGCCATGTCTGTATTGGCCGATGTCACCGCCAAAATAATGGAATTCGGGTTGGAAATATGCTTCGTAATGAGATCACGAATTTGAAATTCTATGTCCTCTGGCTGGTCACCCACTGGTACCTGAAAAAAAATCATGTACATATTTTAATTTATTATGTTTTTGATGTAGTGGTGAAGATATTGGAAAAGTATAATAGACGAAATTTCACCTTTGGGACTACTCCCTGGGCTGAAAGAATTCTACAGTTAATATTAAAAAATATATGACTTAAATTATAAAAAAGGCTTTCGGTCGAATGAAACCACAAATATTTTTGTTAACCGTTAGAGTGCCGAGGCGCGCGATTGCGCGCTTGCACGTACTATCCAAAATTGCCAGGAGCGCGACAGCGCGTCCAAAATCAGTTGCCGTTTAGCACGCAACAGGGAAGGTCGCTCGCACGCATAAGTATTTTTTTATCTTTCTATGTGTTACATAAAGTGCATATTATAATATTATTAGTAATTACAATATAAAAAGGATTTGGGAAAAGAATTTTTTTAACCCAAAATATCGGAATACGAAAACAGTTCAAGTGAAAATTATCGTTCTTCAAGTTGTGAAGCAAGTGATAGCGGGAGTGACATTGTGGTGCGCTCACACCGCGTAATGCAAATTTTGAGTGAGAGTGATAATAGTGATAACTATTATTTTGCTGATACGGAGGATATACCGGACTGCGAAAATGACAATGTGACCTCGACCCAATTCAGACGCCTACCACCGGATACGCAATACAGCAAACAAACTCCGCACGTATTTTGCGAACTACCAGGACCAAAACATACCCCACCAGGTAATGCAAAACCTATTGATTTCTTCAATTTGTTCTTTACGGCTGCTCTTATAAAAAAAATGGTTGTTGAAACTAACCGTTACGCCGCACAGTTTTTGCAAGATCATCCAAATTTGAAGCCTCAATCTCGTACAAAATTGTGGAAGCCAGTCACCATCCCAGAAATGAGAGGATTTATTGCCGTTATACTGGAAATGGGCATCACAAGGAGGCCAACTATTTTTTCTTATTGGATGAAAGGATCAAGATGTATTCCATGGTTTGGAAGAATGTTTGCACGAAACAGATTTCAGTTGCTCTTGAAATTTTTTCATTTGGTAGATAATAAAACTTTAGCTCCACCTGGACATCCAGAATACGATCCATGTGCCAGGTTTCAAGTGTTGGTAGATCACGCCAATTTGGTTTTCCGGCAGCATTATATACCCAACCAACAGTTGAGTATAGATGAATCTCTTGTTGGAACAAATGCTCATACTGTGATCAAACAGTATTTGGCCAACAAGAAGCATCATCAATGGGGTATAAAATTCTGGATGCTTTGCGACTCTTTGTCGAAATATTGTCTTGGATTCTTTTGCTACCGTGGTGCTAAATCTGAAGTTGACAAAGATGAGATCAAAGAAAAAGGTCTGCGATTTGTGGTGGCAGAAAAACTTTTGTCGATGGGAAATTACCTGAACAAGGGATACCACCTGTTCACGGATAATTTTTACACCAGTGTAGAACTTGCACGGTCCCTTTATCAGAGAGCCACATACCTAACAGGAACCATACGTAGAAATAGGAAGCTTGTTCCAAAAGAAGCCAAAACGGTACCAGTAAACGAGCCCAAGTATTTCACAAACGATCCAGTGTCTCAAAAAAATCTGGTTATTTTGATTTCTACACACAGTGATACGGCAAATGTATCTGTCACAAAAAGAGAGGAAACTACGAATCTATAAAAAATAAACCAGAAATGGTACACACCTATAATCAATTTATGGGCGGAGTAGATGAGAGCGACAAAATGCTATATGCCTATTTGGATGAACGAAGAACTCTTAAATTTTGGAAAAAGGTTGTATTCAATGTATTTGGAAGGATGGTGGTGAATGCATTTATATTGTATAGTGAGAAATATGCAGACAAAAAAATGAAAAGATTGAAATTTACATCGAGTATAATTGATGATTTAGAAGAGAAATGGTTGCTCCACAAAAATAGACCAGAACCTGCTACTCAGACTTCATCTCCCCCTCGAAGTTTGGATTAGAAAAGTTACCCGGGCGTAAATTACGGCGCTGCGTAGTGTGCAGCAGCAAGGATCGCAGCGCTGTGAAGAGGAGCAACTTGATTTGTGCCCGCTGTAAGAAAGGGCTTCATGGAGTCTGTGCGGGAAAGCACACATGTTAACTTTTTTACTTTTAGATTCCAGTTTTTGTTTACAATATATATTTCCATATTTTTTTTGTATTTTATTACCCTTGTACATGTTTTTATAAAGAAAACACCGAAAAAATTATTAGAATTGGACAATTTTTGGAAGAGATACAGTTTTTTTTTCAAGACAAGGGTAAATGACATAAAAAACAAAGATTTCCTTGGCATTTTTAAGTATATATGAGTAAAAAACAATGGCACTCAAATATATAAGACCTATGTTTGACTTTTGGTAGAATTTGGATATGAAACCCTTATTGCAATAAAGGACATGGACTTCTTGAAAGGGTTAAAAGTTTTGAGGAGCAACAAAAATTCCAAGAAGTTACTTATTCCGAAGGAGTAATCTGACGTACGAAGAATTTTTTGAACATGCCTACTCTGCACTGAAGACAACATAAAGCCTTGATAGAGTGTTATAAGATCTTGAGCAGTCATTATGATTGCTCAGAAATCAGCTAGTAATTTTGTTTTAACCAAAACACATATTCGAGAGGATATCAGTCGAAACTGAATTGTACAATAAACCAAGGCAATATTTTTTTGTTAACCAAGTTGTGGGGTCTTTGTAAAAATTGCCCAATAATGTAGTGACGTTGAACCAGTTAAAAAATTGTCCATGCAAGTTCCTACACACAAACCAAGAAGTGATATTTTGTTTCCTATGCTCTTTATTTTAATATTTAAATTATGCTTTTTCTCCATTAACATATGACATTTAAACTTCATATAGATATTAACAGTATTCCTGCTACCTGCCTATAATGAAAATAATAATCTAGTACTGTTTTCATAAAAAAATAAAACTTGAAGTGGATTTAGTTTTTTAACCCTTATCTTGGCAAAGTTCAATTTATCCAAATATTAAAGTTTTTTTTTGGCGATTCCTCGTTATATGGTAAGTTATGAAGGAAAATTGAGGAAAAAAAATCACAACTTTTCCTTATAGTTTTTTTTATATGTAACACCCAAGTTACATTGCCAATATATCAATTTTTATAAAATACAAAAAGGGCTATAAAATGATTCTATAATCTAAAACATGAACAACATTTACATAGCTGAATTATCAACAAATAAAATGGTTTTAATAACATTTTCTCTACATGTAGTGATTAATAAGATATTTAGATTATTTACCCCAATTTTCAAAACACACCCACGCTGTCCAGACATGTTGACCCGATGTCGTTTGAAAGGTTGTAGCATTGTCAATAGTTATCACCAGATGATACCACTGCACACAATAGTGCATGTATAGTATTTGAATGTGTTGCCATATTTAAAATTACATTACAGCTTCTGTTTTTTTTTTAAATCCCTAAATTAGTGTAACACCTGTGTTACAATGCCATGATAAGGGTTAAGTAATAAATGGCAAATCCCGCTATACTTCAAGCCTCTCCTCTACATCAATACATCTAATATATCTTCCCAAACGGTTGGTTTGTTTTTTCCCTACTGCCTTTTTCCAAAATGTCATTAGATTAGAGTCCTATCATTTTCTTTGTCTTCCCCTACCACGATTCCCAGTCACATTCACATACATTTACATTTTTAAGAGGAAATAAAACAATTTGACAATCTACTACATTTCAATATAAATTTGACGTGTTGAAACCATATTTTAAGACATAATCAAACAGTTCTTTAAAACCCTGTCACTCTTAGATTTGCATTTTTATCAAAAATTTAGGACAAAAAATCAGATAAGATATTCATACATTCAACAAAAGTTATTTTAAATAATCAAAACATAAAATTTGAATGAAAAAAAAGAAGTTAAATCAATAATCTCATTACACATAAATGAATTATCATAATGATAAAAATTACTGTAACTTCTTCTATAAACATGCAAAAAATTACTTAAGATTGTAAAACAAAACCAAAGAAAACTAGAACTATAAATAGGTGTTTCATTCGGCATAAGTGTTTCCATTCGAAATTTCAATAATAAATATAACCCCCAATTTAAAGTCAAACTTTTGGACTAAATACTAAATCTTAACTATTTTTACTGAAGAAATTAGTATTTAAAAGTAAAATTTTGTACTAATTTATCATATCTCTCTTAACTAAGGGAGTCATGTGGCTTCATTACCTCACTAGAACCACTTAACAGTTGGATTTTTAACACACGACGTAACACACGACGTAACACAATGACGAACTGTGAATGAATAAATTCTATAGGAAAATATATTCCGTTTGGAAAAAACAAGTTGAAACAAGATCTGCCCAAACGACGCTCGGGCTCGTCAGTATAAAAAGAAACTTCGTGCCCGAGTCCAGCTCGGGCAAAACTGTCAAGTGGTTAAAGTTTGGAACATATGAGGTCCGACTCTGGATACAAATCATGTAATTTGAAGGTTAGAAATTAGTTTTAAGTAATTAAGCGGGACTACAAAAAGGTGAAAAGGTAGAAATTTTAGTGATAATACTTGGAGTATTTATTATAAACTCAAAAATCAAATACCACTGGGAAACAAAATTTCGACATGAAAATTTTTCTTTAATTATTTCATTTAATTAAAGTAGTAAACACTAGCTGATTAAAAATATATTAATATTTTTGTAGGACATCATGTTATGAAAATTTATTTAAAAAAAAAAATTATTTATAAAACATTTGATTTGTATTTTGGCCACACTTTTTGTATATTGGCTATGGTTATTTATCATTTTGGTACTTAAATGTAAAAAATGAAACATTTAAGAAGTGTTATTTTATGGAAATTACTTAAAAAAGTGTTTTTTTTTTCATATCGTATTTTTCCCAACACAATTTAGATTTTTTTAACAAATTGACAATGCTCAGGGACCATCAACTATACTTCAGAAATTGTAGCACGGGTCCTGTGACAGTTAACAAATTTGCCCCAATACGACCTTGTAACGACATTCAGTAATTTTAATTATTTTATCAACTTTAATATGAGCCTCGATTCTAATAAATAACAAGTTATTTAGGTAAATACAATACATAAAACTAACAATAATAACAAATTAATACATCTTGTTATAAATTAGCAAAATTGTGGCAGTTTGTTAAAATCAAATAATATTTGGTGACGTTTGTCAAAAGTCACTACGTTAGTCTGCATTGGCTAGGGATGGGGTATACGATAATCGGATTTTCAATTTTTTTATACCTAAAATTAAATTTTCGTAATTTGTATTGATTCATAGTGGATCTTGGCCTATTTAAAGATAGATATAAATCATGCATTAGAAAGTCAGTATAATGAAAATTGGGAATTAAAACGTCAGTTTAGAGAGAAAAAAAAATCGGTTTATAAAAAAACTATTCGATTTGTAAAAAAAAACGATTTTATCCCACCCCTTTGAGACATGACATTTAAAACATCGCAGGACTCATCCTACATTTTCTGAAGTATAAATATGAATTTCTTGTGTTAAATCTGTGAGGAATTTAAAATAAAAGGTAAATATGACAAGACTTTCAATCGATTCATCAAAAGCTTGATGTAAAAGTAATTCATTCATTGTATTCAAGTCCCATAGTGGGATGTCTCCAATATATCTTTCAAATCTGTGTCAGAGGGATGTTCCTTCGGAGAGAAGTAGAACTTTGAGGTTGATTTCTATTTCATCTAAAAAATTGGTTGTTCCAATCAATCCAATAGGGCGGGGTATTATGATAGAGCTTTTGCTGGTCCTGTTGTGTGGAATGGTCTGACTCCTAGTGCAGAGATATGGGTGGCATATGCAGCTTTAGGAAGCACTTAAAGACAATCCTTTTTAGGAAGTCTTATCAGAATTTATGAGTGTGTTCAAATCCTGAGTTAGAGTGTCCTCAAAGAGTTTCTCTAAACGGCGTTATATAAATTTTCCTTTTATTGTTATTATTATTCAAATTGGAAACATTTATTCATCTATTCACATAAGAGTCAAATGAGAATATAAAATTATGTTAAAAAGAACTATTACAGATAAAAATCACATAAATGCAGTAACCTCAAGGTTGCAGGTATAATTCTTTGTTTGCAATCTAGTTATACAAAGTATTATTGGTTTTCTTGTGTATGGAAAAAACTCCAATTAATAAAAATAGAAAACACATGTATCTTTGACACGAGAAACTAAAACTTTACGAGTGTAATTTGTAAACAAATTTAATCATTATCTCTAAAGAATTTTCGAGAAAAAAAAGGAGATTAAATTTGACATTCTAGTCAAAGGTGAGCAATATAGTTATTCAAGAATTAAATTCACCCGAACTCAAATTATACACATATAAAAATTGACAGAGGAAAAAAATATTAAGTTGCACAAGAAATAGACAAAAGAAACATTTTTCATATTCTGTAGAGAACAAAAAATAGAAAGAATCAATATATAAATTGTGACAACTTAATATGGTCATCTGTCACATATAACTCCTCAATTCAGCTGGAAAGGAAACGATTATGATTGTATTATTAGCATTTCAATGACTAATACATACTAATATTTCAATAGTTGACAAACAAGTAATATAGTGGTGATCTTGAAAAGATTACATTTTGTTCATATTTGCATATATTTTCACTGTGAATGGACAGACACTTTTACTCATTGGCATACGCTTTGCTAAGTTCAGTAACCTGACAGCGTTGTCAATAAAAGTTAAATATTGAATTTTTCAAGGTAATATAAATTATGTTCAAACCTGATACATTTCTTGCACTGAATAAATTAATGCGTTATTGGAGGATGAAAATTTCTGAGCAGAAATAAACATGCTGAATTGTAAATTGGACAAGCAATGAAGTATGTTTAACAAATTATTAAAATTCTAGTACCAACTTTGATAAATAGAAGTGAAATGTAGATATGGAAAAAAACTGAAGGGAGGTAAATAAATGCTGTAGAAATACATGCACTGAGAAAAATACATTGGGTGATAATGTTTGATAGAATACATAACGAAAGTAATTGAGGATGAATGTGAACTTAAGGCTGATGAAGAAGAGCACTCTGAGATGGCCTGGGCATGTAAAATGAATGAATGAAGACTTAACTAAACAAATTGCAAATGTGAGTGGAAGGCGTGATAGAAGAAGACCAAGAAGAAAATATGGTTGAATCAAGTGAATAATATTGGGAGTACAAATTAGTTCGGTCCGTTTCCAAAAGATGGCTCTGGCTGTTATGAATGGTTCATAGTGACAGCCGATTTTGGCGGTTTCAGAGAGGTTAGACATCTACCAATAATATTCAGTTTATATCGCTTTGAGTTTCATGCAAAAACCTCGTTTTGTACAGTGTTGAAAATGTCGAATTTTGTGTTAACCAAGCAGCATTTGCGGGAGGTTTTAATTTTCTGCTTTAATTGGTAGAAAAGTGCAGCTGAATCTCATCGAATGCTTGTCGAAGTTTATGGTGACGCTGTTCCAACTGATAAATCATGTAGGGAATGGTTTCGACGTTTCAAGGATAGAGATTTCAGCGTCGAAGACAAGCCTCGCTTTGGACAGCCAAAAAAATTCCAGGACAAAGAATTAAGAGGCATTTCTCAAAGAAAATCAGAGTCAAACGCAAGAGGAGCTAGCAGAATCATTGGGAGTGACTCAACAAGCCGTTTCCGTACGATTGAGAGCCATGGGAATGATTAAAAAAAAAGGAAATTGGGTGCCTTATGAACTGAAACCGAGAGACGTTGAAAGGCGATTTTTCACTTGCGAGCAGCTGATTCAAAGGCAACAAAGGAAAGGTTTTTTCATCGGATTGTAACTGGAGATGAGAAGTGGATATTCTACGACAACCCCAAGAAGAAAAAATACTACGCTAAGCCCGGTCAATCATTGCCATCGACCTCAACATCAACACCAAAACTGAACATACATGGTTCGAAGATCATGCTCTGTATCTGGTGGGACCAAAGGGGTGTTGTTTACTATGACGTGCTGAAACCTGGTGATTCCATTACGGGCGATCGGTATCGGCTACAATTAATTCGTTTGAACCGTGCATTGCGAGAAAAACGACCGGAATACGAGCAAAGACATGATGAAGTTATTCTTTTTGAACACAAAAAAAAACGGATGAACTAATTTGTACACCCAATAATTTGACAGAAAATGTAAAAAGTCAGAGAAATCGTAGGAGTTGTATGGATGTAGAAAAGGTGAAAAACGTGTCGCGGTAGAAAAGTCTGACTCTGTCTCCTCTGCCTATCCTGGCAGGGAGACAGTGTGATAGTGTGTATGTATGTATTAAAATAATTGATTCAGAGTAGGAACGGGACTTTTAACAAACTAGGTGTTTTATGTGAAAAAAAAATTCCCATTCAATTTTGAAATCTGAACAAACTTACCTCTTACTTACGAATATATATTTTTAATAAAACAAACTTTGAAAAAGTTTGTTTTATTAATTGGGTGTGGAAAATACTAGATTTCTTCTTATGCAAGATAGTTGGAGCTACATTGGCTAACCTCTTTATAATTTGTGGAGATAAATTGAAAACCCTTAATGCAAAAATGAATAAACCATAACATATTTATTGAAAGTCTGTTACATTTAAAAATATGAATATAATAAAATACCTTTGTTATTCCTGGTAAATCCACAAGTGTCAAGTTAACCACCCTTGTGGAATATATTTTGAGATTGATTGGTTCGGGACATATCCCTTTGTTGCTCCCGGCCATTCTATCAGTCTCTCTGTCGATTTCAGTGCGGATGGCTGTGAAATCTGTATAGATCTTTTCTTTAGTGTGTAAAAATTTACCCCACTCCTCCACGTCAATGGTCCCTTAAATAAAAAAAATAAACAATTATTTACGATTATACACAACAGTAATAATTAATTACTTATAATATAATTTTATTTCATCATAAAATATAACCTCCTGAGCTTTTTATTGACATTCAATAAATTCAAGGACATTTATCGACATTCAACATAAATTTAAATGAAATAACTGAACTTAAGTTTTAAAACCACGATGCCGATAATGAATAATAATTATTCTATTAAAAAAAATTATTGGCACTGGAAATGCTGTATATGATTTTATAGCACATATCTCGATTATCACATTAAAATGATGTAGGTTGGATAGGAAAAATTTCAAGAGCATTTTTTAAAGACTGCCTCTACAAATCAAAACTGTAGAATTAATCATTATACCTCTCAATATATTTCATTTTAACAACAGTATAAGCATTACATTTTTATTCAACTACAAAGTAGTTGTAACAAAATTTTCCATCTAGGGAAAATGAACTGATCAATTCTAGTCGGCAACACTTTGTTCGACTATTTTATTAAACGCTTAATTGTTAGTATACTAATGATGAGATTATTCCCATATGGTGATCACTTCCAACCAACCACATAAGAGCTTACTATATACAAATTGTCCAAAAATAATAATATGCTTTTTGTGAAATTTATAATCTTATTAATTACTCAAACAAGTCGATTTTTTAATATTTACTTCAGTAGTTTCACTTGAAATTAATTTAGTCTTCAAAATAAAAGCATTAGTATTACAACTTCTTAAAAATCTTTGCACATAGACATACTGTAGCAATTGCAGAAGTAAAAGTATTTTCATGTGGCCGGCCGCCAAATTGATTAATTTATTTCTCATTCAAAGTCTGAAGTGCAATCAATGTTGAAATTATGGGAGAATTTTCATACATTTTTTGTAATACTTCTATGCCACATGTACACATATTTACAATGATTGAAAAATAATGCTAAACATGTAGGTTTAAATAAATCTTGAGTAACTTATTAGTTGCAAATTAAAAATAAAACTTTTTCTTAAATTCTCCGGTGTCTTGATTCTTTAAGATTTTGGAGAAAGAACAAAGGGAATTAAATAGTCATGCATGTTAGAAAGGATTAAAGCATAAGATAGATAAGATTTAAAAAAAAAAACACAATGAAAATAAATTAATAAAACCAAAGTACTAAACAATGAAATCATCAAAATGACTAACAATGTTCATTCTCAAACTTATTTATTTACGCATGTTAAAATTGTTAACTAATCACATTTTTGTATTAGTTTTGAACAAAGGATTTGCCTGTGATGAGGCCAAGGGAGCAAATGTATTGGGTGTTAACATAAGTTGTGTCCGTTTTTTTTTCAATTTAAAAATGAGCACCAAAAGTAAAACAAAATGGTAAAGGTTATACGTCATTCGAAAGAAAATTTTCTGCTCTATAAGATATTGTGTTTGCTTTTACGTTACATATATTATTTTATTTGATTACAAGCCTTCAAAATGGAATGACAAGTAGACGAAAGTAAGCATTTTCGACACCTCCAGTGGACTTCGATGAGGACCGCTTAAACCATATTATTCATGAAGATCCCCTTCAAACCACCATAGAATTGCCTGAGCAGATAAATTGTAGTCACACGACTGTATACCGCCATCTTAAATCAATGGGAAAAGTCCAGAAGTTCGGCACTTGGGTTCCACATGTTTTGAGTGAAAACAACAAAAATCAACATTCGACAATTTCTGCTGGTTTGCTCACGCGTCATCAAGCTACGCATGGCCACAAGCAAAGGTTCCTTTACCGCATCATTACTGGTGATGAAAAATGGTTTGAAAATGGTGATGAAAAATTTTTGAAGGGGATCTTCATGAATAATATGGTTTAAGCGGTCTTCATCGTAGTCCACTGGTCGTCCGGAACGCTCCATGTCTTTCAGGTCGAAATTACCGTCTTTGAAACGCAAAAACCATCAACGAGCTGTCCTTTAATTCATAGCATCTTCACCGTACATTTCGCAAATATAGCAAGCAGCTTTGGCAGCTTTATTCCCTCGATTGAACGCGAACAGAAGGAGGTGTCGAAAATGCTCACTTTCGTCTACTTAACATTCCATTTTGAAGGCTTGTAATCAAATAAAATAATATATGTAACATAAAAGCAATATCTTGTAGAGCAGAAAATTTTCTTTCAAATGATGTATAACCTTTACCATTTTGTTTTACTTCTGGTGTTCATTTTTAAATTTGGAAAAAAACAGACACAACTTATGTTAACACCTAATACAAAATAAATATTATATTTGTATTGTATTGTCACTAATTTTAAATGTTTATTTTAAATAAGTAACAATAATACATATATGTTAACATACAAACTTTTCATGTGGGATAGTTATTTCCCGACAGATTTTATTTTACCCTTTGTTTAACTCATTTGATTTGAAACTTACTGATTTACTAACACCTTGGATATTTTATAATGAATTTGAACATAAATAAATAACTATTCAACTCCCATTCTATCTATTTTGGGATATTTGGATTTTTTTAGTTACTTTAACATCAATGATCAAAACCATATAGTCTGTTAAATGGGTATTTTATGGTTTAATTCTGTCTTAAAAAATATTCAATCCATATGGAGTAGTTTGGAATCAATTAAAAATTTGCAACTATAATAGCATGAAAACAAAAATATATTTTATGTTAATTTACCAAAAAGAAATGTTAACAATGTCAGTGAATTTTCTCGTAATTAAAAAAAAACATGTTTGGACAAAACAATGTTAACAAGTTGTCTAAAACTGAACAATGTAATTTTAATCAGAGGTAGATAAATTATATTCCAGTATAATACTTTTCATTGCAAGTAATATAGTTGTATTACAATAAAAAAATTAATATGATTGTATTTAGTGATGATTTGCTAAATGCAATAAATAACGAACACACCGGGTAACACAATATACCTGATTTAACAGAAAATATACCATTTAACAATCGATGTGGTAATGATATACCTAAAAAGCAAAGAAACAAGTTTTAACTGATTACCGAATATGAAATATTAAGAAAAATTAGCAAAAACTTGCAAACCTAAAGGATGATATGAACTCAAAAAATATATTAAAAGAAAAATAATTAAACTTACCATCTTCGGCAGAGCGATGATCTTTACTATCTTTGGGAGCATATATCAATTGTAAGACGAGAGGCCTTCGAGTCACAATTCCAGTACCACGAGGTAGGAAAGAACGCCCAACTAAACTTTCAATCACCGAACTTTTTCCCGAACTCTACAAATTAATTATCAAACATTAAAAATAATCACTGGCTAAGAAGTATAAACTGGTAATGAACTATGCCTCTTGGTATAATATTATAATCAAATTGTTTAAGAGAAAGCTGACAGTTTGGGCATGCAACAAAAAATCATATAAAATTTTAAGGAGTATGTGGTTTAACAGCTAAATAAGTGTGCAAAATTATTAGAACAAATTTGTTTATTGAAATATGATCAGTTTACAATCTGGCAATTTCATTGCCAAAAAGCTTTCCCCGTCCAGACTAGAGTCAAATTAAATGAAACCTTACAAGTTTTCTTAAAAATATCTTAGTCTTTTAGTTTTTTAAATCAATTCATTTAGGTTTTTGTAAATCATGAGAAATCTTCCATGTGTTTCACTAATTAATGTTCAAGTCATGTTTCAAAAACTGATGGGATTTTTTTTAAAGATACGTGTAAGAAAGATTAACAATCGAAAAGAATACTCAGGTTTGTTAAAATAGGAAATCAGTTCATTTTTAAGACTTTTTCATTAAAAAGTCTTCTAAATTTAATACTCCATTATTTTATTTTTATCCGTGCACTTTTTTTCACAAGAGAAAACAATGACGTCATATCTAGAAAATTGCAAATAAAAGGACGTACTACAGTTAAAATATTAACTATTTAAAAAAAAGGGTTCATTTAAGTCCGTTAATACTGGACAACAGTTATAACCATAACAAAGAACCGAGATACAAGAAATATGACATAAACAAACTGTCAAATCTAATGTTCTAAATAAAATTTAAATATTTTTACTAATTTAACGATCATTATTTTAAAAAGGGATAAACTGTTATGCAATCTAACGTCAAATTTAATTTACCTGTGTACCGAGTACGACGATTTGAGGGAGTTGGATAGCATCAGCCCCCACTGTATTGAAAACATCTTGCAATTTATTTATCACAGGAATTAGAGCTTCCATTCTACACTTATTTGTCTATTTAACACAAATTTCGAAAAGTTACTGCCAATTATAAGCGACCTTTTAAGAAAAATAAAATAAAACACTTCAGACAAACTCAACTGACGGGCAGAACGCGGCCATCTTAAATTTTCATTGACGTTCATTGCCATCATACCGAGCGGAATTTCCTCACTTTTACATTTTTATCGGTACTTACATACATTATTGTGACGTCTTGAGAATTTATAATTTAGTTCCGCTCTAATAATACCGTGCACCATTTCAATTATTTTATATTTTCTTTTGATCGTTCAAAAAACGTATATCTTCTTCAGTATAGAACAAAGATAAAAGTTTCTTATAATATATTTTATAAACACTTAAAAATGAATCAAAATATTTTTTTATCGTAAATTTACTATGAAAATAATTTACATTAAACACAAGGAGCAATAAAATATATTTTTAATCCAATGTTTATTATATCCAACCAGGGTAAATGTGCATAATGTTCAAGGATATAAGATCATTATTTTTAATAAATTGTTTAAATATTAATAAACTTGTATTGGAAAATAAATATATTGATACAAACAAATTATCAATAAAAAACATGTATATCAAAAATGGTATTATCATAATACAGTTGGTATAAAAAAATAATTCAACTATGCAACATCTTCCACGAGTATTTATTCAAGTTCTTAAGAGACGGTTATATAGAATTTTATCAGACAAATCAGCTGTTTACAAATATCCGATTAGCCTTGAAATAGAAATATAAGCTAATCAGTTACAATTTATATTTAGTAAAAAGTAGATTTGTTTACTAGAAAAAAAATATTAACTGAGTAATATAAATCTTGTTCATTTCAAAATTTTCGATATTAATAAATCGGATTAAATATTTTTGTAGCACCTTGAGTCTACATATATGTTACATACCATCACGTTATTTCCATGTCGGGTAAGCAGGGAGTACAAAGCGCCAGTCTTTCCGATCTCGACACTCATCCTTTGACGTTTCTACATCTACATAGTAAGATCCAAAAGTGTCCGTTCTAAGGATATATAAAAGGTGATAAAATGAAACAAAAAAAAAATATATCATAGTCACTCTGTTGTTTAATACATTTTTCTAGAACGATGAATTATTTTTTTAATATTAGTGAAAAAATACTCTGAAGCTTTGTTTTCAAAGTGGTCTAACGCTGAGCAAATAATTTTTTCCATCGAATTGTATATCGGTTTTGAAAATAAAAATAGTCATTAGGGGCCAAGCTCGAATTATATGGTGGGTGATTAAATTTTTCGAAACCACAGTGTTGATTGGCAACCTTTGCCTATGTACTTGGTGCATTGTCGTACAATAATTGCACGGCTCATGAGAGCTTTCCTAGACGTTTGATTTCTTTATGAAATCCTTTACTTTGTACATTAATAGTGCATAATACTCGGCAGTAACCGTAGTGCTTCTCTCATGGAAGTCAATTAGTAAAAATTTTTGACAATCCCAAAAAATGTTTCCATAATACTTTTTAGCCTTGTATTGCTTTGGCTTTTTTGGACTGTGGAAATCCCAGATGGTGCCACTTCATAGAGTCCTTTTTCGTTAGAATATCATGGTACAAAACCATAGTTTCATTCCCCGTGACATTTTTTTTAATTATTTCTTTTTCTTTCCCATCGCAGAGCATTAAAAATTAATTACAACATTCAATACGGAGTTGTCTTTAGATGGCACTAAAGAGTTTTGGCACCCATCTTGCGCTCATTACACCAAGATGAGCGCAAGATTTTGGAAGGCGTTGGAAAGTCCACATCTCGCTGCTTCTTCATTTGATTTTAGTCTTATATCTTCTAACATTTGCTCTTGCACTGTTGCAACTATTTCTGGAGCGAGTGCTTCTGCTTGTCTGTTTTGACAGGCGTTATATTTAACAAATCCTCTACCTGAGTGAAACTATTTAACCCAATTTTCACTTTGGAATATGACAGATAAGATCCTCCATAAACAGCATTTAAACATTGTTTAAAATCTGGCGGACTTTTTATTTCTTTTGAAAGAAACTTGGTAACCGCGTGATTCACATTTTTCGACAATTCAGAATATAACGAAACAACACGTTTTATACTGGTTCTAGATGACATACTGTTGAGGGTAGACGTATCAAATTTGAACTGAAACATCGCCTGGCCGCGTGTTTGACGTTGCCGGTGTGGTATATGTCCACACACGCTTTGACATGTTCAGGTCAGATTTTTTTTATTATTATTGATATAATACACCTTCTCAAACAACTCCTACGATTTCTCTGACTTTACGTTTCCTTCTTTCAAATTATCATTGACTTCCTTTTGACTATTTCTTTTTGTATTGATCCCGAATTCACATGATGGATTTTTAAGATATTTTAGTATCAACAAAAAAATTGAATTTTACATGGATCAATCAATAAGGATAGTTTGAATTTTTTGCAGAAATATTTTGGTTTATTTTAAGAATATAGCAAAAACAAGACTTTACAATTCACCAATCAGGCATCAGTTAAACTTGTTCTGCATTGAGGTAACTCGAAATGGATCTCGTATTAGTAAATGTTCGATTGAACGCGAACAGAAGGAGGTGTCGAAAATGCTCACTTTCGTCTACTTGGCATTCCATTTTGAAGGCTTGTAATCAAATAAAATAATACAAGTAACATAAAAGCAATATCTTGTAGAGCAGAAAATTTTCTTTCGAATGACGTATAACCTTTACCATTTTGTTTTACTTCTGGTGTTCATTTTTAAATTTGGAAAAAAATGGACACAACTTATGTTAACACCTAATACAAAATAAATATTATATCTGTATTGTATTGTCACTAATTTTAAATGTTTATTTTAAATAAGTAACAATAATACATATATGTTAACATACAAACTTTTCATGTGGGATAGTTATTTCCCGACAGATTTTTTTATACCCTTTGTTTAACTCATTTGATTTGAAACTTACTGATTTACTAACACCTTGGATATTTTATAATGAATTTGAACATAAATAAATAACTATTCAACTCCCATTCTATCTATTTTGAGATATTGGGATTTTTTAGTTAATTTAACATCAGATTTTTTTAATTATTATTGATATAATATACCTTCTCAAACAACTCCTACGATTTCTCTGACTTTACGTTTCCTTCTTTCAAATTATCATTGACTTCCTTTTGACTATTTCTTTTTGTATTGATCCCGAATTAACATGATGGATTTTTAAGATATTTTAGTATCAACAAAAAAATTGAATTTTACATGGATCAATCAATAAGGATAGTTTGAATTTTTTGCAGAAATATTTTGGTTTATTTTAAGAATATAGCAAAAACAAGACTTTACAATTCACCAATCAGGCATCAGTTAAACTTGTTCTGCATTGAGGTAACTCGAAATGGATCTCGTATTAGTAAATGTTGCTAGTCTCTTAAAAAAAAAAACAATTACAGGTCAAATATCATTATAACGAATACCAAAGTGACATAATTTTCAAAATAACTAATGTTTTTGTTGAATCGAACGAACTTACATAAAATAATACGTTAAACGAATCCCGCTTCAACGAAATAAAAATTACAGTATGGCGAACATTTATCGACCAAACCAAAGGACTTGGATGATTCAAGTAATATTTTACAAATAGCTTATAAATTTCATGGCTCAAATAAGAATTTAGTAGGCAAGAATCTTTGCAACACTTTAAGTGAATGAAGGCTGAAAAAGATCATTCGGCTTAACTCATTTATTTGATCTCGCCATGAGAGATTGCTGTATATTAACACTCCTATAGTTCGGAAATTTTAGGATGAGTCCTGTGACAGCTCACAAATTTGCCCCAATACAACCTTATGTAATGTATTTACCTAAATAACTTGCTATTTAATAGAATTGAGGCTTATATTAAAGTTAATAAAATAATTAAAATTACTGAACATCGTTACAAGGTTGTATTGGGGCAAATTTATGAGCTGTCACAGGACTCATCCTAGAATTTCCGAACTATAGGTTTTTAACTGTTTTGTTTAATTGTATTGGGTGTTAACATAAGTTGTGCCCGTTTTTTTTTTTTAATTTAAAAATGAGAACCAAAAGTAAAACAAAATGGTAAAGGTTATACGTCATTCAAAAGAAAATTTTCTGCTCTACAAGATATTGTGTTTGCTTTTACGTTACATTTACGTTAATTTATTTGATTACAAGACTTCAAAATGGAATGTCAAGTAGACGAAAGTGAGCATTTTCGACACCTCCGTTTGTTCGAGGGAATAAAACTGCCAAAGCTGCTCGCGATATTTGTGAAGTGTACGGTGAAGATGCTATGAATGAAAGGACAGCTCGTCGACGGTTTTTGCGTTTCAAAGACGGTAATTTCGACCTGAAAGACATGGAGCGTTCCGGACGACCAGTGGACTTCGGTAAAGACCGCTTAAACCATATTAATCATGAAGATCCCCTTCAAACCACCGTAGAATTGGATGAGCAAATTAATTCTAGTCACATGACTGTATACCGCCATCTTAAATCAATGGGAAAAGTCCAGGAGTTCGGCGCTTGTGTTTCACATGTTTTGAGTGAAAACAACAAAAATCAAATCTCGAACGAAAATTTTTGTCGAAACCGAAACAAGCTGTCCTTTCATTCATAGCATCTTCACCGTACACTTTGCAAATATCCCGAGCAGCTCTGGCAGCTTTATTCCCTCGATTGAACCCGAACAGGAGGAGGTGTCGAAAATGCTCACTTTCGTTTACTTGACATTCCATTTTGAAGGCTTGTAATCAAATAAAATAAAATATGTAACGTAAAAGCAAACACATTATATTGTAGAACAGAAAATTTTCTTTCGAATGACGTATAACCTTTACCATTTTGTTTAAGTTTTGGTGTTCATTTTTAAATTTAGAAAAAACGGACACAACTTATGTTAACACCCAATATAGAGTCATCGAGGAATATTGGAGGGAGTAAGTCAGTGTTGAATTTACTAAGAAGTTGAGGACTGCTGAGAAATGAGGATCCCTTGAGATATCGAAGGATTAATGAATAAGTCATGCTCCTTAACTCTACGAAGAAGCTCGTCCATCTCTTCTTCGTCATTGGCTGTAAGCATTTCATCGTCTTATCTTAATTGATAGTTGTCTCTGCACACAATTTAACATGCGAGCAAGAACACGTTCAAGTTGATTTTTCCTCTCTAAATTGTACAGCATTTCTGCAACATCTGGGATTTATTTATACGAGCAGCAAAAATATAGTTCAATTGCCAATTTATAAAAAAACTGTTATTGAACCTAGTTTTGGACGATTATAAAAAAAAGTTAAAGAAGCATGTTATATAAATTATGCAGCTTGGTGGTCAGCCAACTTGTCCACATTTTCTAAGTGTTGGAAGAATACCTCAATTTTTAAAGATAGCGTTGATAAAATCCAGATGACTCGAACGTATATAATACAGCTGAAATGGAAAATGAAGTGATTTTTTTATCCACTTTGCACGGATTTCTCCTGTTATACAAAGAGGGTCTACTTCTAGCGTTAGCTTATTCGTTAGGAAGAATATCAGCCAGGATTCTTCTCATACTGCTAGACGGTACCGAGAATATATCAACAGTGTCATTCAGTTGGTTCAATATATCCATACCACGCGTGACTAAGTGTAGCTATGATATTCGTCCTGTAAGTTGGTATGTAGAACAGAGGGTGATTCCTTGCACGGCTATATTTATTAGGTACATATAAACTTAGTGCTTCTAAAATCGCGGGACAGTTAAAGCAACCTTGAAAAACCTTAAGTAGGAATATTGCAATGGAATATTGCCTTCTTGTTTACAGGCTTCTATGTGGAGTTCAGTGGTTGCTAAAGCAGGTGTCAATTATGACTACATTGATGAAGATAATACTGTAACTTAACGATTGCGCAGACTGAAAAAGACATTACTGAAAATTTGCTGTCACCTATGAGTTCGTAAATGCAATTTTAACTTTGAAGAGCGAAAATGATAATGAAATTGGAGTTAAGCCACCTGATGGAAGTCTCGCTTTTGGATACTATGAATAGATTTAAAAAGATTCAAGCTTATTTATTCGTTAGTTCTGATGTCCTAAAAAATATTTTTCAACAATAATATGTATGTGAAAATTCAATTATGAATGCTGCTAAGAAAAAATCAGTAGTCAAAATAACACCAAACAAAATGTATGTACACACCCAATTTTACGCAGGACGTTAACATCCATAAAACATTCAGCCTGTCAGATCACCTGAAGCTTAAACAAATGCAGAACAAAGCATTCAAGATCTTTTTCAACACCTCTCCCGACTTCACGCCGAACAGCTTGAAGAAACCCTCCAACACCACATCCTCGCTTAGACCTTGAAGTTCCATAAAAGCCAACAGAACCACAGCAATCCTCTAATCGCTACCCTGGGGGCTTACGAGAGTAAGTCCGATTTACCTTTCCGTTATAAGCACAGGCTCCCGAAGCATCATATGTTGCCTGACTAGTCCACCTACAGTATTAGCAGGGAGGACCAAGGTCTGAATGAATGTGATGGCATGCAAGTAGCCTGAATGAGTGGACATGTACTTGCTAAATAATTCGTTGTAAGAATTGTTATCTAGTTATAAGTAATGTGTAGGTGTTAACTATTTCTAAGAAATTATATGTTATATTAAGATTATTAAAAATAAAATGTCACGTAGGAAATTTAAGTTAAGTCAGTTCATAGTTATAATGTATAAATGAGATTAGTTCTTAAGATATAAATTTGTACATAGGTATAGCCTTTGGCAAACGTTTGTGCTATATATTACTTTATTAAATAAACAATTAAAAAAAGCATCCGACCTGCAATTCACTTGTGTATCAGTTTGTTTGGAACTATTTTAAAGTTGGGAGAAAACCATAAAATATGTTATATACTCGTACTTAACTGGCGTGCTATTTTTGCATTTGCAATATCGATCTACATATGATATTTTGATATTTTAATAAACCAAAAAAATGTGTTTATTAGATTGGGTCCTTTATGCGTATACTCGTATACGTTTATATCATCGGCTTTCTGGCAAAAATTTATAAGTGCAAAATTGCGAAAAATTATATTTTTAGTAATAATCATTAAATGGCCAATGTGTATGTATGGTAAAAAAATGCAATTGATATTTTAACTTGGCATTATTATATTTTCACGAATAAGTCTCCAAAAACACTTATATTGTATGGAAGATGTTTTAACTTTTAAATTGAAATATCTAAAATGCTAGTTAACAATTGTTAGCATATGTATGTTATGGTATATATAACAACAAAAAAAAACAATGCAACAAGTCTAAGTTGCAGCCGCTCGTGAGATTTTACAATCAATCTGAGAATTTTGTGTTCTTCTTTATATTGGCGTTTCCCAAATGGGGTTCCGTGTGGTAAAATGAAGCGATGCACATAAAAATATAAATTTAAAAAAAATACACATTTAAAGATTAAAATATTGTAGATGCGTTTATACTTGTACCTGATGGACGAGATCATATTTGGGACAGGTCACATTTACTGCACAATTTGTGTACTAAACTGTATTTGCTATTGTAATCCAGAGCCTGCATATTAAATCGACTGTATGCTATTACACCTACATATTTGGATCAGTATTTCGCACTCTTATCATAATTTTCATTTAATTATAAAACGTTATCAAAATAGGACAAAACGCGCAGTGGCCTTCCCTCTGAATAAGTGAAAAATTTAATTTAAAGGTATTTGACCTAGATTTTTCTTTGCATGCGATGCATTTTTTTATGGGCTATGTTAAAAATATTGAACATAATTTTAATGGGTGCCGTGGTTAAATTTATTTGTAAAACGCTGATTTTTACTTAGACTGTCGTATTTTCTTTAACAACAATTTAGTTAGTTTGCATTCATTGTAAAAAGGCATAGCATAGTTGACTTACGAAATATACATAGTTAATCTTCAATATGCAATCTACCTGAAATCGAAATGGGTCCGTCAAGATTCCGCGTCTACCGTGAGATTAAAAGCGAGTTTCATAACAATTTAGATTATGTAACAATTTGGTAACAATCTTTACTGTCATCCGCTATGTACTCTTACTATAACATCTACAGCTAATGCAGAATGCCCGGGGCGTTAACGGGACCACTTTTATAGAAACAGTGACTTAACTCATCTCAAAGAAGAAATTTAAATTACGGGTCATTTAACGAAGAGCAAATCTTATCAATGGTGTCTCACATATATATTAGCGATTTGATCTATGTCACATGATTCACAAGAAACAATAAAAAGATTTTTAGCTAAAACTAGACTGGAGCCAACGGGGATCGAACCTCCGGGATGGAAGACAGGTGTCTTACCAACTAAGTCACGGAGTTCGTCGTGTATGCATGCACGTTGAGGTATCTTGAATAAAAGATCAACTCGGATCCAAAATATGGTGTATTTCAAACATATCATGCTGGAATATGTACCATGCTGGAATACAACACGTGGACATAGACACATAACATACATATGTGTTTATAAAAAACCCAATCACTAAGAAACAGATATGTCAATCACTTTGAAATTCATCACAGAGAAGTATTTCAAATTAAGAAAAGTATAGAGCTATAATTTAATATTTCCCCTTTTTATGCACGTGTGAGAAGTATGTAACTCATCTCGAACACAAACAGCTCCCCTGAAGATGAGGTGAAAGCCTTGAAAGCGGTAGGGTTATACCGTTACAAAAAAGTGGAATAAACAGTGTTTGATAAAATAAATTACAATGTCTTTAAACCTCCACAACGTTAATGCCTTAACTATAAACAATAAATTATATAATATGTATTGACATACACTATCTGTCCAATGCGAAAGCTGACTGACGGGAAATGCAACACAAGACATTTTTTATTTTAAGGTTACATTACATTTTATTCAAAATACACTCGTAAGTCAATACAATACTGGAAGCGAAGTCTTGATCTATATCAGCCGCCCTTTTCATGTATTTGCAGTGCTGCGAAACTCTGCAAACTTTTTGATCATCAGTCAGTATAGACCTTTCGTTTGCCCAAAATTTCCGTTAAAATGATATGGACAGTGGATTTAGGAATTCCAGTAAGCTCCTCGATGAGCCTAGTAGACGCACAACGATCGTTTTGAAGAATTTCAGCCACTTATTGAACATTTTCTTCAATTTTAACGGTCAATGATGGTTCTGGCCGTTGATCATCTTCAATGCTTTCTCTACCATCACGAAATATTGCATACCACTTTAAAATGTTCATTGCTTTACTACCATTAACAGTTTGAATCATTTCAAAAGTTTCTGTGGCACTTTTACCCAATTTAAAACAAAATTTAATGTTGGTACGTTGCTTCATTGTTCCTTTTCCGTCCAAGACTCAGAAGGTACTGTCAATTGTTACACTATTACGAATGAACCAGTGATGCCAGCGATTATAAACTTATACAGGAGATAATCGAAATGTGTCGCTAGTTAACTCATGTTTTCATCCACAGATGGCGCTGGTGGTTCCGCGAAAATAAAATCAGTCACCATTCCCATAAGACGAACCGTGTATTACAGATTAGTTAACGGAAAGCAAATCTTATCGATGTCGTACTTATTTGATCTATGCCATACATTTGACCTTATATCATGAATAACTATAAGAAAAAAATACACTGAGAGCTGATCACTTTCCATATCAATCTCTATCACAACGTGATCTTAAAATTAATACTGGGATCACTTAAGCTTCGCCCTTTAGAAGACACCCTAAATACACTTCATTAAACACTTTAAATAAATTGAATGTTGAATAATTTTGATCTAACTCCACCACTGCGTTATTAAGGTTCTTGAACCCAATTAGTGAACAAGGAAATATTTGCTCGAGTTTTTCTAATTATCATTTAAACTGTATTTTATCTAAATGTATTATCGAGTCTGTGTGAAATTCAACATCCCTAATGACATTTTTAGTCATAATGCCCAATATATTAAAAATCTTAAAATTTGGAAAACTGACGAGCAATGCGACTTTTTGCTTCGAGTTATAAATAAAAGAAGCTTGGATAGTGGAAAAGAGAAAAACGAGCAGAATAAATTAATATATTAATATAGGAATATATGCTCTCTGCCTACCCCAAAAGCGTGATGATATGTACCTATACATAAATATCATGTATGTAAGTTTATTGTCCATCCTAAATCCGTCGAGATTTTCCAAATGGTTTATTTTATGACGAAGAATAATGATGATGTCTATAAAGTAATTTTATTTTTATTCAAAAATTTTCTTCAAAGCAATTTTTTTAATGATAACATAATCGTAAATTAATAAATTATTGTAGAAATTTCCAATTATATTATTTCTCTACGCCACTGCTTTTAATATCACTTTTGGTCTCGTTTATACCAGTTATTTTTACTGCTTGAAAAGAAAAGAAATTTACTTGCGTGCACTAAATAGTTAACCTTGGGTCTGGATTCAGTTTATTTACCTTTATTTAATAAAGCTAAAAGTAACTGTAAACTATATTTTTAAACCTTTCCAGCCGTTGATAAATTAAAGGTTGGTGGGATATGTAAGAAGAAACTGTACGAGTTTAACAGTGTATTAAAATTTCGTTGTAATCAGTACAATATGACGAGTTTATTACCATATGGCAATCTCTTAAAACCAACCAGAAAGATGTTAATCATGATAACGATCTATTTTATTGATAGCAAAAACAAAGCAATGTAAGAAACAACATATTAGGTCCTTACATATGAAATTGGCGTTTTGCCGTACTGGCAACTTTGATCTCAAATATCTTCTCTTTGGTTAGGAATTCCAAATTCAAATTTATACAGCTATTTACTCAAGTATTTGTGTTTCGAAAATTATAATTCATTTGTTTTTTCCTCAATTGTTTTTTTTCTTTGCGTCACTCAGTTTACAAAATGGAAAACTTGAAATATCGCGTTATTTACGAGTACGAGTTCCACCGTGGCACCAGTGCTGCAGAAACGGCTCGAAGGATTAATGATGTGTATGGCGACGGTGCCGCAAAAGAAAACACAGTGCGTTTTTGGTTCCAACGTTTTCGTTCTGGAAATTTCGACCTGCAGAACAAGCCCCGTGGACGGCTGGAGACCAAAGTTGATAATGAAGAATTGAAGGCTATTGTGGAAACGGATCCATCGCAAACCACGTCCGAGTTAGCTGCAGGCTGCGGTGTTAGTGATAAAACTGTTTTAATCCACTTGAAGCAAATTGGGAAGGTGAAAAAGCTTGAAAGGTGGGTACCTCACGAATTGAGTGAAGCAAATCAACAAACGCGCGTTGACTGCTGCGTTGCATTACTCAACCGGCACAATAATGAAGGGATTTTGAATCGAATCATTACCTGTGATGAAAAGTGGATCCTGTATGATAATCGGAAGCGCTCATCGCAATGGCTGAACCCTGCCGAACCAGCCAAACCATGCCCCAAGCGAAAATTGACTCCAAAAAAGTTACTTGTGAGCGTTTGGTGGACTAGTGCTGGTGTCGTTCACTACAGCTTTCTTAAATCTGGCCAGACGATTACGGCAGATGTCTATTGTCAGCAACTGCAAACCATGATGGAAAAGCTAGCTGCTAAACAACCGAGGCTGGTTAATCGCTCTAGGCCACTGCTGCTTCATGATAACGCTAGACCACACACTGCACAACAGACGGCTACCAAATTAGAAGAGCTTCAATTGGAATGTCTAAGACATCCACCGTACTCTCCGGACCTTGCCCCAACAGATTACTATTTTTTTCGAAATTTGGATAACTTCTTGCAAGGGAAAAAATTCAACTCCGATGGGGCAGTCCAAACCGACTTCAAAGATTTTATTGATTCCCGTCCGAATGGTTTTTTTAGTAAAGGGATCGATGAACTACCTATGAGATGGCAAAAGTGCATAGATAGCAATGGTACATACTTTGATTAAATAAATATATTATATTAAAAAAAAATCAACTTTATGTTCCTCCCAAACAAAACGCCAATTTCATATGTAAGGACCTAATATAATACTAAATATAAATTTCATATTATTCATGAGAAGCAATAATATGCCTTAAAGAAGTTAAAACTAGGCTTGAATCCTTTTAAAAAAAAGGAGTCCAACAGGAATTGATCCCGTAGCCCCCGGGTTAAATGTTTAGGCTATTTCACACCAACTAGGCGACGGAAGTCATCATGCATTGAAGTATATTGAGTAAAATAGTAATTAGGATGCAAATCAGAACATATTACTCTGAAATTGTGCTGGATATATATATATATATATATATATATATATATATATATATATATATATATATATATATATATATATATATATATATATATATATATATATATATATATATATATATATATATATATATATATATATATATATATATATATATATATATATATTAACAACACATGGACATGTATAAATAAAAGGATCCAATCACAATGAAACATATATGATATCTCACTTTGAATACCATCACAAAGTGGTCCTCCAAATTAAGAGAAGTATAGAGCTATAATTTAATATTTCACCTTTTTACGAGTATACATATTATGTGATAGAAGGGTATTGGCCCATGTAAAACTGATACCAAGCGGACACCTCTTCCAACCAACAAGAAAGTTGTAAACTTTCCGTAAGAATCGATCTTAATCACCAGGTTGGAAGACACGCGTCATACCATCTAAGCCACGGAGATCAATCACGTGTTAGGAAAAATGTGAAGCCATTTTTTCATGGTTAAATACAGCCGTATTAAAATACAAAATGGCTGGATGTTTATTTTCTCAATTATCTCAGAGCAGGTAAAATGTGAATTGGGTCCCTTTTGCATATATAGTATCAAATTTTCTTTAAGTATTTGTGGTATTGGTGCCATAAAAGTGTGTATCTAGACCACAACTTTTCAACCTTTTTTAACACGTCGTTATTTACCAGTATCCAGGAGATAACGTGAACCGATAGACAGCAGTGTTTTGTGAACGAAAGCATTAAGTCTGAGCCAAAACTTCGACAAAGATTCCCCTCAAACTAATACCAAAGAGACACCATTTATTATTTACAAGTAGTAAGGGATGGTTGCGTAGGTTTAGAAATAGGAATTAACTGAAAAACATTTAAATTACTGATGTTGTTGCCTCAGCAGATTAAGAAGCAGCTAGCTCTTTTCCTGCACAGTTTAGTAGATATGATCTGAGCCTAGTCATTAGTTGCGACGAGAGTAACCTGTTTTGGAATAAAATACCCAACAGGACTACATTCACAAAAAAACAAAGCAATTAATAGTCATAAACCATGAAAATACTTACTGACTCCCATACTATATGGCAACGCTGTCGGATACATGATAAATCCCGGCGTTGTTTACCAAACGAATAATCGACGCGTTCCCAAAAAAAAATTCCCTGTATACTGGCAACACTATAAGAAAGCTTGAGTGACCGCTGTGTTATTTTTAGATTGATTTAGTATTTCTTTCATCCCGAAAGTGGAAAAATATTTAAAATAGGAAAGCTTACCATTAAAAGTTTTATCGATAATTGACAATGATCCTGGCTATCCTGAATCGTACAGGGCCTAAAAGAGCAGAGAAAACGGAGACAAGATCGTGCATTGTATTTACAGAAAACTGTTGTCTGCTATATGTATAAATAAGTATTATGGTAATTTAGAAGGGGTTCGCTATTATTCGCGGATTTTGGCATCCGCGGAGGGGCATGGAACCCATTTCCCGCAGATATCGAGAGACTACCGTATTTATCTCAAAATATTCATCGCCCTTAACTCTTATACAATTCCCATTCTAATAAATATTTTCATTACGATTTATCTTTTTTGTGTTACTTTTACTCAAATATTATTTTTATTTGCAAAGTTAAAGACATGGTCATGGCTGTAGATAAAAATTATAAAACAAAAGCTGGTTAATTAGAATAAATTGCTTTCAAGCAATAAATCCGCCACATGTTTTTATGTGAAAGTGTTGAGTTTGCTTTTCATCCTCCGTGTCGCTCCTAAGACGATTTCTGTAGCCTAGTTGGTAGGACGCCTGTCTCCCATCCCAGGGATTGAGGATTCGATTCCCGTTGAAACCCAGATATTTAAAAAAACGATTTCGGTCTGCTTTTCCCTTGAGACTTCTTTAACATCTTTCTGGTTTGTTGAAAGACATAGATGCATGGCAAAATGCTCGCCAAGTCCTAATGTGTACAACGGAAGTTTAATACAATACAATACAATTAAGTAAATAAAAAATAGCTACCATATAAGATACGAACTCAATTCTGAACCTCTTTCTTCTTCTTGTTTTTAAGTTAGACTTTTAGAAAGTTATCAGGACTGTCTCAACTTGAGATGTTAACTTGTCGTTATTTTTCTATCTTTTGGAGGTCTTCCAGAGGGATGCCTACCAGTGTCTATTCCGTGCATTGCCGGGAATTCATTATGAGGTACATGGCCGTGCGGTAACGCACTAGACTTCCGTGCGGAAGATCGCCGGTTCGATTCCCGCGTGGTGCTACTCCCCTCGATTGACACAGGCATTTTTTTCCATCTAGTATACAGGGGGTATAAGGATACCTATGATTTCAGTCATATCTATTATTTTAAAAAAAGAGGGAGAAAAACATGCCTGTGTGCTCCTATCGTTTTACTTCGGTTTGTCATCGGATCCAATACAGCTGTGTGCCCGGTGATTTCGCTAGTGTGCAACGACTCACTCACTTAAGGGGGTATCCTGGTCTAGAAATTTGAAAAAATCTTTTTTTTTGCACATTCTTAAAGTTTAGACCTTTAAGAATATGTTCTCAAAAGGAAATTTTATAATTCTCAATATTTACGAAGTTATAGCTATAAATGAGGCAGAAATTACGCCGCACCGGAATGACTCAGACAATAATCTTAAAACTTTAAACGCGTTTTTCTCGAAACTACTTTTTTTGACCTGGTCGACATAAAATCTCAAGTTTTATTCAACCGATTGCCTTCAAATTTGATATAAAACTTTAATTAATATTTTTGTATCGTTTCTACCTTGAAAACTTCAAAATAATTTTTTTTTACTATTTTAAAAATATTAAAAAATTGGAAAAAAACGGTATAAAAAATTCAGGCAGCCGCCATTATCTCATCGTGTCCTTCAATGTTTTTTTACAGTTGTTATGTTTCTCTAAAATATGAATCATGTACTTATGTCGGGTAAATCGTTAAATGCATTTACTTCGCTTATTTGTCGAAATTGAACCATCTCATCGTGTCCTTCAATGTTTTTTTACAGTTGTTAGGTTTGTCTAAAATAATATCTTAATAAGGTTAACAGGATTTCATAGCTACTAATAAAAACTTAAGATAATTCCTTTCCGTTACGGTACCATACTAAATAAAAAGATAATTTATATGAAAATAGCAACAATTATCATCATATGGAAGCTAGAAAAGATACGTAACTTCCTCAAAATATAAAAATTATTATATAACCGGGGACTTCTCAAAAATCTATTTCAAAACTTCACTTGCCTATTCTAGGTCAGTAGTGAAATAATGTATTGGATAATTCGAACATCGTTCATTTGCGGAAGACTGTAAGACCATATGGGCTTTTAATATGCAAAAAGACCGACCTGTTTATCTTTCAATTTTGAATACTGTTTTTTGTCGTTATTTTTTTCAATTTATTATTAAAAATAATAATAAAATGACAATTTATATCGCCGGTTAAAGAACAAACTATCATTAAGGGCGCTCTTATTTGGGATTCAAACCATTATTATTGACATTAAAAATATTATCATACAAAAAAATCAAAAGACAATTTATATCGTCGGTTAGAAAACAAATTATTCTTAAGGGTGCTCGTATTTGGGATTCAAACCCATTATTATTGAGAGATTAAAAATATTACCAAAAATAATAATAACAAGATGATGTAAGGATAGTAAGGTATGGGGGCTTCGGCAATTTTATTAGAATTTTCCCACATCTACATATGTTGAGAAAAACGTATTATGTAAGAAGAAAACTTACCACGAAAAGAGAAACTATAAAGAAACCTTTTTCACTCTTCCGATATGGGATAGAAGCACATTCGGCTTAAGGTGGAGGATGGTGTATGTGTGAAGCGTTCATAAATTTTGATGAACTTCCCAAAAAGGGTTGTCTTCACTCAAAACTTTGAGGCAGACAAAGAAATATTACTTGAGAAAACGGACGTTAACCAAAAATAAAGATGTCCAATTAATTCAATGTGAAATTTCCCTTTTCATGATTTTAGTTCTGTTTTCTTTCTTTATTTTAAGTATCAAATTATAATACTACAGTCTTTTAAGTGAAAATATATCAAGCAATTAAAATGTATCATATATTTGATAGCCTGTATCGAATGAGTTTGAATAAACTTCCGTCATATTCTATCGACATTATTTTTCATGTTAAAAAATCTCAATTCTCCTTCAAATCTTCACGAAAGTTTCCATTTTCTTTCAGAACACGGATGTTCTCTTCGATCAGACATTGAGAGACTAACTTGTATACTAGCACACCACACCCCATTTTACACATCTTCATTTGCGGTTCGCTCGGTTTTTCTGTGGAACGAACTTCCAAAAGCCATCAGATGTGTGCATCATCCTTATTTACGTTTAAGAGGGAATCGTAAAAAAATATTGCGTTACTCGGAATGTAATTTCGTCCCAATTTTTCATTTTCCTTCCTTATCCTTGAACGAACTCCTTTCCTCCACTTCTACCATTGTTGTTCAGAGATTGATCATTTATTTGTTTTTTAATTAGAGTTTCTACTTTTTTTTTTTGTAAAATCTTTCATGGATTAAAACAATTTGGAATGGCTTGTTAGAAGAAATCGCTATGTATCAATAAGCTTACCAGCTAATAATTCGCCAAAGTAATGAATTAGTTTATGATTTGTGTATTTCTTTTTTTTAAACCAACTATCCAAATAAAAGATATCTTTATTCTATTGATAAGGATATTTATGAATATTTTATTCGATAAGTTATCCGTAATCGAGTATGATTGCTAGCAATCCTGGAAATGGAAGACTCCCGTGTGTAATGATTTATTTTGTGCAAGCTGTTGCCCTTCAGCTGACACGCCATCCATCCATCCATGGCTCTACAACCCAGGTCGGGTCTTGGCCTCCCGCAGAGCTTGCCCCCATGACTGACGGTCCTGTGCAGCGTTATGCCAGTTCCGGATACCGATGTTGTTTGCATCCCTCACCACTCCATCCAGCCATCGGAGTTTCGGTCTTCCCACTGTTCTCCGCCCCCCGGGCGCACCATCTATGATTCGCCTTGGGATCTCGCCCTCGCCAATCCTCTGAAGATGTCCGGCCCACCTCAGTCTTCCAACTCTAATTCTAATCTTCCTCACAACAGTAGGATCCTTTCAGCTGACACGCATTCTTCACATATCAAACCAAATATTCAGATGTCAAGAAGATTAAACTATCGGCAGGTTTTAATATATTGCAGTCTATCTAGAATAAGAGTCGTATGCAGTGCTAATTTCGTGTTGCTTAATAGCGTAATAAAAAAAACCTGATAAATAGCATATAAGCTACAGAAAAATACGAATTCAGATTCAAAATAGTCTAAGAGTTAAACCAGTCCGGAAGGGAATCCGCCAGGATTGAAACCTATGGCACCTGCTTGATTAGCGTGACTGTCAACCGTTAAACCATACCCACCGATGTTGCAGGTTCTCTTTTCCAGCTCTCGGTACTCCCAGGACACAACAATTCAGCCCCGTGCCATCAACCTCTCTTTCTTTAGTTATAGTACCATTAAGACATATTATTATTGAAATATGAATATATAAAAGATCCACGTCACATTGTTTTAAGATACATGGAAAACATTAAATCGTTTCTTATCGGTAGTTTTGGCAATATTTTTATATACTTATACATTTTTAGTAATTATTCATTAAATTTAATTGCATACTAAAATTTACATACAAGCAAATTTTAATTTGCAAATTTCAAGTATGAAATGTCGCCAAATTAGAACCTTATGAATATCAAAAAAAAATTTGCTTTAAAGTATTCGAATTAACCAATCAATATTGAAATATGTGTTTTCATATCAACCTTATATAAAATTGTATAATTTTTTTCGATTATATTTTGTCATATCAATTTAAAATTGAGATAAAAAATAATAAATGTATATTTTATTATCAAATTCAAAATAAAATAATTTGGATCTGATACAGTGTGCAATCACAGACTGCCGGAAATTTTAATATACTGACCATCTCATTTTGAAATGGACGTGTATGTATACCATATATGCTGAAAAGAAACAACCCACAAAACTTAATTAAATATCAAGCCGGTTTAGTGGGTATTTCGTAGTTAAATTATAATGAATCCGAACCACAAAACACATTTTGGGTTCATATGAAATATCGAATGGTACATGCAAAAATGTCAAGCCGGCTAAGTGGGTATTTCGTAGTTAAATTATAATATAACCAATCTATAAAACACATTTGTTTGTTTCATATGACATATTGAATAAGTATGTGCAAAAAATACCACGCCGGTGAAATGGGTATACAAATGGGTATTGCGTGGTTAAATTAACATATAATGGAACCAATCCGTAAAACATTTTTATGATTAATTTGAAATATCAAACAAGCATGTACAAAATGTAAAGTCGGTTTAATGAGTATTTCGTAATTGAATTCAAGCTAGTTAAATGGGTATTTCGTGGTTAAATTATAATAGAATCAACTCGCAAACCATTTTTTTGGTTCATTTGAAATATCCAATGAATGTATGCAAAAGTATTAAGCCGGTTAAATGGGTATTTCGTAATTAAATTATAATGGAACCAACCCTTAAAACATTTTTTTTGTTCATTTTAAATATAGAATAAATATGCGCGAAAACATCAAGTCGGTTTAGTGAATTTTTCGTGGTTAAATTATAATGGAACTTATTTTTTTAGTTTATTTGAAATATTTAATGAACATACTTTTTGTTGTTTTATATTTGTATTTCGGTATATTTTGTTTTTATTTTTATGATTGTATGCAGTATATTATGGGATGAACATTTTTGGTCTTTCTGGAGTGATAATGTGCGAGGAGTTTGATTTCGCATGATGTTTCCAGTTGTAATTGAGTGTCACTGTTTGTCAGGTTGATGAGAATGTGCAACGGGGTTTTTGTTTTTGTGTAATCGAAAATCGGAAAGAAGGATCGATTTATTTTTTCATGCTATGGTAAATATCCTCAGTGAGATACAGGCAAAAGCCTTGTTTACTGGGGACACGACAAATGAAAGGCAACAAACCCAGATTCATTAAAATTGTATGCCCAAATTAAATTATGTGTTCTTTTTTCTCAAATTATGTGTATTTCTTGTCATGTGTAAATAAATATTGTAAATAAATACCTCAATCACGTTTATATAAAAAGATGTACAAAAGTTACATTCCGTCTTAAAAAATTGCTATATACAAGCTTTTAAAAAGCGATTTAATGTTTCCTCTCTTTCAGAACAAGTTATATGTAAGTTAAATGACACTTTATGCACATTATCGTCCAAATATTGTATATACTTTCGGTCTACGCAGTACAATCGGGCAGGTTTATTGCCTTGTGACAATATCTTCCAATCAACCAGAAATGAGTTAAGACACAATATTTTTTTAAAATCTGGATTCCAACAGGAATCGAGCCCATAACCCCCGAGTTGGGAGACAGATGTCTCATCAACTAGACTACAGAGGTCGTGACGTTGAAGACGATTATCCAGGATATCTGGACCAGTGCAACAATTTTGATACACTTGAAAATAATAATAACCACTGAAAGTATCAAAGTACAGATGAACGCTCGGACAGCTTACTGCCTAATCGAACAAGTATACGGACGTGGGTAATTTATAATAGTTGAACATTTGGATGGTGAGGGTAGGAGAAGCAACCCCTAAATCGAAAGCCATACCATCTGAGCTAGGGACAAAAGTTATGTGTGTCTATTTTAGAAATTAGAGCCATCGAGCTCATGTGACTCCAAAAAAATCTCTCAATCTTATTGTATTTCAATTTTTTAAAAATAAAATCTATATATATCATAATAATATTCCATACTTAAGGGGTTAAAATTTAAAAAAGGTTTAAAACTAAAGGTAGACTAGAGCTGGATTTTTTTTAGAGGAACCGAATAAATACTGAAGAAATGCGTGCATTGAGAAGAATGCATAGTGACAATATATGACAGAATACGAAATGAAGTGATTAGGGATGAATGTGAACTTAAGGGTGGTGTATTAAGTAAGATGAAGAAGAGCACGCTGAGATGGTTTTGGCATGTGAAACGAATGCATGAAAGATAAAAAAAAACAGATTTTTAGTGCAAATGTATGTTAAGAAAGGTGAAGAAGAGTAAATTGAGATGGTTTGGGTGTGTGGAACGAAGGAATGGAGAAAAAATCATAAAATAGAGATATAGTGCAAATGTGAATGGAAGGTTTGTGAGAAGAAGACCGAGAAAAGTATAGTTGGATAAAGCGAATGATATTGAAGGAAACGTAAAAAGTCGGAGAATTCGTAGAAGTATGGATGTAGAAGAGTTTAATGATGTGTGTCAAGATTGGATAGTGTGACGCTCTGTCCTGTCTGCCTATCCCAATAGGGAAATGGCTCAGTTGTATGCATGCATGTGTGAAACTAGGTTATCGCAAGGTAATTCAGAAAATATTACTTGCTAATGAGATAGTTCTTGTATTACACTTTCGTATGACACGGTAAAACTTCAAGGGTTTCTTGCCATGTGGCGATCTCTTACACATACCAGAAATATATAAAGCAAGCCTGTAAAGTACACCAGATTGATAAAATTTAAAAAAAATTAATCGCACGCACACCTTCCGTTCAGAAAAAAGGTGTTTTACCAACTAGGGTACGGAGGTCACAGTAGTTAATGTCTCAAAGAGACATAATTACAAAATATATTTGTATAACGGTTATAAAAGTAAACAGAAAATCAAATACGTTATCCTATTAACTTGCTTTAACTTAAATGACGTAATTTGCGTTCATACGACAATATGACGGAACAATGCGCTGGAGATCCCTCTCGGAGTCGTAGTACATTGAGATTTTCTGAGTCGCAAATTAGAAATCGCTAATGAGATATACTTGTATATCAAGCAAACATACGACAATGTGACGGAACAGCGAATAAGCGTTCATACGACAATATGACGGAATAACGTGCTTGAGAACCCTCTGGGAGTCGTAGTACATTGAGATCGTCTGAGTCGCATTTTATAAATCACTAATGAGATATACTTGTATATCAAGCAAACATACGTCAATGTGACGGAACAGCGTATAATATGACGAAACAGCGAATAAGCGTTCATACGACAATATGACGGAACAATGCGCTGGAGATCCCTCTGGGAGTCGTAGTACGAGTACATTGAGATCGTCTAAGTCGCAAATTAGAAATCGCTTATGAGATATACTTGTATATCAAGCAAACATACGTCAATGTGACGGAACTGCGTATAATATGACGGAACAGCATATAATATGACGGAACAGCAAATAAGCGTTCATACGACAATATGACGAAATAATGTGACGGAATAACATATCGTTCAAACGACGTATATAATAATATATCGTTCAAACAATGTATATCAAGCAAACGTTTGACAATATGACGGAATAATATATCGTTCAAACGACGTATATAATAAAATGTCATTCAAAGTATGTATATCAAGCAAACATACGACAATATGACGGAACAACGTATAATATGACTGAATAATGTGACGGAACAGCGAATAAGCGTTAATACGACAATATGACGGAATAATATATAATTCATGCGACAATATGACGGAATAATATAATAATATGACGGAACAGCGAATAAGCGTTAATACGATAATATGACGGAATGATGCGCTGGGGATCCCTCTGGGAGTCGTAGTACATTGAGATCGACTGAGTCGCAGATTGAAAATAGCTAATTAGATATACTTGTATATCAAGCAAACAGACTGGGCTATCTACATCGGTTTTTGGAAGTGAATGACTATATAGCTTGAACTACACGTCCTCTGGAGTGTACGATGACCTCCTTAACCTCGTTAATAAGACGCCCTTCCAGTCTGGGGGTTATGAATATGATTCCTGGTAAAATCAATTATTAAAAAGAAATCAGTTTGGTTTTCATTTAAGGCCTGTTAAAAAAAATCTTTTTGGTTGGTTGGAAGAGATTGACGCATGATAATAAACTCCCCAGGTTGTACTGTATACTACGAATCGATGGTTGACGCCTTTTGAGAGATGTTACACGACAAGAGAAGCGTCCTTGGAGTAATCAAGATCATTGACGGTGCTAGAAAAATAGCGATAATACTCGTATTATAAGATATCGGAGAAGAGAAAATCATATGATACAATTAATAAATTTATTCATTTTATTTACATTGTAATTATACACAATAAAAAACATAATATACAGAAAAAATATAATATGCAGAAAAAACAAAATAAGTAGAAAAAACAATTTGCAGAAAAAAACTGAAATAACAAAAACCATACTCGTACAATTCCAAGAATACGAATACACTCTCAAATTACGAATATATGGATCTGGGTTTATTGATAATCGTGGTAACCTGTGTACACTAGGATTTTGCTTGTATCTTAGAAGGGCATATGAGATACACAAAGGTTTCTTTGTAGATCTTCTTCCTCGATAAGTTTTCTTGTCAAATATGTTTTTATAAACATATGCAGATGCGAGGAATACCTAATCTAATGGCCGCATCCAGCACCATTTTACACTCAACTTATATATGTATATTTATTTTCTAATGTTTTTAATCTTCAAACAATAGTGGGCTCAAATTCCAAGCTCTAGCTCCTTTAAGGAGTATCTAAACGGTGTTATATAAATTATACTTTTATTATGTGCGGTATATTGTGGGATGAATGTTTTGGTCTGTCTGGAGAGATGAAGTGTGAGGAGTTTGATTTCGCGTGATGTACACATATGTAATTTAGTGTCACTGTTTGTCAGGTTGATGAGAATGTGCAACGGGGTTTTTTATAATAAAAATCGGAAAGAAGTATCGATTTATTTTTTCATGCTATATCGATCGTCCAGTTCATTACTCAGACAACTCCAAATAACCTGTTTTGAGATAATGAGAAAAGCAATATTATAATCGTCACCATAAATTAAATAGTATTCATTTTTGCCCGAGTTTTATATATTTTATCAATAGATGTTGATAAAATATATAAAACTCGGGCAAAAATTAAAAGTATTTGATTTCAGGTGACGATTATAATATGGTTTTTCTCATTATCTCAAAACAGGTTATTTGGAGTTGTCTGAGTAATGAACTGGACGATCGATATGTCCTCAGTAAGATACAGGCAAAAGCTTAGTTTACTGGGGACACGACAAATGAAAGGCAACAAACCCAGATCCATTAAAATTGTGTGTCCAAATTAAATTACCTGTTGTTTTTTCGCAAATTATGTTTATTTCTTGTCATGTGTAAAGTAAATAAAAAAATAAAATAATTATTATATTATCGTCGTCGGTACTGGGCCTCGTAGTCGAGGATCCCCTCGCCATTCCAACGTCAATTCGGTTGGAAAGCGAAGCAGTGCCGTGGAGATTTAGTTTATTTCTTTTTTTCTCCTCTTAAAGCGAGTGAGACGATTGGAGCCCACACCTGAAGTGAGACGACAGCACACCTGAAGTGAGACGATCGGAGCACACCGGCATGGTTCCCCCCCTTTTTTTTAAAGAATATATATATGATCGAAATCATAGGTATCCTTATACTCCCGAACACTAGGCGGAAAAAAATACCTGTATCATTCGAGGGGAGTATCACAGCGCGGGGTTCGAACCAATGACCTTCCACACGAAAGTCCAGTGCGTTACCGCGCGACCATGCATCTCATTATTATAAAGATTATACAAAACACCACTTACACTATGGATTCCTGAAAGGTATTGTATTGTATTACACTTTCATTGTATACAGTATTATCTGGCGGGCTTATTACCACGTGGCAATATCTCCAACCAACCAGAAAGATGTTAAAAATGCCTTGAGTGAAAACCAGACTAGAATTCTTTAAAAAAATCTAGGTTCCAACGGGAATCGATTCCGTAACCTCCGTGCTGGGAGACATGCATCTTATCAACTAACATATGCCACGGAATGGTGTGATTCGATTGGAAGTATCATATTAAATTGCTTTTTTTAATTTAGTGGGATTTAATAATACATGTTTATGGTATATGAGAAGAAAACACGACATTGTTTTGAACTTACGTTAATTTTATTTATTAAAGAAATCAAAGGAAATTAATCCGATATAATTGTGCGCGTATTTTGAACGAAATAATTCTATGCGTATTTTGAACAAGTGATTATTGAAACCTATTGTTATAAATATTATTATTATTGCATTAACTTGACGAACAACAACAATATATTAACATATTTTTTTAAAACTATTCGTTTACGTATTGCTTCATACCCGTTATTTTGGCAAAGATAATCTGTACCTACCTGCCTTGAAAGCGATTAGTACATCACTAAAATTGTTAGTCATAATTCATTTCTTTCAGACATTTACTTACACAATGTTATCTGCTCCACGAAGAGGTAACGCAACACCAGTACGGAACAGTATCTTCGCCCAAGACACCCGAGAGTTGATAACTTCTGATGAAGGCAGTTAAGGTTGTTCAGTTTTAACTCGACAGCCTTCCTGGCGTGACGCTCGTCAGATATATTCGTTGTCGGTTTGAAAATAATCGTTAGTAAACTGTCAAACGCACGTGCCAATTTCAATATTACCGGTTTAACAGAAATAAATAATTGCATAACAATAATTAATATCTTATTTTAAATTATTCAATAATAACCATATGTTTATTTATTTAACGTTAAATAAAACAACAGACTAACTTTTGAAAAAAGATTTATACTTTTACAATAAAGATTAATGAGATAAAAACAAATAATGTAAATAAAACTAATATTAATTAAACTTAATTGATTTTTAGTGAATTAATACATAAAAGTGATATCAGTTTTAAATGTATGATACGAGTATATGTTAATTGATTTATTCAAAGTGATATTTATTTATTATCAATTTTAAAAATGAGTTCAAAATGACAAAGTTTTCGAAATATACAAGTTTAGAAGAATAGGGGAAACATGTTGGAAATGATGGCAGCACTGTTTTTATTGTTTTTGGCGGGATTCTGTGGAGGTGCGGTGGTGGCGCCACCTTGGGCTGACCCCACCCTCAACCCCTGCGCTTCCAGGCCAAGAGGGTGGCAAATGTTGTTTTGGCCGGGAGATGGAATGTGTTACAAAATTTTTCAGGTATTTACATTTAATTTTTTTTTCAGAATAGAATAAAGCATTAAAGTCTCCATTTTCTCAACATATTGCGCATTTTCCTCCCTATCCAAAGCAGAATCTTGCTAGCACAAATTCTCATCTTGCCCTTAATTGACTATGGGGATGTTTGTTATCTCAATGCTAATGAGGAGTGGTTAAATAGACTGGAAAGCCCGCAAAAAGTTTGTATTCTGTTTATTTTTTTATGAAAAAAATGTGGTCATTTAACCGATTATCGTGCCGGACTCGAATGACTTAAAATATTTATTTCAATCCTCCTTGAAGTGTTGAACAATCCAAGCGATCATCAGTATAAGCGTGAAAATTTCTTTTTCTTTCTGATTAAGGACTGTCCCTCCAATCTGGTGACATCCGAATATTGTGTATATCAACGCATTAAACGTCAATCTACGTATTATCATTTGCGGCTCACTCAGCTCGACTTTGTAACGATCTCCCTGGTTCAATCAGATGTGCTACATCCTTGTCGATATTTAAGAAAAAACTAAAAAACATTATTTATGTCAAAGTACCCCTCTTCTTAAATTTTCATACAATTCCCACCCAAATTCCTATTTTCCCTGAGATTTTTATTTTATTTCTTTTGCTGTTAGTTTTTTCAAATATCGATTTCATACACAGTGCTAAAGAAAGACACGGACGGGGATTGGAAAAAAATGCTTTAAAGTAATAAATCTGCCAGTTATATTTACACGAAAGTTTTAAATAAATTAATATTTTTACAAGTAAAAAAAAAACAAAGTGGGTTTTATCAAAATTAATTCGAAATAAAACATCCCCTAAAGCATTAAAAACAATAAAAAACAACAAAATCAAGTCAAGACTAAAGCTTCACCTCCGTCATTCTCAACCTCACATGTAATCAAAGTCAGGATTCCGAAGTCATATCGCATTTTATTATTTTTATTATCCAAGAAACAAATCTGGTTAGCTGGGAGAGATTACCAGCTGGAAATAAGCCCGCCAGATTATTTTTACAATGAAGTGTTAAATAAACAAAGCAATGATAATTATAATGGTTCACTTTCGATAGTCTCAGTGATAATGATTATATTTTTCCTGTATTTTAGATTTAGATATATATTTATATTTAATTAACCTGCTCAGGTCTCTTGGCCATTTTCTTTGATATATTCGCATCACCAATGCTGACATGCTGAGAAGAATAACACGAATGAAAAAAAGTTGAGCAATATTGCGAGATGACGATTAAAATTTTATAGTATAATGCGACAACAATATTTTTAGCTAAGTTATAATTGTATTTGAATTATACTTTCGTTGCATACAATACAACATGGCAGATGTATTACCACCTCTTCCAATCAATCAGAATAACATTTTTCAAAGAAATATTTTAAATAAATATTATCTATCTATTTTGGGTAAAATACAAGGAGTCACATAAATGTAATAGAAATATAGGGACTGAGAAGAATATATGATGCTTTGAATGAAAAAGTAAATACCATAAACAGTCTTTAATTTGTCGATGTCAATCAAATGAAGTTTTCAGTATACGTAATTGTGTGTAATTTAATTTTTATATTTTTTTAAAAGATTATATAATATATAGCTTCATGAACTTTTAAACAATACATAATTTATATAAAAGGCATTAACACTGTGGGCGCTTAAAGACATTGTAATATTTTTGGTCATCCAAGACAAACAAGTCTTGTTTGTGCTCTCCTGATGAAGAGGTAAAACCTTGAAACTTGTAGGGTTATACCGTTATATAAAGTGGAATAAACAGTGTTTGACTAAACAAATTACAATGTCTATAAAACAATAGTTGTAACCTCATTATATATAATCTGAACTGAAGAAGTGCTAACTGGAATCGAACCCGCAACCCTCGGTTTGAAAGATAAGCGTCTTACCAACTAGGTTAAAAAGGTTGTCGATGATGTGTTTTAATCATCATCTGTTTTGCTTTATTCGAAATAGAATTTTCATGAAATATTAACTGAAGCCCCACTTATCTTAAAGGCTATCTCCCATGGCAAAAGCATCCCAAAGTCAAGAACATTTAAACTCTAAATGGAATTGCAAACACTTCGTATGCGGCAGGTATATTTGTTTTTGTCTATTCAAATACTTTTTGAGGTCTTCCATTCCGGCTAAATTGACATTCCGTTGAGGATCACCTTTCCTAAAAGGTTATATTTGCCGTTAAATTTATACACCATGTTGTTGAAATTTGTTTTAGATTTAAAACAAAATATCTTGCATAGAGCAATTGACTACTTATAACTTCTTTGTTGAATACTTACAGTTTTTCAAACAGCGACTTAAAAATATTATATTTATTCAATAACGTGACACGACTTTTCTAAATTCAATATCTCTCCCATTTCTTTCTGTATCCCCATCGATTTATATTTATTTTTTTCCATCTAACTTTTATGATTAAAATATGTTGTTTTATTGTCCTTTTGATATGCTCGAAAATTTTCAGTTTGTTGGTTGGTTGTTTACATCAATTATAAGTTCGCTTATTGCGACGAAATATAGCGCTGTTGAAATCTGTTCGACGAAAGGACGCAACAGATTGATTGATATACTGCTATAGGTTCGCACGATTCCCAACAAACAAATCAAATGTTATCAAAGGGTCTAAACTCAACATGTATGATCCTTCCCTTCCACTGATCAGATATAGCTCCTCAGTTTCTGGTGGTTTTAAAAGATTTCCACATGACGATGAATTTCCACGTGGCTTTACTTTACACGACAATAGTGTAATACAATGTTTGTAGTCCTAAACGTTGCGTCAATAAGTAGAGAAAAGGATTCTTGTTTGTCGAGTTTCCACACATTCAGTTCATGCTTTTTTGTAGCGCAACAGTTTGCACATAATGAATAAAATAATTACATCGCATACAAGATTGACTGACAAACGTTCATTATATTGCCCTCAGTGAGATACAGGCAAAATCCTTGTTTACTGGGGGCACGACAAATGAAAGGCAACAAACCCAGATTAATTGAAATTGTGTGTTCAAATTAAATTACCTGTTGTTTTTTCGCAAATTGTGTATTTATAGATTTCTTGTCAAGTATAAATAAAAATAAATAAAACTAAATTGATTGTATTTAACTTCTGTTGCAAATAGTACAACCTGACATATTTACAAGTATCAATTTATTCCAACCAACTAGAATTAAAAACCTAGTGAAATAATCAGGATGGAATGCTTGTGATTATCATATAAGTTAAAAGCTTTAGCGCAATATGTAAATTGTTCAAAAGTCAAAATTAAAAATATTAAGCTCTGGCATTAAAATAAAAAATGGAAATGATTCTTTTTATGGAAACGAATAATTTGCAAATAGTTATAATTCACTTAAACAAATTGGTTTATACATTATTAGAAAACATTTGTACGACAATAAAAAATCTACACACATGTCTAAATAATAAAAGTGATAATTTTAGAATAATATACACATATATAACATTACGCCGTCTCCCTGTCGGGATAGGCAGAGGTGAGATATCGTCAAACTTTCATATCGCGCCACACATCCCTCGCCTCTTCTACACTCATACACCTTCCACGATTTCTCAATTTTTTTTACATTTCCTTGTTTCAAAACATCATACACTATATCTAACCATACTTTCTACAACATCTTCCACTCACGTTTGCACTATATAATTGTTTTGTTAATCTTTCTTCATTCATTCGTTCCACGTGTTCCTCTTATATCGATTTCCTAATACAAGATTTAAATAGTCCATCTTTTAAACAACCTCGAAATTGTTATTAAAAAAACGACAATTTATCCACAAACCCATTCAATCTGAATACTTTTTTGATGCTGTATTTATCATTTAGGGAAAATTCTTGTTTGATTTTTTTGAAACTCGTTTAAATATAAAAAATATCAAGAGTGTGAACAGAATAGCAATAAGGCTGGATTCCCATTTGACCGCGGCCGTACCGAAGGCTGATTATAAGCTAGCTACCTTTGGGTCGACCATGAGCTGACCATAATATGCTAGCGATACGACATATAGATACAAATGTTTTTGACAATGTTTCGAGTCACATCGTTAGTTTCCTGACTGCAATTTTCTTTATCATTAATTGATCGTCATGAATAATAACAATCATCATAAACGGACAATTTATATAGCCTTTTAGAGAACAGACTCTCCTCGAACAAAGCGCTCCAATTCTAGATTCGAACCCACTATTATGACATATTACAAAAAAAAAGTTGAATATAAGGATAGGAAGGCTGTGGCTGCGGCTAATAACATAGGTTAGGTACTTCCCCGCATCTGTATGTGTTCAGAATTTTTTTTTGAAAGAAAACCGCAGAAAACTTGCCAAGGAAAGACGAACTACAAAGAAACCTTTATAGGCGTTCTGATATGTGAAAATAACACATTTGGATTTTTATATACAGGATAGTGTATGTGTTTAGTGTTTATAAACAATCATACATTTTGATGAAATCTCCATAAAGGGGGTCGTTCTCAAGTGCTCACTAAAGCTGACAATAAAGTTTACGCAAGAAATTTCACAGCCAATTGGAGTTGTATTGTGTATATCAAACGTTCGTTGTATACTGAAAAACCTGGTGGGTTAATTACCACGTGGGAATCTCTTCCAACCAACCAAAAAAATGTTAAAACGGTCTTACGGGAAACCCATACTGGAAGCTTTTTTTTTAAATGAATGAAGTTCCAACGAAGAATACACTTGTAATTCCTGGGCTGGAAGACACACCAACTAGACTATATGGTTACGGTGTAATGCTACGCACCTGTCACATGTAAAAAAGCTGAGAAAGGATTTTCATAATTTTAATTTAGTATTTCTTAACCTTTTTGAACCTTGATCCTGATAAGGGTAATTGATTTGGTTTCGCGACTAAAGTAAAAATGAATTAACACTTACAGATAACAAATAAATAAATTTTATAATTGAACAATACAAAATACATTATTTGTATTAGTAACGCTAAATCTTATTAATGTGAATCTTAGCTTTGAATAAGTTTTTCAAGTTCATGAAATCTTGGTGTAATATTAGATAGACTGCACCTTAAGTAATATTCAGGTTTTAGTTACACATAAAATTGAAAACCCTGACTGACGAATACTGTTACTTTCAACGCGCAATGTCTCGGAAGATTTTTCAAATTATTTTATACATTACTATACTTGAGAAAATGTAGCATGGTCCCTGTGACATTTCACAAATTTGTTCCAATACAACCTTGTAACGACGTTCAGTAATTTTAATTATTTTATCAACTTCAACAATAAGCCTCGATTCTAATAAATAGCAAGTTATTTAGGTAAATACATTACATAAAATAAAACTAACAATAATGTTACAAATTAGCAAAAATGTGGCAGTTTGTTAAAATCAAATAATATTTGGTGACGTTTGTCAAAAGTCACTACGTTAGTCTGCATTGGCTAGGGATGGGGTATACGATAGTTGGATTTTCGATTTTTGTATACCTAAAATTAAATGTTCGTAATTAGTATTAATTCATAGTGGATCTTGGCCTATTTAAAGATAGATACAAATCATACAATACATTAGAAAGTCAGTATAATGAAAATTAGAAATTAAAACGTCAGTTTAGAGAAAAACAATTTTTCCATTTATAAAAAAAACTATTCGATTTGTAAAAAAAAACAATTTTACCCCATCCCTTTGAGACATGACAATTCAAATGTCACAGGAACCATCCTTAATTTTCTCAAGTATAATATGTCACATGTTAAAATATTGCTATTGTTGAAAATATTTCGTGACCTATTCAAAATGCCAACCGTTCCCCTTTTGGGTCACGACCCACAGGTTTAGAAACTATGCTTATGTTTTTATTATCATATAATGGCCGGTAAGACTTAAACGTAAAGTTAAACTTACAATTTAAATAATTGAACTTGACATTCGTTTCTCTTTTATACAACTGATAATTTGTCTATAGTCCTTTTTAAGAAAATTTATAGAATAGCATACTGTTCAAATCGCTTGTATACCTTTATATGGTGTTTGACGCCATCCTTGGTAAACAGCTCAGTGATTAGTGATTTAACTTCCGAAACCGTTCTGAATGTTAATTGAGACTACTAATTCAAGAAGTGCCTTATACATTTGTTATTGTCGGCCTCTCTTCGTATTATCAAACACACAGAATATATAATCACAAATGATTACGTAACACCATTACCGTTTTTTTACTATATGTAGACATACCTACAATACATTGCGTTTAAAACCGAGTTATGTATACTTATGCTCGGTTTTATTTAATAAATTAAATATAAAAAGTTTTATTAATTGAATATTTAACATAAATTACTTTGTTCAATTTATTTCATTGTTCTGATTTCTCATTCTGCTGAAGATCTGTGTCTTATACTGGATTAGGTATACAGGTATGAACACTCGATCTTATGAATCACTTTGTCTCAAACTGAATGTTTCCAAGACCAATATTCTATTCAACTAAACAATAATGTAAATGAACAGATCATAGAATCAGTGCAGCATTTTAATTACTTGAGTTGTGTTGTGAATGACAAAGCAAACATAGATGACGAGATTCAGAATACACGTAGATTGGGCGCCGCTTCACGGTTGTTTTGGACTCTTCGCGAGAGAGTGTTTGATAGTCACAAACTAACACTGAAAACCAAAACGGTTGCTCAAGCTGTATTCATACCAACTCTTATATATGGATGATAATCATGAATTATCTACATATGACATATTAAAGCACTCGAAACATGTCAGCAGGAAACAATAATAAATCGATTCTAGCTTAGAATATCAAACAACAAAGTTTTGAACAGAGCAAACTGATATAAGAATAGTATCGAGATTCTGGTGTAACGTGTTCACCTGCATTGGTATAGATACGAGTACATATAATAGGTGGAATGGCTGCTAGTTATGAGGGACTCAATAGGGAAAGAAAACGCGAACAAGTACTTGTTATGGCCTTTTGCAACGAAAACACTTTTAGAATTTCAACTGTGTAATTTTATTTGTATAATGGTTGAATTACATTGAAGTATAATATTAACAGTATTATATAAGTAATAATAACGATGATGTTAACATCGTAGTGGCTTTAAGAATAATGATTCCTGCTTCAGATATGACGTCCTATTTAAAGCAAAGATAACCATACTCACGCTTCGATAGATTAAAAAGGAATGTTTCGGGTATGTTATCTTTGCCCTTAAGGTCAAATCGATATCAGGCGATTTATCTGAATGTATCGTTCGCGGCTTAGTTCCATTTAGTGATATGAAATCTTTATTGAATTTGGATTTATCGCAGCTCGTGATAATTCAGACAGATGATAAGTTTAAACATAATACATTGAGTTAAGTGTGACATACATGTGATAACACTTATATTTATAGGTTCTAGATTACATAGTACAGAGATATGGTTGACATTGGTTTGCATGATATATTGGAAGTGGATAAGAGTATATGATAAGATAACATTGGTAGGGATACATTACAACATCGATAAGCTTAACATTGGTTTGCACGATAAATTATAATAATCAATGGAAGTGAATAAGAGTATACGATAAGATTAGCATATTAACATTGGTAGGAATACATTACATACTGAAGCTGCATGCTCTATATGCAAAGGGATATGCTTATCATAAATTGACTGACATAGTTATCTTCGGTGGCACCAAAGACAAATATCTTAATCCTGCACTTTGTATTGAGCCTTTTATTAAACTCATCACGGGTAATAGCCATACATTCATTCATTTTGTTATTCTTCTAATCATATAAATCCCCTCGACACGTCTTTATACCTTCTGATTGAGGATCTATTCAGGTGGAAATTCTCGAAATATGAGTTGGAAACACGGTTCGGGGGATTTAATGAAATAAGTAGAAGAACAAAGTAATTTATTACTAAATATTATAATTTATTATTAACTATTATACTATGGAATGGCACAAAATTAAGGTTGAAACATTTAAAAAAATTAAATACATTTATTTATCACGTTTATATCACACCTTAAATGAGATACTGTTACAAATCTAAATGACATAGTTTCGAGATAGTTAAGTTTACCACTATTCAGACTTAAGAGGCCTATAAAAATTACCTTAGGATTATTGTCATGCCCGCTAGCTATGACGTTGTATTTCATAAACAGTAGTCCCCCGTTATCTGCGGGACCTGTATCCAGGGTTTTACTTATCCGCGGTTGACCTGTCCTGATTTTTTTTAAACTTGCGTTGAATCTGTACCACCAACGATAAAGGCTACGAAAGATCCAAAGACTCATCACAAGTCATCCACGTGATCAGTCACTCTCCATCTATGGCCGCATCGTATCGTTCCCGGTATCTCAGTGTTCAAATAACTTTTATTTACCAATTAATGTCTTGAAAACGCAAGACTTATGGTACTGGTAACTCAGAGATTGCAATGAGACTTTGCTTGAAATAATTGAGAAGCCAAAAGTTCTTGACTTAGTATGAAAAGAAAACAATCGCTGCCGTTGCTAGAGCGTTTAGAAAGAATGAATCTTCCATTCATGAAGAGCTCAAAAAAAGAGAAAAAAGTTCGCACTATAGACTAAAAACGTTACACGAATGAGTGTGAAAATATCTTGGTAACTAAGAAAGGGTTCTCTATTTACAGCGTACTTCGTCATCCGCGGAGGGACTTGAAACCTATGCCCCGCGGATAATGGGGAACCACTGTAATTTATATTTTTGACAGATTCAAATTCATTGCTTGGTTGCATAAAAATAAATGTAGAATATTATTTTGACGACTTATATTTATTTATTCTGGGCAACAAACAAAATATTTATTCTAGACAAGTGAATCAGATAATGTGTTGGCCCGTAGTCTAATAGTTAGTATTGACCGATTGGCTGATTTTATTTTCAGATTTTACTCCATTTGAATATTAATATTTTTCTACAGCCTTTTTTATTCATTTAATTTCTTTATATTTGTGGTATATATGAACTATAAAAAATAATATATCCATTCCCAATAGTCTCCATAATGTTGCCTTGTTGGTAAGACGCTGATCTTCCACCCAAGGGATTTGCGTTCGATTCTCGATGATATGAACAATACTCGTATGCTCTAGACGTGTGCGAGTGTTCTTGACTCTCCACATGCGGTAGTATTTTTAATACGTGCGATGGCGAATTATAAGTAACTTATTTGCCTACTCCAATTATTCTTGACATGATTACTTGGGCCGAAGAAAAAATAAATGTACGTTTATTGATAACAATATAGTATGTACATATAAAGGGTCTTTCAAATTGTGCGTTTTTTTTATTCTTGGATAAAACACAGATGGCGTCACGAACTTGCCTGGGTCTTGTGACATTTGAGAAGTGTAATGTATGACATTTATAAAAATGCAGTCGTATACAATACAATTCGTTCAAATTGAGAATTATTTTATGTATTGCAATCTCCGGAAACGGTGATGTTAATTGGCCACCACGATCATGTGATCTGACACCTTTGGACTATTTTCTTTGGAATTACGTGAAAAGCCAGGTCTATAATAATGACCCTCAATCAATTCCTGAGCTGAAGGATGAAATTATTCGCGTTATTGGTGAGTTAGAACCGCAATGATGCCAAAATGTCATCGAAAATTTTGACAAAAGAATAGACATCTGTGTAGCTGCAAAAGGTGGACATTTGGCGGATATTGTTTTTTTGTGTTTAAATGTCATACATTATACTTCAATGACCAATAAAAACTTTTTTGAAATCAAAGCAAATTATGTGTTTTATTCAACAATTAAAAAAAAATTAATTAAAAAAACCTCTCAATTTGAAAGACCCTTCATATCCTGAGATTAGACATGTATTTTAAGGCAATGGAAAAGAAAATGCATTTAAGAGAGACGCCATCAAAGATCTAGACTCATCTCATAAAACCCTCCCAATCTAGATTCACTCCTACCACTAGAGTTTGACCTTGGTCGCGAAGACGTCAGATATTTTTCAGCCCACACCTTTGTACATGTAAATTATAATACAAAATAATAAATGGTAGTAAATAAGATAATATTGTCTCGCGACCATACTGTTCAACATGTCCGTATAATCAATTCAGATGTATTGAGGTGTATCACACGAATTAATTTATCGTCATTACCCTACATCACCTCTATTTAGATCGGTCAACAACCTGACATCTACGTTCTCTCACATTAGCCGAATTAACAAATGGTTATATATTATAATATATACTATTTATAGATTCAATGCCATAAAACAATACTAAGAAATAACAAAATATAGTAAAAACACAGTAGAATTCCTCACGATAAAAATAATTGCTACGTATTCAAAATAAAAAATAAACAATATAATAACATATGACCTTCTTCAACTGTTTGAGAGCCCAAAGGTTCGAAGCTTAAACGTGCCTTTAGACTAATATTTTTATGATTAAAAACCGTGAAAAATAGATATAATTTTAAAAAACTGGACTCACTATTTCATCATAGACCGATACAGACGGGGATCGTCTATGGTAACGAGATAAACATTTTGACGGAAAAAAAATTAAGTTGCCAGGTCATCACGAAAATATATTTTTTTATTGATTATAATTAGGGACTAGAGATTACATATAATTTACAATACCGTATGTAAATTAAAAGCAATATTGAACTAAACTTACCATTTTACGTAAATTGTCCACTCACAAGGAATCCCCTTATTCTGTGAATTCCTGGAGTTATTACTGATTCGATCATGAAACATTACTGAGTAATGACACTGATACTATGAAAAACAAACGTCGGTAAAAAGGTTCGATTTTAGGTCAAATGGGTTACATATTTTGTTTCAAAACTGTTTTATAGGTTGCTCATAAATTGTATTATTCAAATAAAATAATATTTTCAAAAATAATCTAACACGAACTGAAAACGCGTAAAGGCTCTTGGCGGATTAAGGCCGTTAAACATAATATATCTGGTTGATTGATGGAGATTGCTATGTCATAACAATACGCCCATAATGAAATGAAGCCCCTAAACTAACAACATCGATATTATCCAGAGAGTTTATGTATTGGCAAAATATATGGCATTAAATCCCATATGACCTATGGCACAACATATCATTGATGGAATGTTGTTTGATTCTCTGTTTATATTATATAATAACAGTGATTGTGAACATTTTTTTAAACTAATGACTAGAATTAAATTAATTAGTTCCAATATATTTAATTAGCAGATTTTCTATAAATATCGCAAAACTGTTCGTTTGATATCGGGTTATGATTTGCGGGTTATGCGTAGAAATCGAGAGGGGTTAAGAACTGGACAATTTAGAGATATTAGAGATAAGAAAAAGTATGAAATAAAATAACAATATAATAAGTAATAAATTGACATAGCAAAAGTGTCGTACATGTATTTAATCTATCTTCCATTTCTTTGACTTTGTCCACAACCACTTCCCTTAAAAAGCAAATCAGGGGTGTGTGATGTCACTTTGGTTCTTTAATTTATATACGAGTATATGGGGTGTTTTATTGGGTGTGATGGGATTTGTTTTTTGAAATAAAACCTATATAAATTATTTGAATGACCGTGTATTTGAATTCAATTGATATGTTAATTTAATGACAATTATTGTTTGAAGATAATTTCATTCATATGTCGACCATGGCTGGCTCTTATGTACCTTAACCGATCATAATATAGGGTTTCCATTAAGAACGACAGAATTTTAAAATAAAATAAAACAACAACTAATAAACCAAAAATAGATCTGAAGGTTTAATTTGAAAGAATATTTCATACCGTTTATGATTTAAACAAGCTATCGTTCAAATGGCTTCCACGGCTTCTTTTGCACTGGCCAATTCGATCACGCCAATTTTCGATGACTCGGTGGAGCATTTCCGGCTGTATGACGCCAATAACACACGACAAATGTTGGCCTCAAGTTCATCAAGAGTCTTGGGTTTGTTGGTATGTTATAAAGCTGTGATTTAAAATAACCCCAAAGAAAATAATCCAGAGGCGTTAAATCGCACAATCTTGGCGGCCAATTCAAAATACTATCACACCCAAAAAAACACCCTTTTTATATATAGATTGATGTGTGAGCAATATCACGTTGGTTCTTTAATTTATATAAAAAAATATGTATGTGAAAGATGATGGGAGAGGTGTAAGAATGAGGGAAATAAATATATGTGATCTTTTGTTTGCAGATGATATGGTTATGCTTGATGTGAATGAAGGGAAGGCTATTTAAGAGATGTGATAAGTGAGCTGTATAAGAAATGCCTAGTAAAAGGTTTTAACAGAGCTAAATCAAAGGCCGCGGTTATAGAAATATGTGTGATAAAAAGTAAATGGCGATATATGAGTTAACTCAGAGAAATTGGAGCAGGTTGATGAGTTATATTAACGTAAGTGTGTGATGGGCGAGTTGAAAGTAAGGTAGCGACAAAGAACAAGGTTAACAGGGAATACAACATCTACGCTATTAACAAAACTGATAATACGTAATCGTGTGTTGACGTATGAAAGTGAAACTTATATTTGGCAGAACAAGGATAAAAGTAAGATTAATGATATTGAGACGTGTGCACTGAGGAAAAGCTATATATACTTGAGAAAATGTAGGATGGGGCAAAATTGCTTTTTTTTACAAATCGAATAGAGTTTTTATAATCGAAAAATTGTTTTTCTCTAAGCTGACGTTTTAATTCCTAATTTTCATTATACTGATTTTCTAATGTATTGTATGATTTGTATGTATCTTGAAATAGGCCAAGATCCACTATGGATTAGTACTAATTACGAACATTTGATTTCATGTAAAAAAAAATCGAAAATCCAATTATCGAATACCCCATCCCTAGCCAATGCAGACTAACGTAGTGACTTGACAAACGTCACCAAATATTATGTGATTTTAACAAACTGACACATTTTTGCTAATTTGTAACAAGGTGTATTAATTTGTCATTATTGTTAGTTTTATGTAATGTATTTACCTAAATAACTTGCTATTTATTAAAATCGAGGCTTATATTAATGTTGATAAAATAAATAAAATTACTGAACGTCGTTACAAGGTTGTATTGGGGCAAATTTGTGAACTGTCACAGGTGCCATGCTGCAATTTCTCAAGTATAGTGTCATGAAATAATCAGAACAAAGACATCAGAAATTAATGCAGGGATACAATGGAGGTTTGAAGTAAAATGAAAAAAAAAGGATCTTTAAGAGGGTTTAACATGTGAAGAGACTTAATGACAAAATAATGACTTAACGAGTATAAAAGCCAGAAGTACGAAGTGTGATTGAATGTGAACGATTTTAAAAGAAGGTAAAGTGAGAAGTATGAATAATGAAAAATTGCACTGAGGAGACGAAAGTTGCGTGCTTGGGTAGAAAAGTTAGGAGATCTATTTTATTTGCCTATTCCGCAAGGGGCACGGCGTGATTACGTGCATGCATATATATTAGGTGACTGCGTTTATTAGCTCCAAAAATTAACTTAGAAACGGGACTATAAAATAATTGAGACGGATCAATTGTATATTTAGAAAACAAAAAGCAATTGTTTAACCCTTCCTTCCCTGTGATGTGTAACTAGTACAAATTGCTTCTAAAAACTTTAATATCTCTATAAATATAATAAATACTGTATTCAGATTTTAGGTATTTCTCCGTAATACATTTACGCATTGAATGAAAAAAAATAATATTAATAATAATTAGCACTTATCGGCCACATCAGAGATAGATATTTTGTGAAAATCGGGAATAAATTCACCAATACAATCAAACGTGTGCCAGTGTGTGACGTACATAGGTATATTAATTCTAAAAAAACACTATGGGTGAGGAAGCGACGCTATTCACGTCTCACTCTAACTCTACTTCGGTATATGGATACGCAAGAAATAGAATCTCAGTTCGCTCGCTTCTCTCGCTTCAGTAGCTCGCGGGCATCCATTTGAGATGGTCTCTTTGCCCGTTTTGTGAACGTCGGCCGATGTTTTTTTTTTTCATGTTTTCAGCAATTAAATTTCAATTATTATCACTTTTGACTTTAAATTTAATTAATTTAAGTGATTGGCTATGAATATTCTTATTTTTCCGATTTTAAATCGCTAATTTTTACATGTGTATTGATGTGTATTAAATACACAGCACCGGAACGAGCGGATATTTTTAGCACAGGAAGGGAAAGGTTCAGCAAATTAAAGAAAATGGAATATATTTAAACTGTAAATTAAATCAATTTCAAGAAAGATTACTCACATCTGTGCTTTTGCATTGCAATTCGTACAGCTGTTCGTTTTGCAGTAAGAAATGAGAAATTACCATTCAATATAATTCAGCATCAGGTTACGTAAGGAATTATATTATACTAACACAGTAATATCTAGAAGTAGCAAGAAGCACTTACTAACTATCCCATAGCTGCTGCAGCTAATGGTTAGCAGTTAGCTATACGCGGATATTAGCATTCGGGGCTGTCAACTTCAGCTCTGGCTCCGTCATCACAATTATTATGCAACAACACTTCCTGACCCTCATTTCCATGGCGTAATATTTTGTAACGATTTTGCAACAATTAGTAATATTAACTGTTACAGAATTGATGAATAGATAACCTATTTTCGACACATCTTTAATATAACGACGAAAGCAATTGATTCATTGAATTGATAATATCAATAAATAATTTTTAATATTTTAATCATTCAACATCAACATACTTAAAGAGATTTCTCTTTCGATGGCAATATAACTCGTCTCAGACTGATCTCCGTGGCATAGTTGATAAAACACCTGACTTCCGACCCGGAGGTTACTGGTTTTGTTCCTATTGAAACCCAATTTATTTACAAAAAGGGTTCCAGTGTGATTTTTACTTAATAATAAAATGGCAATTTATATCATACATCGTCGTTTCGATAGCAGACTCTCCTCAAGAGACTCAGGATTCGAACCCACTATTTTTGATAAATTAGTATTACAAAATAAATATATAAATGGATAAAGATAAAGATAAGAGGCAATAAACCCATCAGGTTGTACTGTATATAACGAAAGTGTTATACAATATGTACCTGGCGGTAAGTAATACACATCGTTTGTAGAGCGTCGCCTCTGTCGCACAATGCGCTAACAGTCCGGTATCGTAGTCACGATGCATTTAGCGCATCATGCGACAGAGACGACGCTTTACAAACGATGTATTAGGTGTTAATATAAGTTGTGTCCGTTTTTTTTTTCCAATTTAAAAATGAGCACCAAAAGTAAAACAAAATGGTAAATGTTATACGTCATTCGAAAGAAAATTTTCTGCTCTACAAGAGTGTTTGGTTTTACGTCACATATATTATTTTATTTGATTACAAGCCTTCAAAATGGAATGGCAAGTAGACGAAAGTGAGCATTTTCGACACCTCCTTCTGTTCGCGTTCAATCGAGGGGAAAAAGCGGCCAAAGCTGCTCGCGATATTTGCAAAGTGTACGGTGAAGGTTCTATGAATTAAAGGGCAGCTCGTTGATGGTTTTTGCGTTTCAAAGAGGGTAATTTCGACCTGAAAGACATAGAGCGTTCCGGACGACCAGTGGACTTCGATGAAGACCGCTTAAACCATATTATTCATGAAGATTCCCTTAGCTAGGTATTTAAAATTCGTTCAGTATAGTTTCCATCTTTTCATTTATCACGGGCCCACCGAGATTCAAATTTCGAATTACTTTCGGAGAGAATCCAACTATTCCTCTCTCGTTCTGTTGTATTCAAAATTCAATTCTCGTATTCTTTCTTCGACGACAGCCGTCGTATGGGTTTTGGCCTATTTATACTATGATACACCATTTAATTTTTAAATAACCTTATAAAAAAACTATTTAACCATACATAATCACCATTCCAATGGTTCATAAAAAAATTAAACTAAGCCGTTTAATTATCCGAATGTAATTGTCACAAAAAAAACTACCTAAGTTAATTAGAAACTGGCTAAAAACCAATTTAGTAATTATGGTCTTTCATTTTTTGTCCATTGTTTCAAACAATATAAAAGAACTAACCAAAAACATGTTGTAAGGAGTCTACACCGGAAACATAAAAAGTCTTATGAATAACAAACTACAGGATTATGCGTTTCTTATCTAAGCTTTTTTGTTTACTAGTTTTTACAGCAATTGTTTTTTTTTCAATACTTCTGTATCTATGTACTGTATCTAAGTGTTTATTCTTTAAAACTTTACTTAGAAGAAGAATTTTAGTACAAAAATGAACATCGAAACAAAATGTCGGATGCGACATACGCATGGTTCAATTGGACGTAAAAAGGAGCCAACCTACAAAACATGTTTTTTTTTTTATTTATTGTTCTTTATTTGAAAAAGCATAATTTGAAATATAGATAAATCCTCATTTGAAAATATATCAATGTATTTTTGTATTGTACAGGTGTATACACAAAACTGACCCTACACATAAATATTTTTTTGATTTGAAATATCGTTAAAGCATAGATCAATTATGTACACGATAAACAAACAGTGCACTGTTTAATTTGTAGTATATAAGCAAATAGGGTTCAACTCACAAAATATATTTTCATTGATTTATTTGAAATATCGAAAAAGCATACATAATATATGTACATCAATCCTGTATATGAAAAAAATATTAATGCATTATTTTAAAAGCAGGTATATACGAGTATATATATACTCGTATGGTATACACGGAAAGGATTCAACTCTCATAACATTTTTTATGGTTTATTTGAAATATCGACAAAGAACTTAACCCACATTACACATTTTTTTGGTTTATTAAAAATACTTAAAACTATACATCAATCAAGCGCATCTAAATAATTTAAAATCGTTTAAATGCTATTTTGTAGTTTTAGGTTGGGATGAGTGGAGAAAACCTTGAAACAGGTAGGGTTGAGTCATATTAAGTGAAATTTTGACTAAACAAATAACGACGTCTTTAAAATTCCACAGTGTGATAAACCTTAAATATAAATCATGTATTAAATTGCATTTCATTACTTCTGTATGTTTACTAATGACCAGGGAAGTTATTTTCCTCTGTAAATTTCTGAGATGATCTCAGATGTAACAAATGATGATAGTTTACGCATTTCCTGCTTCATGTATTTAGTTTTATTGTACATTTTACAGTACAGTTTACAAAACATTAATTCTATTCAAATTATAACATAAGATACAAAAACCTGAATATAAATAATTAATAATACATAACAAACCACCATTGACACTGCTTATTTTGGATCGTTCAGATGGATAACAAATAATGGCGCAAGACAATAATTTAAATGGAATTTGTTTAAATAAATATACCCAAGTATTGAAGCTTCTGTCTTTAGTTCGTGACCATAAAGTATAGTTATTACTTCATTGAAGCGGTCTCCATTTACGCAATTTAACTTTAACGCCGTTATTATATTTGGAACCAAAGGAATGATAAACAACATCGAAGCAGCAGACTCAATAGATATATTGTTTATCCTATTAAAATCTACAATTGAAACTGCTACAACTATAACAGCGACAAAAAAAATAATAGAAGATTTATCCAGATAGAGTGATTTTAAATTGATAGGCACAGCAAACTAATTTTGCATTATTTTTCTTTGTATAAATAAATCGTATAGCTCTCATCAAAATTTATTTTATAATTATCAGTAAACCACTTATAAATGTAATACTTATTAAAAATATAAGTTGTTTTTTTTAATTAAATAAGTATAAAATTTCTGGAAATATGTAAACGATTGCATATTTTACAAACAAAATTACGAGTATATAGAAATAGAAACACGTCCCTTAAATATTCCAAATAACGTTCCGTGGAAACCGTGTTAGTTGGTCCCCAAAAGCCAAGGGAAAAGGCTCGTAGTATATTCAACGACTTCATTTACGTGAATTTCAATTGCGCTCTGTTTTTCTGGAACCAATTACCCGCGTTAATCGATGGATTACTGTAGATGAAAACCTTCAGAGCTATTACAAACAAAACACTAGGAAAGGAATCTAAACAGGATCTCCTGAAATATGTGAAGTAAAAAAAAAATATTTTCAGTAAGTATACTATATTCACATGATCTTTATTATGTATTTTTCTCATTGGAATACAATAGCCGACACAATCTGGTTAGCGGCTCTTAATTCACAAACATGTAGTAATTTGTCCGTCCGCTTTACCCAGCTACCTTCAAGGCGATCTGATCTGAATGTGCAATTTGGAAACTCCGTCTGGGATTTTCAGAAAGTTACGAAAACCGAAGTTGTGGTTTGGGCGTGAAAGAGAACGTGTAAAAATTAATTCTGCTCGGTTACAAAATATATTTAAACAATGTGGCATATTGAAAATTGCTACAATAACTACATTTAAGACACTGCCGGTTTACCTTTTAGTGCCGGTGTTAATAACATGCAGAAAAATAAATAACATATGTTCAAATATAGTCCAAGTATATAGTATTGAAATTCCCTTTTCCTAAGCAAATACTTGAAAACATATTCTAGGCTATGCCGCTTCCATATCACGTTGGTTGATGACCTCCGTAGTTGATAAGAGCCTTGACACGAACGTGGGGATTTTGGATTTGGTTCCCAACGGAACCAAAAAAAAAAGCTTTGTACCACATTCAACAGGCAAGATAACGTAAGGAGTAAGAGAAACCGAAGAAACTGTATGTATGGACATGGAGGAAGTTAAGCAAGTATTTCGTCATTGAAAAGTTTGGCAATCTATCTTCTCTGCCTATCCAATGCAGAGATAGCATGATGCTATCTATTATGCATGTATAACAACATAAAAATATTACTCAATCTCACGTAAGTCTTCTAGCTATGGATATCTTAAATCTCAATTGAAAATACGAGTAGTTATTAAAATATGTAAAACATACACACCACCATGCCGTCTCCATATCAGGGGTGGCAGAAAGGAGAAAGAACCACACTTTTCTATCGCGACACACATCTCTCTCTCTTCTACATCCATGCACCATCTCATGCAGTTCTCACGATTTCTCTGACTTTTACATTTCCTTTCTTCAAAATATTCACTTGATCAACCACGCTTTCCTTGGACTTCCTCTACCACGGTATCCACTTAAATTTGTCGTGTATAATAGATATAGAAAAACCCATTAATATTTATTTATTTATCAAACCACCAAAGGCTTTTTTTGTTATGTCAAATTTCTCAAAAAACAGTGAACAATATTAATATTTTTGGCATTATAACTACTTTCTTTTAATAGCAATTTGCAATTTGATACAATGGCTTTCTCTATTTAAGATTAATTAATAATTAAAGCAGTCAAATTGAAAAAAAGAATATCTGTTAGCTTTCATTGCGAATCGTGAAATGCCAATGGTCTACCGCAATGGAAGACGAAGGTAGCACACAGATAAAATCATTTAAACATGACAGTAGTTTTTGGCAAAATGTTTCTATGAATGTCACTCTTGGATACGTCTATGTATCTCGAAGTCAATAAATTTGATTAGATTGGCAACGCATGATATTGTGCCATATGATATGTTTTATTTTATGGTATTGAACCATGAACCATAAAGACAAGAATGTTACATACACTAGAATTAATGCTCAGAATTTCTTAGTTTATTTATTTATCTATTGACACTTAATTGTAAAAAAAACTATCTGGTGGGTTTATTGTCAGGCGGCAATATCTTCCAACCAACCAGACAAAAGTAAATAAAGGAAGATACACTGTCGCAAAAAATATATCCAAATGTTATTCATCTTTATGAACATATACATAATACAAGTAAAAGTTAGATAGTATCAATCAAAGGAAAAAGAAGAGATAATGGGGAGGAAAGAAAAATCAGGAATGAAACACGTTATATTAATGACTAGAAATTAAGAGCTTTTTTTAGTCGCTTCTTAAAGCATGCCAAGAACGATCATAGGCGTTGCACTTCAGCAAACTCACTGGCCACATTGTTGTACTAGATTCGATGTCACACCAAAGTGAGACGATCGGAGCACACCGACATATCTTTTTTTTTTCAGACCGAAGTCATATGTATCCTTATACCCCCGGCGGCAAAAAATGCCTGTGATTCGAGGGGGTAGCACAGGGTGGGGTTCGAACCGGCGACTTTCCGGGCCAAAGGCCAGTACTTCACCGCTCGGAAATTTAAATTTTATCAGCAGTTTATATGTAAAACCATGTGACAACGCTTTTCCTAAATCCGTACAAATTAGTACGTCACGTTAAAAAATTACTTGCAATGCTTATTTATGTGATTAAATGTGAAACAATTTATCACCTTCCGTCTCGTCTTATAAAAAATATTGATCCGATGAATAAGATGACCAGCGGAATACTTCATTACGAAGGTTAGTTTAAAATTTTAGTTTATCTTAAATATTTTCCAACTTTGTAGCTGCTAAACTATTTTTTGAACATTTTTTATGTTTATTCAAGATTTTATAATCTGATAAAGCCAAGTTTTAGTATTATTGAACAAGTGTCTTACTTCTCCAAGTTGCAAGAACTAAAAATATCCAATGTTAAACTAGAGGATCCTTTATTTATCCTAAGACCTTCCAAGGGGGCGTTGATTCAAAAACAAAATTGGAAACCGTGTTCTAAATAACAAAATGGACTTTATGCGGTTGGAAGTTATTTAAATAAAATGACCAGCACGCAACAAAAAATATTTCAATATATGCACATTAATATTCCAGGGTCTCGACATCCTTTCTCGACCTGAGGACAATGGGGTGACACAAAGGACTTTACTCAATAAAACAAGTCACGTAGCAAACTCAAAACGAACATGGAGTCTGAACTATTTAGTTTCATTCAAACCGTTCTACATTTAAATCTTGTGAAAATACGAACAGAACCATGATAAATTAGAATTCAGAGAGGAAGGAAAAATATTTAATAGAGGCAAAATTAAAAAAGGAAAAAGCGATAATTTGGTGAGCAATGAAAGGCTAGAGTAGAGTAAGTCAAGGAATTCTATTACTTAGGTAGTATTTTCTTACAAAATGGAGGAGTTATGAGATATATGAAACCGCGTGTAGCGATATGAAACAAAGTCAATGAGGTACTAAAATATATATTCTCGAACCGGGAGACATCAAAATCTGCTAAGATCATAGCCCACAACAGTATTCTAGTACCAACTTTGATATAAGGAGGTGACACGTGGACTTTGAAAAAAATGAAAAGAGCCGAATAAATGCTGTAGAAATGCGTGCACTGAGAAGAATAAATGGGGTGATAAAGAATGACAGAAGACAGAATGAAGTAATCAGAAATGATTATCAACTTAAGGCTGATCTATTAACACTTGCCACCCTGTGATGGATAGTGAGTGACCAGGACTTGTATTTTATTTGATTATTCGACGTTTTAATACATAATAAAATTATTTTTATAGCTAATTACAAAAAATAATCTAGCAGATTTTGCATAATTTTAATTTAAAATATACATTTTTCACTGGGCGCTTAGCGTCCAGCACCGTGGCTGGCGGAATTTTTTAGCACAGTAAGGCAAGGGTTAAATAAGTTCAAGATGAGCACACTGATATGGTTTGGATATGTAGGACGTATGAATGAAGACTTACAAAACAAATATACAGTGCAAATGTGAGTGGAAGACCAATGAAGCATGGTTGGATCAAAATAATGATATTTGGAAAGAAGGAAATGTATAAAAGTCAGAGGAATCATTGGAGTTGTATGATAAGATGGATATCGAAAAGTGTGCGTGTTACGAAAGGAAAATCTGGCGCTCTCTCCTTTCTGCATATCCCGACAGAGAAACGGCGTGATGTTTTTTTGTATGTATTATACAAATGTATTTATTGATGTTAATCCGTTATCAACAGTGCCTGTCAAGTAACCATAAATATAAAGCACAAATTTAAAGCAGTACAAACGACACATTGTTTTCAATCCAGCAAAGCTTCATGTTTCAAGAATAAAACTGCATTGTTCGTTTCAAAATGTCGAATAATATGTATCTTGTCTATATAACACTCATTTTTAACAGTCAATAACCACTCATTACTCAAAAACAATTATGCGCACACATATCAACACGCCATTATCGACGCGCACCTGTATCCTTTTCTACATCAATACACTTTTTCATACAACTTCTACGATTTCTCTGACTTTCTACGTTTTCTTTTTTCAGAATATCGTTCACTTGATTCAACCATACTTATCTCTATCTTTCTCTCACACGCTTTCCACTCACATTTGCACTACATATGTTATCTATTTTATGAGTTCTTCATTCATTCGTTCGATATACCCAAACCATCTCAATGTGCTCTTCTCCATCTTTCTCAACGCATCAGCCTTAAGTTCAAATTCATCGCTATAGTTCAGAAATTCTAGGATGAGTCCTGTGACAGCTCACAAATTTGCCCCAATACAACCTTATGTAATGTATTTACCTAAATAACTTGCTATTTATTAGAATTGAGGCTTATATTAAAGTTGATAAAATAATTAAAATTACTGAACATCGTTACAAGGTTGTATTGGGGCAAATTTGTGAGCTGTCACAGGACTCATCCTACATTTTCTGAACTATAATCACTTCACTCCGTATTCTGTCATGCATTGTCACTATATGTAATCGTCTCAAAGCACGCATTTATACAGAATATAATCGGCTCCTTTTCCAAGTCCACGTTTCACTTCCATACACCAATGTTGGCACCAAAATACTATTGTGGACTATCAGCAGATTTTGATACTATCCGGTTCGAGTATAGCTCAGCGAGCAGCGATGAGATTCTTGGAATATATGTGTTTGCCAGATGTTCACCCCGATGCACTGACTTAGAAATTTCTAGGGCCTCCAATCTGTCCAATTTATCTCCGTTACTACTGATATGTATGAATTTGGCATCATCGGTAGAAAATGTATGGTTTTCACGGTGACAATGATAAGCCATTTCAGAATAAATTAGAGGATTTGTTAAGGCGGATTTGTGTTCACGAAATCTCTTTTTAAATGATCTTCCTGTCTTTCCTATATGTAAATTATCACAGTCAGCACATAAAAGTTTATACACACCACTGTTGCTAAGTATTCCATTTTTGCCTTTCCCGTTAAATAAGAGTTTCCGGAGATTAAAGTAATGTAAAAAGCTGGCTTTATGTGACTTGGATTTTTTTTTGTTGTTTCGTATATGTTTTAATAAATAGGAACTTGCTTGATTTATAGGTATGCTTATAGGTGTCGTTAAATATATGATCATTACGAGATTCTCTTTTGTTTTATTTTTTAAAAGTTAATGAGGTTTCTAGAGTAGATATTATTTGTAGCTATTTTTTAAGGTTATTAATTCTTTTTTAAATCAATATTTATTCGTCTGCAACTTAATGAAAACAATTTTTTACACGAATCGAAAAATACGTAATATAAGATTCTATTATATACCTATTGAGTTATCGAGTAATATAAAATCGTCCATACGTACGTACGTATGAAATATTTAGTGTTGTTATAGTAACGGTGTAATAAATATTATTTAATTAATATTAATTCATGTTAAAATCATCTCAGCTGATTTTAATACAGGCGGCCCTCGACTTTCGCACATTCTACTTTCACTATTTCACATATTTTTTTTAAATTAAATTTTTTCAAGATTTTTGTCGATAATGCAAAAATTGTTCGCTTCCATGCAATCGCTTCCCCTTTTTTGGAAGAACTAACATATAATATATGGAACGCAATAAAAAATATTGGAGACTCGTGGGCTGAAATAAAAGAGTCAACAATGAATGGTTCCTGGAAACGATTATGCCCACAAATGACGAGTGATTTTATAAATACTGAAGAAACTCCGGAAACCATCACAGATGAAATAGTTAGCCTAATGAATTAACTAAACTTGGACGTCAACAACGAAGATGTTAATGAGTTGATTGAATCTCACTCAGTACCTTTGTCAAATGAATACTTAATTGAGCAACAAGAGTTAAATGAAATACACAATGAAAGTGAGGAAGAAGAAGCTGATAAAATCGTCAAGACTTTGACAATAAAAAATATGAATGAAGCTTTCATGCATCTTGACAAATTTGTGACTATCATGGAAGAATGTGATCCCAATAGAGAACGTATATCTCAAGTACGTAGGGCGATTGAGAAAGACACAGCATGTTACAGAACTCTTTATCAAGAAAATAAAAAAAAGGGTGGTATTCAACTAACTCTTGACAAGTTTATAAAGAAAACATCTGAAAGCACTTAAACACGTCTCGTTAACTTAATTATGTATATTGATAAATAAATATTTTTAATATATATTTGATAAATATTATTATTGATAAATAAATATTTTAAAATACATTTTTTAATGTTTTTTTTTTCATCCCTCTAATTTCGAACATTCAACATTCGCACACATTTTCAGGAACCAATTATGTGCGAAAGTCGAGGGCCGCCTGTACTATTCAAATATTATATACCTATATGTTTAAGTGCCTCATTGACTTTGTATCTTATCGCTACATGCCGTTTGATATGTATCTTAATTATTCCATCATCTGATAAAATACTACCCAAATACAATAGCAGAATCCCTCAACTTTCTCCAATATTTCATTATTCACAATAAATGTTGTAAATAAATATTTCCACATTTTTTTATTTGAATAATTAATCCATAAAATTTTAAAACAATCATAACGCCTGCAATTCGTGCAGTTAATAATATTTTTGCAATATTATATAACAAATTGAACACACATCAAAACTATTTTGCCGATGGCACGGATAAAATTTATAATAGATACATTGTTTTTTTTATTATTGTGATTGAAGAAATTTATTGGTATGATCTCATGATCATTATCGGTTTGCAAATAACCGCTCGTGAATCAAAACTCCTCCCACATTTTATATATCTCGGCCTACATTTGTATATGTATGGTTACGAGTCACAGCTTCTCATGAACTTTTAATTGGGAAACAACTTAACTCAGAGATACTTAGATTTATTATCACTACAGTCAGATATGGATAATTTGCGTATCGTCGTCATCATCAACCACATCGACACACAAGAGTATTTTGTTGTCAACTTTGATGTATGGGTGTGGAATGTAACGTTGTCATTGCTGGACCACGTAGTCGAGGACCTACATTCTAACGTCAATTCAGTTGGAAAGCGAAACTGTGCCGTGGAGTTTTTTGTTCCTTTTGAAGTGAGTGCACAGCGCTGTACAAAAACTGATGGCACACCGAAGTGAGACGACGGTAGTCCACAATAGTATTTTGGTGTCAACTTTGATGTATGAGAGTGAAACGTGGGCGTGGAAAAGATTGAGGGGAGCCAAATAAATACTGTAGAAATACATGCATTGAAAATAATTCATGGAGTGATAATTTATGGTAGAATGCGGAATTTAGTGATAAGGGGTGAATGTTAACTTAAGGCAGATTTGTTAAGTACAATCAAGATTACGCTGAGGTGGTTTGGGCATGCGGAACGAATGAATGGAGAAAGACTAACTAAACAGATGTATAATGCAAATGTGAGAAAAAGGCATATGAGAGGATGACCAATGAAAGTATGGTTAGCTTAAATGATTGATATTTTCAATGAAGGAAAGGTGGAAAGTCAGAGGAATCGTAGAAGTTGTATGAGATGGTGTATTGAAGAGGCGAAGGATGTGTGTCGAGATAGGAAAGTCTTGCGTTTTGTCTTCTCTGTCTACCATGTCAAGGAGATGGCTTGATGGTATGTATGTATCATCATCTAGTTAAAAGGGCACTTGACCTACTCATGCTATTTGGGTTCGAATATCTATGAAAAAAGGGTCCCAATTCGGTAAAATTGTTGATTTAGCAACAATACTTGCATGGGCTAGACATATGCGAGTGTTGTTGGTTCTTCACGTGCTAAATAGTATTGGCAATGAATGCAAAGACAAACTGCGAGTTCCATGCCCACTCCAGGGGCTCTAAATCAGAAGGCTCGGTAAATGGGGTCAAACATATATTGTAGGGTGTTATATGAATATATAACTAATTATTTTCAATTTTTATTTAAAAATAATCTGATACCATTTTAAAAATATCTTTAACTAAAATTATTATATATTTGGAAAAAATGGGACAATTGCGAGACATTTTAATTAGTTTTATCGTACAAACAAAATGCGTTCCGCTCATACATAATGCATTGCATTGCACCCATCGCAGTGCAATCAGCTGCTCGGTGTTATTCATAAATTCATTATCATATGTAATAATTAAATATTATATACATATTTATGTTAATCAGATAGGTTTCATAAAGAAATTAAATTAGTTTTATAAAAAATATTGATCAAGATATTCAAATTAATATTTAACAGGCCACACGTTTATGTTGTAATATATTTCAAATAAAATTGTTATTTCCTAATGATTTTGTTACTACGAACTACTATATTTTTATACTAGAACTTGCAATTGGGTTATTAGTATGAGCATTGTATAGATTTTCTTTCATATGATACCTAATCTCTAAAGAGGAAGGTTAAAGAATAGTTCCGTGATGGTTTCAATATATTTGTTTATGTGTGTGTTATTTATTCTATTATTATGTGATGGACCCACATAACAGTAGAGTAAACTATTCCACGCCACAGAGCATATGCATAAAAAAATTCGTTTGATCGTTTATGTAAATATGCCAATTTATAATCATGGATTTAAGTGTAACACAAAGAAACTTTTGTAGATCTTCCGATATATGATAGTGACACATTCGGCTTTAGGTGTAGTTTATATGTGTAGTGTTCATATATAATCATACATTTTGATGAAACCTCCTAAAAATGGGTGTCTTCAAATGCTTTCTAAATCTTCATGCGCCATCCATATCTCTATCACTTATCAGTAGATCATTCCACGCTACAGTGCATTTGCATAAAAAAGGTCATTTGATCATTTATATAAATATGCCAATTTATGAACAAATTTCTAAACATGGATTTAAATGTAACACATTGATTCATATCAAATAATTTGTTACACCAAATTTTATGTATCCTGTGTTAGCCAAACGGTGTTGAGTCGTCTCAAGGCTTAACACTTCCAATTTTAACTAAAGGATATGCTATTTTGTAACATATTATTTAATTCACAAGATTTTAGTCAAAATACTATGAAAACCACAGCGTAACTGTTGCTTCATTAAACCTACCTTAATTTAAATTACGTAATCGTTGATTCACACTCGACATTTCGTATTATACTTCAGTTCTAAAGACCTGCAAGGTATAATTTATTCCAACTAACCTGAAAGATGTTTAAACGCAGTATGCGTTAAAACATACTGAGAATCTTTCTTTTTTTACATAATCTGGAATCGAGCCCGAACCCTTAGGGCGGAATGCAAGAGTTCTACAAATAACGCCACGGTGGTCGCCGGTCGTACTTCTCACACTATTTTCTGAGTTACCAATTATCCATCTACACTGACTTAACCCTTCCCTTACGGTGATAAAAATGAAACGCGTGTTCCGGTGTTGGGTAGTGAGTACGCGATCAAAAATTAGCGATTTTAAATCGGAAAAATAAGAACATTTATAGATAATCCCCTTAATTAATTATAATTGAAGTTAAAAATTATAATAATTGAGATTTATTTGCTGAAAACATTAAAAAACCATCTGGCACCGCTCACGGAACGGGCGTAAGTCTAGTCTCGTTGCCAGCTCAACAGCTACTGCAGCGCGGCAGGGTTGGTGGCTAACTCGGGCGTCGCTTACACTTACGAGGTTGAGACAATTGCGCTCCTCGCTATTCAGTGACGTATGCAAAAGTGAGATGCGAATATAGTGTCGCGCTTCCCGCATACTTTTCACCTATCGTCAAGACCCAAGATCGAGGCACTCACAGCGTTTAAATGCGAATTTGTTTCCGATATTCAGAAAATACTTACGATGTAGTCGATAAATTCTGATTATTATTAATATTATTTTTTAAATCAATGCGTAAATATATTATGGAGGAATACCTAGAATCTTAACCTTGTATTTATTATATTTATAGAGATATTGATGGTTATTTGAAGCAACGTGTAGAAGATACCCAACACCGGGAAGGAAAGGTTAAGTAATGAATCTATTTATTCTTCTTCTTCCCAGTATCATGTCAGGTCCCCCCAATGTCGAATATCGCTTGCGAGTAGACATCTTTGTACCCGGCAGCCCGAAAAAGATCTCCAACGCCCCTTATGCCAGTCCAATCACGTATATTGCGGAGCCAGGAGATTTGCCTCCTGCCAACACCTCTTCGGCCTTCTATTTTGCCTTGGATGATCAGGTGCATTAATTAGTACTTTGCTCCTCTAAGTACATGACCCAAGTAGGACACCTTTCGGATGTTAATATTAGTCAACAACTCTCTATCAACTTTTCTATTCAGTGCAATTCACAATCGAATATTATTTCATACGTATTTTTACAACATCGAAAAAAGTCAAAATGCCGCATCGAAGTAAGATCACGACTCAAAAGAAAGTTTTTCGCTCTGGGTGAATGAGGCTGGTTACTGGTCATTTAAATTATCTCTTTTTATTAATATGTATTGTATTACATGTTGGTTGTTTACAATATACATTTTTTTACTGTGGTAACATTCCCATTCTATCGCTTTTGCCTTATAAAAATGTCTTACTGTGAAGAGTTTTTATATAAACTTATCAACATAAAATATCGCATTTTGAAAAGCTTGGAATTATAAAAATCATACGTATAGCCCCATAATATGTAAATCAATGTACTATAAATTTCCTCACCATGTTGTATACCTCAGTAATTAAGATCAATAAGAACTATTGTAGATAAAAAAAACGGGACTGAGTTAGGAAATCTACAAATTTGAACATGTGATCAGATGGGAGGAAGAAAAATATTACATATGAAGAAAAGCAAGAAATAAGGGAATCTATCATCATATTCCTAGTATGTTTAATTGTACATACGTACCATCACGCCGTTTCCCTATCGGGGTAGACAGAGATGAGAGAGCGCCGGACTTTCCTGTCGCCACACACATTTTTCGCCTCTTTTCATACATCAAAGCTGGTACTTGAATACTATGGGCTTTTAATCTTAACATATTTTTATACTGTCTGATTTGACTACGTATGTTTTAATATCTTCTTTAACTTGGTTTACTGTCGCTACACGCCTTTCGTATAATGATTTATATAATAAAAACTATGCTTTTATATACACATAATTAATACTTATACATATTGACATTTCAAACTCTGAAAATATTAAAATGAAAAACACCTTCAGTTAAAAGCAAATAAGTGTATCGAATTCTAATCATTATTCAACTGTAATAAAAAAAAATAATAAAGGGATATAAGTACTTGCATATTTTGAATTATTTATATTTCAAAACATGCATAAATCTTCAATATCCCCAACCTCGTAGTATTCTGACAAGTTGAACAAGATAAATCAAGTTTTAGCGACTATCTATCTCGAAAAAAAAAACGTCAACAAAAAACTAAAACCATGTCTAATAAGGTGAAAAATAGCCCAATCATTGTATATTTATTTCTTAGGCGGTGAAGTCTTTAATCATCGAGTTTTGAAAATAAATCATTTTGATTTGTTCTTTCGTAATTTATTTTAACTAAACAATGAAAAAGAACTTGTTACAAACACAAAATCTACCATATTTCAAATATCATGCACCATCATGAAAAAACGAAAACCTTGTTTTAATAATTCGAGCTACAATTTGTTTATCAAAATAAAGGACACTACCATATATTTTACATACCTTGTAGATGTGCATGGCCGCGCGGTAACGCACTAGACTTCCGTGCGAAAAGTTGCCGGCTCGAACCTCGCGCTGTCCTACTCCCCTATAATGACACATATATTTTTTTCCGTCTAGTATTCGGGGGTATAAAGATATCTATAACTTCGGTCATATCTATTATTTCAAATAAAAGGAAAAAAAAAACATGCCAGTGTGCTCCTATCGTCTCAGTTTAGGTGTGTCATCAGATCCAATTCAACGGTGTGGACGGTGAATTTGCTGGTGTGCAATAGTTCACTTGCTTAAGAAAAGAAACTCCATAGTACAGCTTCGCTTTCCAACTAAATTGACATTGGAATGGCGATGAAATCCTCGACTACTAGACCCAGCAACGAACACAGTAACAATAAAAAAAAACAAAAAGATAACTTATCTATATCTTCAAAAAAATTTACAACTCATGATAAATATATCTTCCAAAATATGATGCATAAACATACCAATGTAAAGTACAACAGAGACTTTTAAAAAAAAATTTAAATTCGATTAACAATGGAACACTTACAAAATATAGCTTAAATATTAAAATAAAATATCTTTCAAGGGGATAGAAAAGGACTAATAACAAAAAAAAATACTTATGAAAAAAAGAATAGCCAGTCTTTAAGTTAAGACCTAAGATTAAGAAAATACTAGAGAAGGGCCTTCCAGAATTCAACGATATCTACATTTAAAATATCCACCAAACCAGATATGGCGATATTACGAGTAAATTGTTGCCTTCTAACTATTGAGAGAATTATATAATTTTTTTTTCAGAGATTTTAGCCATCAGAGCCAAATCTAGCTGTTACGTTCTTAAAATATTTCTTTATCTTTCAGGTTGGTTATCCTTGCCCTTCAAACATGGAGCTGACCCCAGGCAGATCAGGGGCTGCCGAGTGCCGCTGCCCGCCCAAGTCGCTCCGGTTGTGGAATGCCACCGAATGCCACCCCATCTTCTCCAAGGGGCCCTGTGCAATGGGGGAGTATTTCTCGCCGGAAACCTCGAAGCCTGCTTCACAGTATGTTATTTATTATGTAACTCAAAATTATCGAGCCTAGCAATTCGTAAATGGAAAAGATGTCTTCCGACCCGGAGATTGCTGGTTTCTATTTCCGTTGACACCCATCAGTCTAATTTTAACTTTAGACCTTTTTAACATAATTTTGTGTTTAATTAATAATTTGACACAAATCGAGGTTAATCTAAAGAAGTGAGTTATACCAAGTTATCCTGGTAGTTCTACTCAGCAACGAGTATACTGATAACTAAATACTGAAAAAAAAATGTTTTCAAATTAGTAATTCCTCACTGATGTAATTCTTGATTTATGGCGAATTTGATATACCAAGGTCATTGGAAATATCCTCGGGATAACGTATACAAACAGAGATGTTTGCAGATCTCAGCTGTCTTATAGCTGCAGAAATGATCCAAAAATCATATCCAATTTGTTAAATAATAAATACAACAAGCACGAGATAATATTTATTTCAACTACGGTCGATACCAATCTCAAAATATTTTACAATTTAGTATGCATAACGAAGTTTTTGGATACTCGACGAATTTATTGGTATGAATTTCAATATTTCTCGTTTTACAATTTTACCAAAGTAATAAAACTTGGAGTTCGGAACGTAAACGGTGTCGGGGGTGCCAGCGGCGCCCTCATATTATCAGCCCCCCTCGGGATTGCACTGATGCCAGCGCCTCGCTACTCTGCTATTTTTTTGGCCTTTTCTCTGATAGTCGCGTCAAACTGTATCGATCGCTTTTATTTATGCGACCAAGGTGTGACAATTTAGGATCATTCACGATCCATTGTAACATGATTCAGCGCATTTTTCCTGGTTTCCCATCATAATTTTCCTTTTCCGTCTCCTGGCCATCTTAAATACACATAATTCCTAACTATCCATCCGATCTTGTTAATTTTTTATTGTTTTATGTTAGTTTGATATTACATTTTAATCTCTACACCAATAATGTTAACCCCCCCCCCCCCTTGCACTTTAAACTATAAAACAATTGTATGATTTTTTGGAAGATAATACACCCACCTTATTGCAGACTGTAGATTTTTTATTTGGATATACAAATAAATCCTTTCAATAAATCTTGAGAGTTTTATTGTATTACATTTTCATTGTGAACAAAACAACCTGGTAGGTTTATAAGTATAGAGGCCTTAAGTTTTTTTTTTAAATTTAATAAAGTAATTTATAACACAAACATTTTTCAAAAGCTATACCTATATATAATATAAATTTATATCTTAAGAACTAATCTAATTATTATATTATAACTATGAACAAATTTAATTTTAATTTCCTACTTGTCATTTTATTTCTAATAATCTTAATGTCTAATTTCTTAGAAATAGTTAACACCTACATACTACTTATATAACTAGTTAACAATTCTTACAAGTAATTTTTTTAACACTTATTATTTAGCACGTACGTGTCTTGCATTATATCACATTCACTCAGACCTTGATCCTCCCTGCTACTACTATAGGTGGGCTAGTCAAGCAACATATGATGCTTCGAAAGACTGTGCTTATAACGGAAAGGTAGATCAGACTTATAATACTTTCGTATTGTAAGTCTGACCTACCTATCCCAATATGAGGCCTTAAGTGTTGACGAGACTGGACTGGAAAGTCCCGAGTTAGAAACAGGTGTCATACCAATTAAGCCACTTTGTCATTGGATCAAGTCGAGTGAGCTTTAACATTTGAGTTCACTCCGAGTTTTACTTCTGTATATTTACATACCTTAAGATCCGGCCCTGTGGACAGGGTGATATATGTAGGGTTGTAAGATCTTAAATAGGATATTCGCTTCCTTTGTTACAGGTATCGCGTAGGAAGATGCAAAAGGCCAGCAGCATGTCCAGACCCGACCCAAATCGTGTGGCCGGAGGATGGTCGCTGCTACAGGATCATGACCCGAGGTCCATGTTCTTTAGGGTTGCTGCTAGTCAAAGGGGAAAATGGGATCGCCAATTGCACTGTAAGATTTATTTTATACACTGATTTCTTATATCTTAGTTTACTTATTGATTTGATAGTGTCTAAAGATTTTAAGTATTTAATTCTCACGTTGTTTTTATTGTATTTCATTAATTCGTACAGATCCAGCGACGATACGTACGATTCAAGTTATTCAAATGCTATTGATACTTGAGTTACAAGTTTGGTTAAAGATATTTATTTATTTATTTATTTAACACTTTTATTGCAAATGCAATCTGGCGAGCTTATTGTCAGGCGGCAATCTCTTCCAACCAACCAGACAAAAGTAAATGAAGCAAGTTACGTGGTCGCATAAATCATTCAAATTACTATCCATCTCCACGAAATCCATAAACATACACGTTAGCACATGCCCACGAACCCTACAAAGACAGGTAATCACCCGAACATTATTTTTCATATAAAGTGATATGAAAAATAATCATCACCAATCAAAAGGAAATGAAGGCATGGTGGAGAGGAAAGGAAAAGAAAAATCAGGAATGAAACACGTTATTTTACTGACTAGAAATTAAGAGTTTTTTTCAGTCGCTTCTTAAAACATGCCAAGAACGGAGAGAGTCTTATATTGGTTTGTAACTGATTCCAGAGTCTCACTGCATGGACAGTAAAGGATGACGTAAAGAAAGAAGAGTGGTGAACTGGAAACGCCAATAAACAATCTCTGTTTGAGCGTAGCGCTAATCCATGATTGGAAAGACGCTGAAAATTTTCGGCGAGATAAGAGGGGGTGGCGGGACAGTTAAGGATATTATACAATAGAGACAGTATGTGAATTTGGCGTCTATTTCTAACATTCAACCAGTTCAATGCCTTCTGGTATGAAGTTATATGATTGTACTTTCGTAGGTTGAAAATGAATCTTTGACACACATTTTGAGGTGTTATTGCCAGATAATATCTCCATTTTTCGTAGTGTTTCTAATACATAACAAGGTCCAAATGTTTCTGGACTGAACAAGCTACAACATCTAACATGTGTACATATATCGCACGGCCATGCTCACGCATGGCATGGTGATTATTTTTTATTTTCAAAACTAAAAACCAATTTAAAAAAAATAAATTAATTGAGTAAGATGAAATTTCCGCAGTGTTACACCAATTTAAGTACCTAACTTCACAATATTTTTTCAGTGGAATTGAAAATTAATTCACCGTTCTAAAAAATGTATTTAACTACAGGGTGACCATGTTGATTTTTTTTTGTTTCAATCTATCACCTTTTTTAAATCCTTGGAAAGGAAACTTTTGGAGTACATGACTAGTCCATGGATTCTTAGCCCGAAGGTTCGATTATAAGGCCCGAAGAGAATATTGTCTTCCAACGACGCTGTTGAACATGTCCGCATACTCAATTCAGATATTTTGAGGGGTACAATACGAATGATTGGAAAAAAATAAAATTTTGTAAATAAAATACATAAACTTAATATCATACACGTATAAGTAAGTTCCTTAAATTTTATTTAAATAAATATTATTAAATTAAATTACGCATTCTGTGTCAAAATACAGTATCTTATAAACGTATTTCATATATGTCCCATAAGTGGCAGATTAAATTACGCATTCTGTGTCATATGACAGTATCTTATAAACTTATTTCATCTTTGTCCCATAAATAGTAGATTAAATTACGCAGTCTTTGTCATATGACAGTATCTTATAAACGTATTTCATCTATGCCCCATTAGTAGCAGATTAAATTACGCAGTCTTTGTCATATGACAGTATCTTATAAACGTATTTCATCTATGTCCCATAAGTAGCAGATCAAATTACGCATTCTTTGTCATATGGCAGTATCTTATTAACGTATGTCATCTATGTCCCATAAGTCGCAGATTAAATTACGCATTCTTTGTTATATTACAGTATCTTATAAACGTATTTCATATATGTCCCATAAGTAGCAGATCAAATTACGCAGTCTTTGTCATATGACCGTATCTTATAAACGTATTTCATCTATGCCTCATTAGTAGCAGATTAAATTACGCACTCTTTGTCATATGACAGTATCTTATAAACGTATTTCATCTATGTCCCATAAGTAACAGATTAAATTACGCATTCTTTTTCATATGGAAGTATGTTATATTATAAACGTATTTCATATATGTCCCATAAGTAGCAGATTAAATTACGCATTCTTTGTCAAATGGAAGTATGTTATATTATAAACGTATTTCATATATTCCCCATAAGTAGCAGATTAAATTGCGCATTCTTTGTCATATGGAAGTATGTTATATTATAAACGTATTTCATTTATGTCCCATAAGTAACAGATTAAGCTACCCATTCTTTGTCATATGGAAGTATGTTATATTATAAACTTATTTCATATATGTCCCATAAGTAGTAGATTAAATTACGCATTCTTTGTCATATCGCAGAATCTTATAAACAAACAGGAATTGCTAAAATGTATTGAATTACACAATCGTTATATACA
>OX463842.1:42630716-42885322 GCA_949825065.1 Odontocerum albicorne
ATTCGAATGCATGATGCAGAAATCCTTAACTATAGAATAATGTTAAAATATGAAGGGCCGAGTGGTCAACGTCGGACTCGATAAATATCAATTATTAAGAGAAAAAGATTCTTTGTTATGTTTTTGGACGGTCTGGGTTTCACTTAAGACCACTTTAATATATTCTGATTGACTGGAAGAGATCGCCATATGGTAATAAGCCCGCCGGGTGGTACGGTATATAACGAAAGTGTAATACAATACAATACATTGTTTTTCCACACATGTTACGCAACGTTCTCATTTCTATCGCAATTATCTTAATCAAGCAACTTTTTAGCCTCGCTTAAGTTTCGCTTGCATATACTAATGAGAAGCAATGTTTTTTTTATTTATTCATTTAAGAAATAATGCAGCTTTTGGAAATAAAAACATCAAACAGAGAATACAAAAATGAAATAAAATTCAGTTACATTATTTCCTTCCAATAGTTTTAACAAGACTTAAGAGTGTGGGAAAATGAAGAGGATTTAATGAAAGGGATAGGTAATAGTTATGTATACGTAAGCGTTATTTATTATTTAATTTACTTATTTATATATGACAAGAAATTTAATAAATACATCATTCGTGAAAAAAACCAACAGGTAATTTAATGTGGACACACATTTTTATGGATCTGGGTTTGTTGCCTTTCATTTGTCGTGTCCCCAGTAAAATAGGGGTTTGGCCTGTATCTTACTGAAGATAGTATCTTTGAACATTTTTATTTTCTTTAAATATTTTTATTTCTTAAATTTATAAATCAATATAGTATATAAATAATATTTATGTAAGGTACATATATTTTGATGTTCTTTTTAATTCCCTTTTATAAGCGCATCAACGATAATGCAAATATAATATTGGTTTGTAACTATTTCAAAATACTAACGACGTAGGCAGAAAAAAAAGCCTGAAAAATTAAGAGCGATATAATTTCTCAACATCTTACAAACAAACATATTGTTCTGTCAACTTATATCCAAGAACTATGGTACATGATCTACTCTCGGTGATTCATTCTCAAAGTCAAATTCGATCTTCCGTTCGTCCGTGGCCGTGGAGCAGTGGCATGGCCTGACAAGCTAGCGTCCACTTTACCGTATAGTGCAATGGTTGCATAACCCAGACCGATGCGATGCGATGCTCTCTTGCATAACCCTCTCAAACCTGACATTGAGCCGGACAATGTCGCTTAATTAGAAGCCCCGCACGGGTACAGTTGGCCGCAGCAATAGTGAAAGGAGTAATGCCTTAACATTTCAACTCGATTTGACCGTGCGCTGTCTCTGATTCTGCAGATCAGTCTATATCCAAGCCCAGTATGTAATAGAATAGCTTCTAAAATAATTTCACTTTCATTTATTTATCAAAGGTTTCGGTTTTAGCTTTGTGGAATAAAGTATCAGAATATTTAACAATAAATTACTTTGTCAATAAGAAATGGAGTATAACGTGGACGTGGAACAAGACTGAAAAGAGCAGTAGAAATGCGAGCACTTAGAAGAATATATGAGGTGACAATGTATGACAGAGTTCGGAACAAAGGGGTTAGGGATGAATGTGTACTTAAGACTCATAGGTTGAGAAAGATAATTAAGATTCCCCTTGGAACCTAGATTTCTTTTAAAACGGATTCTAGTCTGGTTTTCACTTAAGACCTTAACATCTTTCTGTGTGGTTGGAAGATATTGCCACATGGCTCGGCAGGTGGTAAGAAAATGTTATACAATACAATACGTTATATTATAGGTAGTTATTATCCACAATACGTTAATGTTAGTCGAGGTACGTTTTAAAATAAGATAAAATAAATCGGCCTTGTGCCCCTTCGATGTTAATTCACCGTTCATTACACGCAGTCATCATCATAGATATTAGAAATACTACTGTGTATGGAAAGAGAAAAACACTTGCATATATCTAGTTCGTCAGTGCGTACGAATACTGTTACCAGATGAATACGTTTATCCAAACCTGTCACTTTTTTATTTTATGGGTATCGTGGAGAATCAAACTCGGAACCCTTGGGCTAGAGACAAGCGACTTATCGAAGGCGTCCTGATCGAAATATAAATAACTATTCTGATTCAAACAAGATTACCCAAAATTAAACAGAACATTTACAATTAAAATCGTTTTAATGCAAAGGCGGACCGAAGAGTGCTTATTTAGTTTTTTGTTTCATTATTTTGTTTATAGTTAAGGCATTAACGTTGTGGAGTAACAAGTCTTGTTTGTACTCCCCTGAAGATGAGGTGAAAGCCTTGAAACCGGTAGGGTTATACCGTAAGTGGAATAAAGAGTGTTTGATAAAACAAATTACAATTCTTTTATATTAGTTGCTAATACTTTTACCGAATTTTATTAGTTGTTTATACTTTTACCGATTTTTATTAGTTGTTTATACTTTTACCGATTTTTATTAGTTGTTTATACTTTTACCGATTTTTATTAGTTGTTTAAACTTTTAACAATTATAATTAGTTGTTTATATTTTTACCGATTTTTATTAGTTGTTTATACTTTTACCGATTTTTATTAGTTGTTTATACTTTTACCGATTTTTATTAATTGTTTATACTTTTACCGATTTTTATTAATTGTTTATACTTTTACCGATTTTTATTAGTGGTTTATACTTTTACCGATTTTTATTAGTTGTTTAAACTTTTAACAATTATAATTAGTTATTTATATTTTTACCGATTTTTCATTAGTTGTTTATACTTTTACCGATTTTTTTTGTCTTACTCACTATTCGTATTTGTGTTTTTTTATATATATTGGTGAGAGGGTTTAAAAATATATTGAAACTATCAACTAACATATCTAGTTTAAAAATCTTTGAATAGAGAAATAGCTATAAAATAATATATGACATTTCTATGCACATAGATACGAGTATATTCATTATTTCATGGTCTGACTCTACTGCATGCAGGAGAAAGTAAACACGGTTATCGCATATAAAGCAGAATCCGTGAGATCCTGAAATGTTGCCTTGCAGTTGATGTGACCTAGGCTGAAGAATTTTGAACTGGGACGTCTCAAAAGTTTTATATTTAATACATTTTTCTTAAAACAACGTTACACTCAAAAACTCACATATGTCAAATTTACAATGTCATTCAAACGTTACCCCAAAAAAGGGATATGACTTCGAGTTTTAATGAACATTATTAAGTATATAAACAATTGATTGATGTTAAAAGTAAAAAAAATAAAAAAGTCAACACAATAAAAAACTTAAAGGGCGCAATATCATTATAATGAAACCGGAAATACAAATAAAATTAGTCATTAGAAAGTGTAATAAACACTCATCCTATTTTGCCCTTTCGATTGTGGCAAACTCCAATCAGAGGGATGAGACCCGACCTGGAAAAGTCCAGATATTTTTCAGACAACACATTACATAAAAAATCACACAAAACACATTAATAATAATCAGTTTAAATACAGTATTATTTTTACAGCAAACGAAAGATATATGAGAAAAATAAGCTGTAGTCGTAAACAAGGGGTGTTTAATAGTTTTGAAAAAGATTATTTACAATTAATCGGAAACATAATATTCTCCTAAATACATAAAAAACAACAACTAGAAAATACAATAAAAAGTGCATTATAAATTAGAAGCATAACCGGAAAGAACTGATTTAGTATTGATATTGTAATTTGTCAAACACTGTTTATAGCTTCTGTTTTTAATGTATTCTCTGCAATTTGTGTGTTCTTGAAATATATCTAAATGTATTATGTACATACTATGTTGCTATCAATAAATCTGTATTTATTATTTATTTATTTATTCCACTTTATATAACGCTATAACCTTACCAGTTTCAAGCTTTTCACGTCGTCATCAGGGGAGCACTAACAAGAATTATGGTTTGTGCTCCCTGATGATGAGGTGAAAACCTTGAAAACAGTAGGGTTATATACTCGTGTGTTAGTTACATAAAGTGGAATAAACAGTGCTTGATAAAACAAATTACAATGTCTTTAAACCTCCACAATGTTAATGCCTTAACTACAAATAATATATTAGTATTATGTTAACATGTTATACATACTAAATTTAAAATATGCATTTTCCCCCAGCACCCTTTAGTGATCGAAATCACTCCAAGGGTGCTTTCGTAACTGAAGATTCCCTCGAAATACAAGCCTTATGCCTCAATATGAAGTATAATTCGTGTAATAAAGTCAGTGGCTCAAAATAACCGATTGTTGTTGGTATGACTCTTGTCTCACAGCTCGGAGGTGTTAGATTTTCGTTGGTAACCAATATTTTTAATATTAGTTTAAGTCTTGTTTTCATTAAAAGCATCTTTAAAAGCTTTCTGGTTCGTTGAAAGAGATTGCCCTATGGCAATAAACCCGTCAGGTTGTACTGTTTACATCGAAAGTGTAATACAATACAATATCAGCTGCGGCACAGTGTACAGCCGAAGACTTATTGAAACAACCCTATTCCAAAGAATGGAACTAACATAGTCACTCTGAATCATTAATCAAGGAAACCAAGTTAATTTGCTCAATTAATCTCAACAAGGCACAAATCTCGCTTAACCTTTTCGAATGGACACCCTACTAGTCGGTCACTTATTAACAATAGTGTTTACTAAAGTAACAGATTCGAATGTTTTAACAAACCTTCTAGTATGAATCAAATGTTTAATAGTATATTCTCGGAAAATAAATAATAGTTAATTGTTACTGTTTTACACAATGCTTTTTCAAATTGTGTCCAACAAAGACGACTGCTCCAGTGATTACAATCGAATTCAAGTCACAATATAAAACACAACGGGCGATACCTCGTGAAATCACACTGATATACAAAATTTTGTACAAGCAACACTTTGGATACTAATTATTTCGTTTAATTCCAGTGTTCTGATTCTGGTCCAACAAGCTTTCACAGATGGGAAGGGGATGGAAGATGCTACGAGAGGTACAGCCGAGGACCCTGCAGCCCAGGGGAGGTGCTTCTTCCTGGAGGAAAGTGTGGCTGTGAAGATCATCTTCCACACTTCCACACGGGATCCAGATCCTGCTTTGAGATAGGTATGAGAGTCCAACCAACTTCCGTAAGCAAAAGGAATATATTATACTCGTATAGTTAGACAAAATTCTTAAAGTTTAGGGGTGTGTTTCTTCCAAGATGGCCATCTTCTGCACTTCAACTCGGGGTTCGGGTCATTTTCTTATTTGATAGAGTTCTGATTTAATAACTTATTAATCCGAAACTTATTTTCCAATAACAACTACAGATCAAGAAAAATGTCTTAACACCGATGTCTAGAATTTACTTTAGGAGTTATTTTACTTTCAAGCCTTTTTCACCTGGATTACCAGCGCTTAGTAGTTGTGTAACATACTTTTCAAAGTACTTTTGGGGCGACAGATGTTACGAAACGGCACTAAATAAGTGCATGGAAATAAAATAACTCAGAAAATCTTTTTTGATACTTAGAATTATTTTTACTACATTTTAATAATAATTTAGTCTTAGAATATTTAATAATTGATTACTTTGTTATATCACTAATTACATATATCCCCGCTACACGTATTTCTACCTCCCATCCAGGCGGAATGCTTGAAGGGAGTAATTAGTAGAATAATAAATAAGGGAGTTATTAGTGGAGTAAGTAATTAATTGATAAATACCATAATATAGAGTTCCACAAAGTTAAAACCGAAACCTGTGATAAATTCAATTTTCTTTATTCTTTCCACATACATTTGTTTCAGGGTCTATCGGTCCGTGTAAAAAAGGACAGCGCTTCACCCTCTCTGCTACAACCCCTGGAAAAGCTCAGTGTATCTGCAAACCCAACAACGTCCTTTGGTCTGACGGAGCTTGCTACAGATTATACACGAGAGGACCGTGTGCCCAAAACGAACTTCTCGCACCTCCAACTAGATGTGTGCCTCTTCCATGTCGAAGATCCAGACTCTACTTCCCAGAACATAAGCGGTGTTTCAGAATTGGTACCCAAGGTCCTTGTGCAGTTGATCAAGTGGTTTTATTCGATTTCGAAGCTCGTCCATCAATAGATGGCATTTCTTATAACGGCGTGTGTGGGTGTGCTGGAGCACTCTCTTTAGATAATCCTGATGGATGTACAAAGAATAAGATGGCTGATGATAATTGTATGGAAAGTCCAGGAATGGTTGCCATTGATGGAGGGTGCCACATGCTTTATACTAAAGGACCTTGTGGTGATGGGCAGTGGTTGATTCCGAAGAGAAATTCAACAGATGCCAAAACAGCTGAATGCGCGTGTAAGCCAGGGTTTACAAGATATCCACCAGAAGATTCCGCCAAAGAAGGTAGATTAAAGGATTCTTGTTTACCACCATCGTTTTCTTTGGCGCAGTATTTGAATATCAAGTATAAATCAAGCTGATAGTATTTTTTATTATTAAACAATAATATTGTTATACATATTATGTCGTATTTTCCGGTGTCTATAAGATGGTCCAGGACCGTAGTGGATGAAGGGAGTAAGTCCCTAATAAGTATTTTAGCAAGATAAACGCCCTGTGGTATCGACTGACGAAGCAATTGTTGGACCGCTACAACTTTTGTGGAATTTTTGAATTACAACAAATGGAACTATTTTGGATAGTTGATAAAACTACGACATGGAAGTGAGTGTATATTTGGATTGTGAATTTATTTATTTTTAGCTGTGAAACGTAGTTAATCTGGAACTCCAGTATTAGGTACTAAAATTGAACAAAGTGGAATAAAATTATCGTGCAATAATATTTTCGACTTTGTAACTTTTAAAAAAGTGATATTATTTTAAAATTGTCTTATGAATATTTTTTATTTGTTTTTTTTAGGATATAAATTACTAATTTTAATAAAAGATTTTTTTTGTTAGTTCTGAACATTGCAAAATATTTTTATCAATTAAAATATATAATTACATCATTAATTCATCCTGTCGTGTAGCTCATGACTGAGTATCATGACTCCCATGATAGCCTCCGACGACTCCCCTCCATCCATCCCTGTACTCCGCGGCTCGAAGGGCAGTTGTTAAGGGTCTGTCCAGATGAGGCGTTTTACGCGCGATTCGAGTAGCGCGTTTCGAATTAATCAAGGTAAATTGATCTAGCTTCGCGGTATTTATGAAATTTACGAACATGTAACATATGTTTCTGTAAAATGTCTTCTTCCTCCGTGTGATTGAGTTAGGAGGAAGAAGACATTTTACAGAAACATTCGTAAATTTCATAAATACCGCGAAGCTAGATCAATTTACCTTGATTGATTCGAAACGCACTATTCGAATCGCGCGTAAAACGCCTCATTTGGACAGGGTCTAAGGATAGTCCTGTTGTGTATCTCACTTGATCAGTCCAACGTATTGAGATTCTTCCTCTTGTGTGTCGCCCTTCTACGCCTCCAGTAACTACAAACCTCTCCTAACTGTTTCCTTGACCACGAGTAATGTGCCCAAAAAATAGGAGAACTTGTTATTGTCGACAATCTGTCGGTGGTTCTCAGTTCTTTGAGAACGGAGACGTTAGTTCGCAATTACAACATTACCTGACGATAAAAAAACATTTTCATCCAATGCATCATTCAAAGGAGGTAATTAAATAAGAATAATTTTCATACAGTTTAATGTGTATGTAAATTAATTACAGACTATTTTTATGTGTACAAAAAATGCACACAGACGATTTTTTTACAGCAAAATTTATGGTTTGATCTGAGATGGATGGTATGCAATTTGTTCAAGGATAGTATTTAATTGGGGCTTATTTTATGATAAACGATGAACACCTTTTTTAAATGGCTGTTCACCCAAATTTGGGTGTTCCCAGTCAGTCAGCAATTAATGAGTTGATAACATTCATTGAGAATATAAAATATATTATAGAAGCACAACCACGGCAAGCTATCACTTTACGTAACTTATCTTTAAGATTTTAAATTCATCGTCAATAGTCATTATTGGAATGCTCTTTTGATTTTCAACATTTCGTAAGTACTAAAAATCAATTTGTAATAATCATCGACAGAAAAAACCTTTTAACTTTATGATTGAACAATATAATCTTAAACCACATAACCGTTTATTATGTAAAAAAATTGAAGTATTCTTCTGTTAAGTGTTTGTTTTTTTAAGCATTTCGTGCGTTAAAAAAACTGTAAGGTTGAATTGCCAGTTGACGCGGCCATACTGCGAGTTGATCACGAGTTACCTTAGGGCCCACGTGAAGATACGTGAAGTACAATTTTTAATGACAATTAAGTAAGATTTTTAGGTTGAATGCTGTTGACAACGGGTTGATCGGAGTGAAGTTGACGAGGATTTGACCGCAGTAAAGTGGAAACCAAGCCTAAGAAAATATTAAGGAGTACTTTTTTGATTACACCGAAATTTACGAATGTCAGCAAGCATTATCATGCATTAATATCACGCCTCATGACAGCTTTCCTCGGCGTTTAGTTTTTATACAATCCTTTAATATGTACATTAATGGTGTATAATACTCGCCAGTAGTCTTGTGTTTCACTTTTTGAAGTCAATTAGTAGAATTCCCTTACAATTCTAAAAAAAAATGTTTTGGGGTTATGACACCTTGGCTTTTTGGGCCGTGGCGATCCCCGACTAATAAACGGCACAATAACGTTAAATGTTGTAATAGTTACAACAATTGGAACAAGACGAGAGGTTTCTGATAGCAAATATTCCTCGACTACAAACGAGGACCAGTCTAATCTACAATACTTATCTATTATTATTGTTATTTACTTATATTATTATTAATATGTGTATCAAGTTTCACTGTTATATGTTCAAAAAGTTTAGTAGAAATTAGTTAAAAATGATCTCAGTAACAAAATACACGAATATATGGTTTATAGTTAAGGCATTAACGTTGTGGAGGTTTAAAGACATTGTAATTTATTTTATCAAACACTATTTATTCCACTTTTTGTAACGGTATAACCCTACCGGTTTCAAGGCTTTCACCTCATCTTCAGGAGAGCACAGGTATTGTTTGTGCTCCCCTGAAGAAGAGGTGAAAGCCCTCAAAGCGGTAGGGTTATACCGTTACAAAAAGTGGAATAAACAGTGTTTGATAAAATAAATTACAAAATACACAAAGTTTAATTGCAAGTTTGCTTGTATGGAAAATGAAAAAAATATTTCATAATTTTGAATTCGGATTTACCGTTATTTTTTAAAAGGTAATCTACCAAAACTGGGGTGATTTGTGTCATCAAATTCAAGTCACTATGCAATTAAATGAGTCTATATAGTAAAACAATTTTTTTTAAATGACAATTCTCGACAATTTAAAAGTTTCAGCTGATTAAGCTTCAAAAATTTAACAATCGATCTTTATGTGAAAAAGCTCCACGAAGAAAAAGAAACGCAACATTAATTGATTTAACGTTTTATTCTATATTCAAATATTTATAACAATGCAATATCTTTAAACTTTGACATGTTTGCAATATTGACATTTAAATTTTAGTCAAAATTTGGACATCGCTGGTAATTAAATTTCGAGACTGAATATGTCTGATGATGAAGAAGACGATGAAAGGATCAATATATTTGAAGATGGTCACTGGACCTGGGATGATTTTGAAAATTCATTAAAGTTTATAAGGTAAATGACAATAAATTTGACTTTTAACAGTTCGTAGTCAACATATTTCCCTCACCATTATATCAATGCCATGGAAGTTCGATATGGTATAAACAGAAATTTCATGATAAGTTCAGTTCGGGTTTAAATCCAGCTGGAACCCAAATTTTTAAAAAGGCTTTTAGTCTGGTTTTCACTTAACGCCACTTTAATATATTTCTGATTGGTTTTACGAGATTGCCCCATGGCAGTAAGTCCGCCAGGTTGTATTGTATACAACGAAAGTGTGATACAATATATGTATGATACATATACAGCTTGTGACATACGTGTACTTAAACATCAATAGGTGTTACTCTACTGATTTAAGGGTTTAAGGTATAAAACATAAGTTATTTTATACATGCTAATTTTGTTATACAGGCAAATTCTACTGAAAAATACCCTTTCTAATTAATTTTACTGGTAGAAATTTCCTGAAAGGGTGGAATTGCAATTTAAGTCTTATGGTGTCCCAAGTTATGGCAATGTAGAATTCGTACGCTTTTGCCGTCTGTGGTAACATACGTTAGGGTTCCGAAGGTGTTAGAAGTTTGAAGACTACTGTTATAGAGAAACCATTCAAGCAAAATCCAAGACATACAGACACTTCTCAAAACGATTTTTTACAGATTTTCATATATATTTTTTCCTCTCAATTTAGTCACAAAATAATCATCGATGATGAAGACGAACCCCCTCCGCCTGTCTCAGACGATATCTCATTCCGAAGAGACATAGACTTACTTGAGCAGGTAAAATCATTATATAATGTTATCTTACATCTTCATCTCTCGACTCATACGGCACCCGGCACTAAGTGATCTTTGGATTATCCTAAAATATTCATGAATAAGCTTCAGAGATTCTATGACTACGAAGACCCATCCATCATTCTCGAAACAGATGTCAAATTCTCCATTCAACGATTTGTTATGGCCATGTCTTTGAAAAAGTGAGTGTTGCGTTGTTGAGATATTATTGAAGTAACAAGAAATGTAGTTTCTTGTTCATATAAATCTTTTTAAACTGTCAGAGTTCACCAACACTAGCAAAAAATCTGTTATCGCTTACAGTTTTAGAAATATTCACTCTCCTTTCTGACTTAAGGTTTAAGCATACAGAATCGTTGTATTAAATAAACCCAGTTGAAGAGTTTTTTTTTTTTTTTTAAGGAGTATTTTCTCAGATGGGGGAAGAGTAAAGACGGACATCGAAAAGCGTGGGCGATAGGAAACAATGCCAATGGGGCACTAAAACATATATATTTGAACCGGATAGTATCAAAATCTACTAAGATGATAAAGTCCACAAAAGTATTGTGTTACCAACTTTGTTGTTTGGGAGTGAAACGTGGACCTGGAAAAAAGACTGAGATAAATCTTATAAATATTATATAAATGCGCACTTTGAGACGAATACGTGGAGTGACATGTATGACAGAATACGAAATGAAGTGATCAGGGATGAATGTGAACTTTAGGCTTATATTAAGTAAGATGAAGATCACGCTGTGATGATATGGACATTTGGAACGAATGAATGACGAAAGATTAGCAAAACAGATATAAAGTTTAAATATGTATGGAAGAAATGTGAGAGAAAGACCAAGGAAAGTGTGGTTGGATCCAGTGAATTATATTCTGAAACAAGAAAGCTTAAAAAGTCTGGCGCTCTACCCTCTCTGCCTGTCCCGAAAAGGAGATGGCGTGATGGTATGTTTGTATTTATATTTTATTTAAATTTTTGTTAATTAACCCTTGCCTTACTGTGCTAAAAAATTCCGCCAGCCACGGTGCTGGACGCTAAGCGTCCAGTGAAAAATGTATATTTTAAATTAAAATTATGCAAAATCTGCTAGATTATTTTTTGTAATTAGCTATAAAAATAATTTTATTATGTATTAAAACGTCGAATAATCAAATAAAATACAAATCCTGGTCACTCACTATCCATCACAGGGTGGCAAGTGTTAACTCAAATATTGTTTTCATATACTAAGTTATGGATACCAATAATAAAAATGAAACAAAATCTGATTTATTGGAAGAAATTGCTTTCAATCAATAAATCCATCAGATATATTTGTAGGAAAGTATTAAATAAAATAATGTATTTTTATTAAACCACTGGTTTGTTACTTCTGGTCTCGGATTCTCATCGCGCACTCAGGAACGTATGGACAGACCGGCTGCCGGCTAGACTGCATGCAATACAATAGCGCTAAGAAGGAGGTCAGGTTATGTCAGAGACGACAAAATATTCACAAGCCGATATCATAATCTTCCATTTGAATTTTATAAAATATTTATTAAGTGTTATTGTCAATAAATTAGTGAATAAAAATTTTCACAATATACGAGTGTTAGTATTTCCTTATTTTTATGACACAAATTCCAATGAAAGAAAATTATCTATTAACTTTGCGTTCGTTGTTTTTATTCACATTTCAATTAAAGAAAAGAATCTATTTCTTTTGCGTTCATTATTTTGATGAAAATTTCAATGAAGGAAAATTATCTATTTTACGTTCGTTGTTTTTATTACAATTCCAATAAAAGAAAATTGTCTATTTCTTTTGGGTTCGTTTTTTTTTTTTAATAATCTTAGTAACCAACATAATAAACAAACTAAGATGATACATACATACACACCATTACGCCCTTTCCCTGTCGGGGGTAGGCAGAGAGGACAGAGCGACAGACTTTACTATATCAACACACATTCTTAGCTTCTTCTACACCAACTTTGTGGCCTAATTGGTAAGACGGTTGTCTCCCAGCCCGGAGGTTACGGGTTCAATTCTCGTTGGAAACCAGATTATAAAAAAAAAGAACTCTTGTCTGGTGCTTCACTCAAGGCCTATTTAACATCTTTCTGGTTAGTTGGACGATATTGCCCAACTGGTTGCACTGTATACAATGAAAGTGTAATACAATACAATACATTAATACACCTTATCATTCAACTCTAAGATTTTTCTGACTCTACATTTCCTTTTTCAGAATTTAATTAACTTAATCCAACCTTAGTTTCTTTGGTTTTCCTCTCCCACGCCACCCAGTCACATTCGCATTATATATCTGTTTTGTTAGTATGTCTTCATTCATTCGTTCCACATGCCCAAACCATCTCAGTGTGCTCTTATTCATCTTACTTAGCATACCAGCCTTAAGTTCACATTCATTCCTTATAACTTCATTCCGTATTCTGTCATACATTGTCACTCCATATATTCTTCATAATGCACGCATTTCTACGACATTTATTCGGCTCATCTCGGTCTTTTTTCACGTTCACCTTTCGCTCCTAAACATCAAAGTTGTCACCAAAATGCTATTGTGGTATGTATCTTAGCAAATTTTGATACTGTCCGGTTCCAGTATACACATTTTAAAGCTCCATTGAATATGTTTCCTATCGCTACAGACTGTTCGATATCCCTCTTAACTCTTCCATCATCTGAGAAAATACTACCCAAAAAGCGGAATTCCGCAATTTGCTCCAATATTTAATTATCCGCCCATATGTCGCATTTAGATAAGACAATAAATGTTATAGCAATGCTTGATTTGTGTTGAAAACCTGGAGTATGAGTATTACAACGTGTGCTTTGAGTTGAAAACCTGGAGTATTACAATGCGTGATTTATGTTGAAAACCTGGAGTACGAGTATTACAATGCGTGCTTTGAGTTGAAAACCTGGAGTATTACAATGCGTGATTTATGTTGAAAACCTGGAGTACGAGTATTACAATGCGTGCTTTGAGTTGAAAACCTGGAGTATTACAATGCGTGATTTATGTTGAAAACCTGGAGTATTACAATGCGTGATTTATGTTGAAAACCTGGAGTATTACATTGTTTGATAAAGTTGGAAATTTTCACATAAATGATAACTATTTGTTAGAAATGGATGTTATAAGTATAATTTAAAAGGAATCTCGAGATAGTTTGACCACATTGAGATAATGAGTTGTGAAAGTCTTACGAAACAAATATATATGTCAGAAATTAATGGAAAGTGAGGAAAAAGTGAAAGAAGATAGATGTAGAAATTTTAACTGAGGGAAAAGTAAAAAGTATAAGAAACAGGAGGGCGTGTATCACGAGATGTATGAATATGGCATGCGCATGGATATGTAAATGTGGAGACATGTCGTGATGGTATATGTATGTAACAAAAAAAAAGTAACGGTACTACGTAACACAGAAGAAGTGATTGATCGAACGAGAATTTTGTAATTTTGTAAGTCAAAATTTGATCTTATTTGCAAGTAAGCATTAATTTGTCTAGCACAAGGGTTCCCAACTTGTGTTCCACGGAACCCAAGAGGTCATAATTTAAAATATGTATGAAACATGTATTTAACATTACCATACCTGAAAAAAATGTGAAATTCCGTATGTTCCGAACGAAAATAGAATACTTACTGAAGAAAGTTGGATGTCAACTCCTCATATTAAAATTCACAATGATATAAATTTTGAAAAAAAAATAATTACATTTCTTCACATTGATTACTGACTGCCCGTCTTTGTGGGGTTCGTGGGCATGTGCTCACGTATATGTTTGTGGATTTCGTGGGGATGGATAGTCATTTGAATGATTTATGCGACCACGTAACTTGCTTCATTTACTTTTGTCTGGTTGGCTGGAAGAGATTGCCGCCTGGCAATAAGCCCGCCAGATTGTATTTGCAATAAAAGTGTTAAATAAATAAATAAAATTACTAGTTTGAATTAATAATATTTTCTTTCCCATTATTTTTGTTTTATCGTATTTTCAATACGAAATAAAAATATTTATTTAAATCAGATAAAATTGTCGAGGTTTCAATTTTTTTCGACGTGAAAAGGGTTCCACGATTAGAATATGTCGAGAACCGCTGAGTTCAGCACATACTGGCTTATATAACCTTTGCATGCCGACTACATGGTAGGACTAATTGCATACATTTTTTGATGTGTTGAGTGATATGTTAGATTGGCTGCCTGTAGTTTTTATGAACATTGGTTGATCTTTATGAAATTTGTGTAAGCAACCTCGTGATATGTAGGCTGACCTTAAAACTGTAAGACACGTGTATTACGCTTGGTGGTTTTGAATTCGATTCCCGACAATGCCCAAAAAACTTCATGATTACCAGTTTGTTTGAGTTTCTATGCATAATGCACAATCTATCGGCGTACAAATGACGCCCGATACCGAATTACGTGCAGTGGTTCTAAACCCGAAGACTGGATTAACGCGACCATAAATATTATGGACGTAATTTAAGACTAAAACTCATAAACCGCTCAAGAGCCCAAAAATACGTAAAGAGTTATAAGAAAAAAACTGTGCGGTATTTGAGTCAACTGCTTGTGGAGATGTGCCCAGTGACATCTTTGGTTGTAAAACAGAATCACTTTTAGTTTGAATTCATGTATATGCCATTTATGGGTATATTGTCGCTTATTGATAGACTGTTTTTCCGTAAAAAACAATAAAAAATCAAAATATGATTGTTATGTGGTTTATGAGTTTTACTTTTCAATTATGGAAAATTACTTAATCCACATTTTACTTATGTACTCTGAGATTTTTTTACTGCACATATAATTCCCAGATCCAAAGGTTGCAAAAATGGTGTTTTGAGTAATTTTGAGGTAAAAATTCAACTTGAACATGTATAGCTTGCATATTAAATTACGTCTTGACCAATTATCAATTAAATTTAAAAAAAAAACTAAATTTACCTATCATTTGAACATCCAAATTCATTAGCCATAATAAAATACTTTTGTGATCCAAGCCCATTGGTTTGATATCTTCAGTCGAAAAATGTTCACTTTGCTGAAATTTTTATTTCGTTAACCTTTTCCTTCCTGTGCTAAAAAATCCGCGCATTCCGGTGTTGTGTATTCAATACACATCAATACACATGTAAAAATGAGCGATTTAAAATCGAAAAAATAAGGATATTCATAGCCAATCCCTTAAATTAAAAGTAAAGTCAAAAGTGATAATAATTGAAATTTAATTGCTGAAAACATGAAAAAAAAACATCGGCCGACGTTCACAAAACGGGCGAAGCGACCACCTCAAACGAAAGTCCGCGAGCTACTGAAGCGAGCGAACTGAGATTCTATTTCTTGCGTTCCCATATACCGAAGTAGAGTGAGAGTGAGACGTGAATAGCGTCGTTTCCTCACCCATAGTGGTTTTTTAGAATTAATATACCTACGTCACACACTGGCACACGTTTGATTGCATTGGTGAATTTATTCCTGATTTTCACAAAATATATCTGATGTGGCCATGCTAATTATTATTAATATTATTTTTTCATTCAATGCGTAAATGTATTACGGAGGAACACCTAAAATCTGAACCCAGTATTTATTATATTTATAGAGATATTAAAGTTTTTAGAAGCAATTTGTACTAGTTACACATCACAGGGGAGGATGGGTTAAAATAGAATTAACATAGTTAAACATATTGTTTTATTCGTTCGTTCGATTCAACAAAAATATTTGTAATTCCAAAAATTTCGTTACTTCAGTATTCGTTATAAGATTTGACCTGTATTAGTGTATGTTTTACAAAAATGTATATATTATTTGGAAAACTACTTGTGATTTTCGGATGGTATCTAGTAACAATAAATTTTCTCAATCAATTTAATTAATTAGTTTTTAATCTTATAGGTCCTATTTAAAAAGAAATTTTATCGGAAAGTACAAGAGGGTGATAATGATGTTATAGTTTTGCAGGTAATATTCATTGAATCATTTTACTAAGTTTTTATTTGTTCTTTAGAATTTATTGATTATTTCTTTAGAATTTATAATCATAAACCAAATTGTTTTGCAAAACACAACCTATTCCATATCAGTTAAAACTATTTTACATAAGAGCTTTTTTAAGGTTTTATGTAAATTTAAATAATCACAAAAATAAATTAATAAATTATTTTATTTTTTCTTTAATTTATATTAATAATCATTAGCAAGTTATTTTTCTATAGTATGCGTAAATCCATTTTAAGATATTTAAATAAGACATAATAGCTTTTATTTTTTATAAATTAAAATGTAATATGAAATTAATTATTTTATTTGGGAATATTATACTTGCTCAAATGGTTTGGGTCCAATTGTTCTGGGCTACAGTGAACAAGATAAAGATTGCTATAGTTCGGAAATTCTAGGATGAGTCCTGTGACAGCTCACAAATTTGCCCCAATACAACCTGGAAACGATATTCAGTAATTTTAATTATTTTATCAACTTTAATATAAGCCTCAATTCTAATAAATAGCAAGTTATTTAGGTAAATACTCGTACATTACATAAGGTTGTATTGGGGAAAATTTGTGAGCTGTCACAGAACTCATCCTAGAATTTCCGAACTATAGTATGATGACCAGCCTCTGATAAGAGATGGCACCTCGAGAAGAAGAAGTAACTTTTGATGATATCCATGCTTACAGGTTCAATTCCTGTTGGTGTTCAACATTTTTTAAAAGGGTATCAGTCTGGTTTCATTTCAGAACCTTTTAACATATTAGTGTTGGCTGTAAGAGATAGCCACATTACAATAAACTTGCCAGGTTGTATTGTATATAATAAAAGGTAATACAATAATATGATTTTGAATATCTAAATTTCAAAATAAGTAATTACTTATTTTCACCCAAAACTTAGATATTAATGTGCTCTTTGTATGGTGTCGCTGTATTATATTGCCTTAAAAGAGGAAACAGATGCATTAAATGCATTATTGCCTTGAGCTTTGCAGAATGATTTCATGTAATATTGTGGTTTAGATGCATATACTTTGTATTATTTTGTATATTTATTTAATATCATTAAAAACGTTGTCAATATTTTAAAAAAGAAAAGTAATAGTTACATTAGTACAAAAAAAATTATGAAGGCTATTTAAATTTCTAGAAAACCTTAAAAACAGTCTCATGTCAAATAGTTTTAACTGATATTAAATAGTTTGTGATTTGGAAGACGGTTTAGTTTATATAACGAATTTAAGTAGTTTTCAATTAAAAAGTGTAATTGTGATTTTTATTTTTGATGTATCTGTGCCATATTTTTTTTGTTCGGTATATCATTTTTTTTCATTTTACGCGTGTAAGTTCTAATGTTTTTCAATTTTATTGTTGATTTTCATTTTTGATAAATGACATGTTTTAAAACTTGTTTGATTGCTATTTTCATTTTTTTTGTTGTTAAAAATAAATAAATAATGTGATGATTTGGTTCTTGGAAAAAATTAAAAAACTTTTGTAAATATAAATTGTAGGATATAAAGGACTTTGTTCTGTTCACTGCGCCGAAAGGGAACTTGACCTTCAAGCTGATCAACACCCTCCACACCTGTGCCTACGAGAGGTTTCTAAGGACTCTGATTGTGTACACTCAGTATTATATTCAGGTTAATTTTCATTTTCTTTTAAGAGTCTCACTGACAATCAACGTAAAATCAATGTTAAAAATGATCACACTGCAGTATATTGCACTTCCAATACATATCATACCATTTTATGTTATTTCTTTCTACAAACCAGAAAGATTTTAAATGACCTTATGTGAAAAAACAGACTGAATTTCTTTTTTTATTCCATTAGGAGTCAAAACTGAAGTCAAGTGCTCTACCAAATATGTCAAATAGGTCATCTTTATTTTATACAAAGTGTGTTGTGTACATCATTAGCAATTGTGTATTCAACAGCACTTATTATAATCATTTTTTAAGATAATTAACCACACTCATGATGCGATTTGCCAGTTAGAAAAAAATTATTTCCGGATTATTTATGCTTGTTGGCCGATCTGGTTTGGTCATCAGTGGGGGTTTAAATGTTGAACAAAAAAGTCCTTTAATTATAACATGATGTTTGAAAAAGTATATCATATTCAAACGTGATCAGCCTTAACTAAATAATCCTTTTTTTATATTTTACAGTTAATAATTGGTTGAATTAACGCTGTCGAAATGTATATCTGACACTTTCCACTATATACTCGTATACTTATTAACTCTCAACTGAAATCTAAAAGATTAGTAAGTGCAAATTAAACTTACCAAACAATATCGGACATCAAAAAGGAGAAAATTTATGTTTTTTTTGTATCAGATATAGGGAGTAAATTATTTATAAATAAATATTCTAAAAATTATGCACAGTTCAATTTTCACTAACTTTGTTACAGAATTGTGTGAAATTTTTTCCTCACCTGTATTGGCCAAATACATGCAAATTGACACATTACAAAAACTTTCTTTATGTTATAATCACAAATCTGAATATCTACAGTCTTTCTTTGTAGGTTACAATACCCTCAAAAGATTTCTGTATTTTCTCACCAATATGAAATTATATACTCTACTTTCATATGCTGAGAAGTTTCTAAATAAAGGTCAAAATCTTACTAGAATCACAATCGTAAAACATTACTGTATTTTTTTTGACACTAATATTATATATTAATTCATTGTTTTTTCTCCTTAATTTCAATTCTGAGTTTGAGTCTCAATTGTTTAGTTTATGAGAGATGAAAGATTTTCAAAGTTATTTCGCATAATCATAAAAGTTATCATCCGAGTACAAGTGTAGAATGGGTGACTTTTTAAGATAGACTGTGATTAGTCTGAAACTTCACTAACCTACTAATAGAAATCAACTGATAAATACACAGTATGTAAATAATTTGAAATGAATGGAAACGAAACAAGTGTAGAATGGGTGACTTTTTAAGATAGACTGTGATTAGTCTGAAACTTCACTAAACTACTAAAAGAAATCAACTAATAAATACACAGTATGTAAATAATTTTTAATGAATGAAAACGTTGCATAGAATGAGGGAAAAAACAATGTACGACAGAATAAGAAATGAGGACATTGAAAAAGATTGCGGATTGCAAGGAGATGCAGTGCTTAAGATGAAGAAAGAAGCATTGAGATAGGGCAGCCACATGGAACGAATGAAAGAGGAAATATTTAGAATAATAATCGATGAGTAGTATAATAGGTACGAGATGTTTGGGAACATGTAGAAAATTTGACATGACCAAATTCAGAAAGAGGGAAGGAAAGGGTTCATGGATGTGGTAGAAGTGAAAAGATGTATGCCAGGATAGAGTAAAATGTAAAACTGTTGACTGGCGTGGTGGTGATGATGATGAGTATATAATTCCATTTTTCTTTCTAATTAAGCCTCAATTTAGTTGAAGCACTATTAATGTGAAGTATTAATTAAATCATACTGTTTTCTGGAATTGACAAAAAAAATTCTAAGGTTCGCAATGTCATGGATCGTCGCATGGCCGATGGGGCCAAGAAGATCCGGCTTCCTGCCAGTGATATCAAGGAGAGGGTCTTGGAAGAGTCATTAGCTGACTTCAGAAGTCTCGTTGCTAGAGAATACCTCTATCTACACTTGGGTTTGTTTAAATACATGTACACAATTTATTATTTTTGTGGTGTCCACAATTTATACGAGGAAAAATAAGATTTTTTTTTCTCCAACTTATTTTGTGCTCCAACTTATTTTGTGCGCAACTTATTTTGTGCGCAACTTATTTTGTGCGCAACTTATTTTGTGTGTACTGTGATGAATATCAAAGTTTTTCTGCTCTATGACACTCCATATTAGAATATTTAAGAATAAATTACTTTTTTATTCCGCAAATTACATTAATCCACACAAAACATCTTTCTGCCTCATATATCGAGGCTCTCTTCAAAAATAATAATCTTGGTTTGTGCTTATGAGAGAATACTAAAGTCCGTCTAGTGTCATATTTCATTGATACGTGTGTGGTATAGGTCCAAAGGAATTTTTTTCATGAGAGATGAAATATTTTGTTGCAAAATTAATTACACCATTTTTTTTGGTTCTAGTTTTATGTATTTTTAATCTTTCAAATTTAATTGTTTTCTGTAACTTTTGTGACGTATATAAATTTTAACTTTACTTTCTTTGAAATTATGATTTGTCTCTATTGTATGGTTTACAAATTTTGAAAAGCTGTTATTTGATAGACAATATTGACGTTCTTGTAGTTTAGCACCTATATTATTCTATGTAATTCTAATATATAATGTGCTTGTGAAAGTAAATAAGTGAAATGTGTTCTTGAGAAAAAATACAACCTTTTTTAGCCAAAAAATTAACTCAGATTTTATCATGTTTTGTAAAACTAAATACATATAATTATAGCATAATTTCTATTCCTGATAATTTATGAAGACCAATTTCATTAAACCATTTGAAGACTGAATGAATAAGACTTGATTTATATTGAAAGAAATGCAAATAAAACAATAAAAGCACCAAACCCTTTTTACAAATATTTAATAATATAAATTCAATAAACATCTATGAAATTATCGTTTTACTAAATTATAAAATATTAATAAAATTTTACAGGAACATTTCTATGGCATTTTGGTAAAGAGGTAGAAGTCATCAATGACTTATTTGTCAGTTTGAAGTTTTGCAACACTTGCATTCTTAAAATACAGACCTCAGGTAAATTTTATAGGTAAACTTTGAATGCATAAATAATTTATGTATTCAAAGTTTACCTTTAAAATTTACCTGAGGACTGTATTTCAGGAATACAAGTGTTGCAAAACTTCAAACTGACAAATAAGTAATTGGCGATTTGTACCTCTTTACCAAAACGCCATAGATTTGATGGTTTACACTGGAATAACTATTTTTGTTGAAAATTAGATGTTTCTATTTCTGATATCAGGGTACTTGAGGTTATGTTATCCCGAAAAGTAATCTCTCAATTTACATAAAATATCTAAAGGTTTAATATATTATATATTAATGGCAGAAATTTTAAAAATACACTCTTGCAAAGCTAGATAAAATTAGTTTTCATAATTTGTAACTTGTACCACAATGTGAAATAAAACTTTTGATATTCTTTCACAGATGACTCTATTAGAAAAAATAAAAGATTGAGTTTGATCGATGTGGAGACACGATACACTGAAATGCTGATTAGAATAAGTATTCAAGTGGTGTGGATAGCACTTTTACGACCTGATTTTGACCTGATCGGTGAGAATAAAATATTTACTCAATTGAATTGAAATAAGTCAAATGTCCAACATATACAATACCATACAACTGTTTACCAATAGAGAGATTCATCATCTCAGCCTAATGAACTGTGGACTGATCTGAATAGGGGCATTTTATGGCAATTCCGTGTTCCTGAGGGAACTTATAGGGTGGCTATAATGAAATATATTGAAACTTATATGAACAAATACGAGTATATACCAAAAGAATCTGACCCATAAAATGCATTTATTCAACAAACGTACAACTTCTGTGGTCTAGTTGGTACGATAACTACTAACCATGGAGTTTTGGGATATTTACTATGGATTTGTTACAATTAGAGCTGTTGTCTGAGTCAAGAGTCGGAGTCATGGAATCGGTTGGTTTTTTGTGGAATCGGAGTCGGGAGATACTATTTTAACCTTTCCTTCCCTGTGTTGAGTATCTTCTACACGTTGCTTCTAATAACCATCAATATCTCTATAAATATAATAAATACAAGGTTAAGATTTTAGGTATTCCTCCATAATATATTTACGCATTGATTTAAAAAATAATATTAATAATAATCAGAATTTATCGACTACATCGAGGTGTTTTGTAAAGATCGAAAACAAATTCGCATTTAAACGCTGCGAGTGCCTCGTCTTGACGATAGGTGAATAGTATGCGGGAAGCGCGACACTATATTCGCATCTCACTCTTGCATACTAGACTGAATTGCGAGGAGCTGAATTGTCTCAACGTCGCAAGCAAAGGCGTAAGCGCCGGGGTATGCGACTGACGTTCCGCGCCACTAGTAGCTTCTAGGCTTGCAAATAGGTTAGATGTACGCCCGTTCCGTGAGCGTTTTTTAATGTTTTCAGATTGTTTTTTAATGTTTTCAGCAAATAAATCTCAATTATTATAATTTTTAACTTCAATTATAATTAATTAAGGGAATTATCTATGAATGTTCTTATTTTTCCGATTTAAAATCGCTAATTTTTTATTGGGTACTCACTACCCAACACCGGAGCACGCGTATTATTTTTATCACCGTAAGGGAAGGGCTAAATTCAATTCTGACTTCAAATTTTTTACATTTTTAAAACTTATTGACTACATAAATTACATTTTGAAATTATGAACTATGTATCATCTAGTACAAATAGCGGATGAGGGATCCCCGTACAAATTAATTATGGAAACCCTATAATTAAATATTTGCGCCATGTAATTAAATATGGTTAGAAATATATGTACTATAATTGGAGTCAGAGTCGGAGTCAAGCATTTAAAATTTCTAGAGTCGGAGCTGCAATCGATAAAAAAATTGCCATCTCCACAACATTCGTTACAATACAATATATGTACGGCACAGGTACAAAGACTGTAGCAATAGGTGGATGGCTTCTGCTCGATGCTCGGAGAATTCAGCTCACGTTGGAAAGTAGCACGTCGGTGAGAAGTAGAAGAGATTCCTCTTAGACAGATAGTGGTTGCAAGTAAAAGGCAGTAGACAGAGTGAACTGAGAATGTATTTTCGACTTTTGGGGCTTCTTATGTGCGGCCGATCGCTCATTGCAAACGTCTGTTTTCGCCCGTGTCTGCCATCATAACTTGCAAAATGTCACCATTTTCGCAAGTTTTGCGCATGCATAGGCCGACAGACTTGCGATACTGTCTCGCGATGACCGTGCATAAGTCACATTTCCGTTACGGTCATGACACAGCTCAGACCCCAACAAACATAAAATATACATACAAAATCGAAAAATACCAAATAACATCAAAATATAACCAAGAATTTACATGTCAAAAACAAACAAGAAAACAAATACATTATATGTTTTATGGTGACGCACACGTCCGATACAACATATATGCAACTATCATGTCTTTGGTACTAAATTTAAACAACAAGGAAGTATTATAAGAATTCTAGTAAGAATTATTAAATTCTATATATATTTATCTATGTCTGTTCCAATTTCTTACCAATATGTTTCCCTTTCAATCTTTGAATTTGAAAACCATCAATATTTGTCTGACATGATAATTTTAAAAAATAAACGTTTTTTCTTTCTTTCATTCAACTGCATCCTTTATTACAAGTATGTAAAAACTTTTTGCTGAAGCAGCACACTTTATTAGCGAAATTGATAGGCTACAATGAATTTTTTTATTCAGGAAAGAAAAGTAACTTATATGAAAATTTAACATAATATTGTCACAAACTTGCAATTGATAAACTCTTTTCTTTATTTTTACAGTTATAAAAAAACATGTCACAAAGCTAAAAAAATATTAGTATAAAAAGAAATTAAAATTAAAAAATGCAGCAATCATTTGCAACCCTTATGAACTTAACCCTTTCAGTGCCGGAAGTTATTAGTATGGCCGTACCCAGCAGGCCGGGATTTTTTCAACAAAAATAAAACCTAAAAAATTTATATTTTTTGTATACAGATATAAAAGATATTATGAAAACTTACTAAATATATACACCGTGGGGCGTTTGAGCTGCCGTTCACTAAAAAAACACAGTTTAAATATTCACAAAATGTCAGGGTTGTCACAACTTGACACAGAAAACACGTTTACTTATAAATATTGTGGAATATAATATACTTTGTAAACTAAAATCAACAAATTATCTGTATGATGTATAATAAAGCACAAAAGGTAAATAAACTATAAAATAATACCGGAAAAAGTCTATGTAAACGTCGTATTATGCCGCAAAACTACCGCCAATAACTAAAGAATACATGAAAACACACTTTGTAAATAAATACTTTAAAAAATTAACAAAAGTTAAAAATCAACCATTGAAGAAAACTACAAACGAAGTCATTATAAATCATCGCAATTACGTCGCAAAAAACTGAAGTCGGTAACCCTGTATTAGAGACACGTATTGACTGTCAGTGAAAGCTTTTAAAAACATGACTGTAACTTTGATAATATTGGTAAATTGTAATATTTAAGTATTTCTTGACCATCCCAATAGATGTCACTATGTGTTACAATTTATAAATTATTACAATTGGATTTGATATTAGTTTGCGACAAGCTCAAAGGAGAGCGCGTTTACGCATTCATTTTGTATGGTCGGCCTGGGGAGCACTGAATCGGAGAGCGCATCAACGCGCTCGTGGCAGTGAACCAGTTATAAATTGATTTTTTACCCTTATGAACTTAAAAACAAAGTACAGAAATTGGTTAAACCCCGAATACAGCATCCTACAATAGTTGCTCTGAAATTGAAAAACCTGGATATTAATGTTGTTTTATCAAAATACAAGTACAATATGAAAATATCAAATACAGTAGAGCGCTGATTATCTGGGGCTCAATTATCCGTTCGTTGGATTAATCGTGGTCCTCTGTAGGTAGTACAATTTTTTTTTAATCTGGAAAAAAAAAATCTGAATTTTCAATGAATATCCTTGTTTTAAAAATTACAAGACAAGGACCTTAACTGTTATAAAATCTACAGTTTATATTATACCAATTGACTAACGTTAGAAAATTGGTGGAGTTTCCCCGCATCCACACCAACACGAAAATATGTGGATTCGAGACGTGTAATCGTAATTGCCGAGGTATGATACTGGCATTTAGCGGTTGTATCTGTCAAACATTACGAAAGCTTGTTCATATTCTCGTCTTGAGTAGCAATATGTATCTAAAATTTTAACTCTTAAAATGTTTAACTCAATTAAAACTTAATTCGGATAACTGTGCTTTTCAATTATCTGGGCGCTAATGTCCCTCTTTTCCAAAACCTGGACTAAAAACATTTTGAATGAAATAATCCAGTTATCCGATCCTTTGTATTAATTTTGTACATTTGCTATTTTTGTTACAGATGTGTGGGGTTTAAAGTATTTTATTGATTCTTGACATTGAAAATTTTATTATTAATTTTTAGAGCAAGTAGCTTTTGTTTACTTTTAAATCTGAGGGGTAGTATAGATTTTGGATTATCCATTAAAAATTCCGAGACTTCCAATCAAAATTTATTAATAACTTTTTATTTTTTTAATTTTAGATACAGAACTAAACAGAGTATTCCGATCACAAGCGTACAACGTTTGCCTGCACAAGTCCTACTCAGAGATACCAGAGATATCCATCTATGAGAAGGCAGTGTTCTACAGAGAGAGGAAGGGTGATGTGGTACAGAAAGACAAGTACAAGGCCATGTCGCCAGCTGCAAAGGACCTGCTCTTGCACAAGCAGGATTACCGACTTGTGGGAATTGGACTTATTGGATATCAATCGTAATATCATTTTAAATTCCACCAAAGTCTGTATACTTAGCTATTGTTTTATCAACTGATTACTTTAATAATGACCACCATGATCTAGTCTCCTAACTTAAGGGGGAATTCCATTGCTTCCCATGTTTTTAAAAACCTATAACTTATTTTTCAGTTGATTTTGTATTTAGGAGCTCCCCCCAAAAATGGTACAAACGGAACATAATGATTAACGGAACGGAACGTAATAATCACCTTGGTTGTTTGATTTATATATGTAATATATAGACTCACGTGTGCACGATTCGAAAGATGATGGAAGGGGTATAAGAATGAATATTTGTTTACTTCTGTATACAGATGATGTTGTTTATGTTTGCTGAAAATGAATGCGATTTAAGGGATATGATTAGGGAGCTACATGGTAAATGTCTAGTAAAAGGTTTGAAAATGAATATAGCAAAATCAAAGGTTATGGTTATAGAAAGAGGTGTGGTAAAAAGTATGTGATCAAAATACAACTTTTATAAAAATGGCACGTTTTTGTCCAAATTCTTATTTATTTAGCTTAAATACATTTTAAACGATGGAGAGATACTCGTAGCTGGAGCTCAGCATCACAGGAGGACAATCCTGCAGTAACAGACTCTTGAGTCTATAGAAAGTTTAAGAAGAGAAGAAGAAGAAGACATTTTTAACATTAATGTCAACAAAAATGTACAATTTAGCGAAAAAAGAGTAATTTGTAAAAACTTTTAAAGTTTTTTGACCAAAATTTACTATTTCTGACCAAAAAAACTCTTCAGTTCTAGAATACAGTGTAATGCGTTTACCAATATCAATATTATTTTTTTATTTAAATACAAAATTTTACAAATATAACAATATAAGATACTTACAAAATACTTTAATTTATAGGACTTGAATAATTAAAAACTATTGAATAATATACTCATACACATGATCTATTTTTCGTTTTTTAGCTCGAATATTACTTTTAAATTTTTTTTACTTTCAACAAAAAATAAATTGGATTTATTGGAATTTATATAGCAATGTAAAGAACAAATGTCTAACTTTAAATATGTATATTGATTTTAGAAACTATTGCACAGAACGCATTGAGTATCTTGATGACATATTTTGCACTCCAGAGGAAAAGATGATAACAGAGAACATTCATATAGGAATCTTGGGAGAGCCTAGGAACAAATATGACATGATGTTGAAGGAAATTTTGACTGTAGCAAAAACTGGAGGTTCGAGTAAATCGGCGTAAGTGGAAAAATAGTGATAATAATTTTCAGAACAGGAATGTATCATCCCCTTCGTTAATACGTTGTAAAGTCTAGGAGTTTCTGACTTGAAAAAGAAAGAACATGGATGGATAGATACCACACCATTGCATAATAAGGCAATGTTATAGTTAAAATTTTATAACTACTTTCAGTGATATGTTAACTATTAAGGTTGAGGTCAAATAGAGCCAATAGAAAACATGTTTGGTTATCAAGTCTGTAAATATGAAACCGGAATTTGCTCATAGATGGCTCTAGTTGTCAATGTAGTTCCTATCAAACCGCGTCATTGGCGACTTTTTCTTGTGTTCACATTTGTCAAAGACTTTTAACTCACAACAATACAAGTTTAATACAACTATATATGTTTTCATAGCATTGAACATGTCTGTTTTTGTGCCTGAAAACTATGATTCGCGGACAGCATTGATTTTCTGTTACCATTTGAAGAAAACTGCTGCAGAATCGCATCGAAAGCTTGTCGAAGCTTATGATAATGCATTTGATTTTGCTTCATGATAATGCACCATCGCACACAGCAAAACTGGTCAAGGAAACGATTGAGGCGTTTAGTTGGCAAATACTTTCTCATGCGGCTTCCTCACCAGACTTGGCTCCATTCGATTACTACTTATTTGTATCGATGGGACACGCACTTGCTGAGCAGCGCTTCACTTCTTACGAAAATATCTCGATGATTGGTTTGCCTCAAAAGAGCAAGAGTTTTTTTGGCGTGGCATCCACAAATTGCCAGAGAGATGGGAAACATGTGTAGCTAGCGATGGACAATACTTTGAATAAAATATTTTTTACCATTTTTATACAATAAATGTGTATTATCGCACGATTATCAAATTTCTTTCAAAAGAAGGGAAAGGTCCGGCAAAAATTAAGGGACGTTTAGACGCTGTGTATGGAGCATCTTCTCTGTTATATTCCACAGTGAAAGATTGGGCTAAACAGTTTTGCTTAGGCAATCTATGGAAGAGAACACTCACTTCCGTAACTTCAGAATATTTTTTCAGTGGTATTGAAAAATTTATTCATCATTCTAAAAAATATATTGAGCAATATTTTGAGACTTTCGTGGTTCTTCATATCAGTTATACAAGGTCTTTTGGAGTGTTGTATCACGTTGTATCACTTATGATGCCGACGTTTCAAAAACGGTACAGGTTTCATTATCTGGGCTTGTTTGTAATCAACTTCAAAATAAATGGATGTGTACTAGATATTCTTAATCTATAGCCGAATCTTAACCATGATGTGAGCACGTGAGTCCATCCCCGTTAACAACCGTAATGAAAGCTCCGATACAGACCAAGGGGTATCCAGTACACATCTACTTATGCCGAAGTTGATTACAAACAAGCCCTGAGAGGAAAACTGCAATGTTTTCAAAATGTTTACATCATAAGCCAAACATTCCGAAAAGTCTCATATATTGAGTTGAACAATATTGAAAATATATTTTTTTAAAAGTTTATTCTATATTTCTCCCGGCCGCCTCCCTCATAACGGGATAGTCTATCATGTTGTATTTTTTCTATATTATTAAACATATGTCTTTTGATGTGATTAAAAAGCTGAGTGCATGTAATGTCAAGATATTCAGGGTAGCCCAAGAAAGACGAGCAGTTTGAAAAATTGATAATCTTTTACTTATTTTTATATTTTCCTGATTATTTTTCAAACCTGGGAAAATTTAAAATGGCTACCTTCATTGTTCACCAACAAGTTTAAATAATTTGTATTTTTATGCCACTGAATGATGGATTATTTTGGCAAAAAGAAATGAGAAAATCTCTTATTGACAACATGACCAGAAATTTAATCACCCAGTTTGAGTATCAGGGCTCAGTAACCTTCCAAGAAGAGGTGGTCATCATATTGTTCATAACTAGCTATTTAAAAGTTACATGAAATATAATTATGGTTGGTTATATACTATTATATATTTTATATAAATTTTATTGTGCAATAAAAATTTAAAATAAAAAAAAATTTACATCTTTTATCTCCTTTAGTCTTTCATCAGCCAGCCTGTATAATGGTAATTAGCAGAGTGTGATGAAATACCAACTAAGTAGTGCACAAGTATATCATAAAATAAAACAACTCTCAGTTCGATGATGATTTGATCTTTAAAAAATTGTAATATTTCACCTATTATCTCTAGCTTGAATTGACAATATTTTTTCAGACTTTCACTCGTAAGGTCCAAGAGCGCACAGCAAAAATCCTCTATATCCAAGAAATCAAAGTGGACTCTGGCTTCAGGTAAAACCTTCGAAGTGCCACCACCTTGTGATACGTAAGTGATGTGTATTTTTATTGTTTCATTTACTTTAGTATCTTATCCAACTATCAAATGTACAGAATGACTTGCCCATGCGAGCAAGAGGAAAGAGTCCTGTAAGATGAATGGACCAAATAATAGAGTTAATAGGATCTTCTTTAAATGCTGCATTCAACATGGCTCAGGACCGGGAAGGATGGAGACAGTTGGTGCATCAAGTTCAAAATATAGCAAAGGATCATGAAGCTCAGTGTAGAGCATAGGATGAAGAAGTATTTTTAACATATATATATATATATATATATATATATTAGGATGAAGTAACGGAAATATAAAAGCCTTATTTTGTGCTTCGTTATTTTATTGAATTAGCCTTGTCATTTTCAATGAAGGTAAAATGGTCAGAAATTGCAACCTTGTGGATGATCTTTCGTACTTCTCTAAAGATTTGATCTTCCACAAAAATTGTGGTGTATCCTGAATTGTCTAAGGTGTGGCTACTGTCGCAGTGCACATGCCTTGCATATGTAGCATTTCATTGATTCCCTGTCATGCTCATATGGAATGGTCCAGACTGTCTTTGACATTGTGGAGGAGTGTCCAATATATTTGTTCAACACCCGTACAAAGACTGTAAAATAAAAGGATGGTTGTCATTCAATCCTCGGAAGCTGTGGCGTAACTCGAATGTGTCTTGGTGATAGTTGGGCAAAGTAATTTCTTTTTGGCTCATAGATCTTTGGTGAAATAAAACGTGGTACGAAGGCTTTGATTAGAACATATTTGGTTCATTTGGCATCCTATATATCATATATTGTCACACATGCCGCAAGCATACCAGCCTAACTGCTTAAGCCGTAACATGTAGGGTAACATAAATATGATCGCGACCCCCTTCCTGCCAAGCGATAATCGAACATGGATGTCGTACGACATCTGTCAATTCGCCAGTGTGAACTTATTTATTTTTATCCAAGCCGTCCGATCCATAATGATGTGATAATGCTAGGACCACATAGAAGAACATTTTATTACTAATATGTGATGCATACATCCGATACAATATTCCTTCCTACGAAGACTAGAGGAGGTCAATCAGCTACTCCTGATGTTATCATGCTGTTATTCCTCCTGCTGTTATCATGGATAATATACCTCCTCCTGCTGTTATCATGGATAAGAAACCTGAATATCTGACCATGAGATTGAAACCATATAAGAGAAGAAGAATAATAAACACATAAACTGCTTTTTTTATTCCGCTGATTACAATTGAAGAATAAAACTCATACACCACTCAAGAGCCAAAAAATACGTAAAGAGTTATGAGAAAAAAACTGTGCGGTATTTGAGTAGACTGCTTGTGGAGATGTGCCCAGTGACATCTTTAGTTGTAAAACAGAATCACTTTTAGTTTGAATTCATACATATGCCATTTATGGGTACATTGCCGCTTGTTGATAGACTGCTTTCCATAAAAAAAATCAAAATATGGTTGTTATATGGTTTATGAATTTTACTCTTCAATTATGGATGCTAGAAATGATCCAAAAAACGTGTACATTTTTTTCAAATGGATGATGTGCTCATTTTTGTACAATATGCGCTAATATTACAATAGTTTATTTATTTCATCCATATTCAATGAATTCGAATTATGATAAAAAATATACTTCAATTTCTACATTCAATCAACCAATGAAATTGCAGCTGTCAAAAATTTCAATGGAATGTAGCATCATATCTGGTGGGCTTTAATTATTGCGATACATATTTCTACGTTTTATCTGGAGGCTTTTTTCAAACGGAATTATCTTAGTTTGTTGTGAAAGCAAAGTTTGTCTAAATATTGTCACATTCATTAATGTAGACAACCTCAGGATAAGAGGTAGAAAGATATAAATGTGATTAATTATAATTAATGGAATAAAAAAGTTATTTGGCATTTTAATTATCGCGATACATATTTCTATGTTTTATCTGGAGGCTTTTTTAAACGAAATGATCTTAGTTTGTTGTGAAAGCAAAGTTTATCTAAATATTGTCACATCCATTAATGTAGACAATCTCAGGATAAGAGGTAGAAAGATATAAATGTGATTAATTATAATTAATGGAATAAAAAAGTTATTTCGCATTTTAATTTGGAGTGCAAAGTTGAAGCTAAAACATAAAATAAACATCCACAGTGATTATGTACTCAACAAAGTATAGATCATATCTCAATTTCAACTGAGTTTTGAAAAATTTTAGCAAAATAAAATGGAGATTGTATTTTGTATTATCATTTGTTAATTATTTAGTTATAAACAATAATGTTTTTCATTTGCGTCAACCATTATCATATAAATGATGTAATTAATAAACTTATACAAAAAACTCCCCTAATTAAAGTTATTATAATGCAATTAGTCATCCAGGACAATATAGTGCAGACCAGAGGTCTCCAAACTTTTTAGCCTAAGTGCCACACTGACTCCTCCACTAAGTCCCATGGGCCAAGACCTAGCTTGCTCATCATGCCAACATACTGTAGTTTAGAATTACGTGCCAATTTTCATATTGGGACTAGCCGGCAAGTGAGATATCTATGGCGCAGGGTGCGGGGGGGGACTCCGCTTCGATAGATATTTTTAAAGGAGCTGAAAATGCCGTTCAGAAAAACAACCTTCAATGGAAAAACTTGAAGTGTATCACTACTGATGGTGGCAAAAACATGTGTTGAAAAAATAAAGGTGTCGTTGCTCTCGTATCAAAGGCCGTATAAAATGACGGTTGTTCAAAACCATTAATCGTACATTGCATCATTCATCAACAGTCTTTGTGTGATTTACTTACATTGTTTTCTATGATTTACTTATATTTTGTATGATTTACTTACATTGTAAATTTTACAATGTAATCAAAATAAACTATGACGGGCCAGATACCGGGCATATCCGGTAGCAGTAGCGGGTCGGATTGGTGGTGCTCGCGAGCCGGTGTTGGCCCGCGGGTCGTAGTTTGGAGACCCCTGGTGTAGACCAAAAGTTTTTTAATCGAAAAATACTTAAAATGAATTTTTTTTTCTTGATAGAAGATTTGTCTTTCCATCACTTGATTGGTTTGTTTGATGCTTGCCAGTGGGTTAAGCTTGAACTACATTGCAGATGACACTGATTTCATTAGTCTTTTTTACCTACTTCATCTGCACATCTTAGGCATAACACAAATTTCTTATTTCATTCAAACTTAATACGTTCATGTACATGATCTTAAGATGTATACATTTTAGCTCTATTGACTCTGGACAGGTTCCAGATTAATTTCTTTTACAATAATTTTATTCATTTTTTTTCTTAAATGTTTTAAGTTTCTTGATTCATCTTTACTGTGCAACCAGCTATCTCATTATTTCTAGTCCCAATGATTATCTTAAGTGAGCAATCTATCAATTCTCGTATTTATCTATCACCTTATTCGAGACTTCTTTTTCTCTCACTGCACTCAATACTTCTGATTTTTTTTGCAATATGTTTGAAGAATAACATAATCGTTCTATCTATACATCCTTAATGTTGAGTTTCCTAAAAATGTCCTCATCGTTGCTGGGCCTCGTGGCCTCATAGTCAAGGATCCCCTCTCCATTCCAATGTCAATTCTGTTGGAAAGCGAGGCAAGTGACTGAGCCGGTGTACTCCAATAAACTCTTCGGCCACACCCCTGTACTGGATCCAATGACACACTGAAGTGAGATGATCGCAGCACCCTTAGTTATAGGTATAATACCCCCAAATACTAGGTGGAAAAAAGACCTGTATCATTCGAGAGAAATAACACAGCGCGTGGTTCGAACAGACAACCATGGAAGTCCAATACATGAAATTACCACGGAACCATGCACCTCAAAATGTAGACTTTTATTCATCTAGCAATAGTTGTGATGTATGTAAGACATTTCCTTTCTAATTCTTCATATAAAAAATATTTTATAATTGTTTTATTTATTTTCATTATTTGAGGTATGGTACAACCAGCGGGCTTATTACTGTACAACAATTTCTTCCAACCAACCGGCTCATGTTGGAAACATTAAATTGCTTTAATCCATTTTTATCAAAAAATATATTTTTAATTTAACTAAAAAAAATTACCAGTATCTAAACTACGAGTATAATGGTAGAATGAGAGGAAGGAATTCGTTCAAGGATAAAGAAGGGAAACAAAAGAAAATTAGCGTATGATATTTTTAGTAGTCTAATATTTTCGTAGGAGCTATTTCGTAATAGACACTGTGACCTTGTTATAGAAGACACACTGAGAGTGAGGGCCAAACGCAGTAAAGGAAGAAGAATGTGTATTAAATTTCCTTACGTCTCTATAAATTTGTATTTTTTCAGATACAACATTCCCCAAATGTTCTTACTATCATTTTGTATTTTTTAAGAAACAATATTCCTTAAATTTCCATACATTTCGCTATAATTTGATATTTTATCAGACACAATATTCTCTAAATTTCCTTACATCTCTCTGTAATTTTGTATTTTTTCAGATACAATATTCTATAAATTTCCTTACGTCTCTCCATAAATTTGTATTTTTTACGATACAAGATTCTTAAATTTCCCTGATCTCTCTATAATTCTGTATTTTTAAAGGGACAAGACTCCTAACATAGTTTCCTTTAATCTCTACAATCTTACATTTTTTTTTCAGATACAAGATTCCTGTAGCTTTTCCTGAAATACCTCCACTACACAGACTCCGGCCAGTGAACAAAAAGCAAAGGGCTAAGTGGATAAAATATATCAAACCAAAACCAAAGAAACGTCAAATGAGTACTATATCCGGATTCTTTGATTAACTAAATATTAAATAAACTATTTAAATTTCAATCAGTTGTAGTTAATTTACCTTGTCTATGAAAACAATTCTGCTTCATAGAATCAAAGTTTTAAAAGGACAAGGTTTAAATCCACCAAAATTCTAATTGGGATACCAGAGCGCCATTTCGCTACTGGGATAGACACGGAGCATCAGACCTTTCTATGGTGAGACATGTATTTCGCCTCTTCTATATCCATACATCTTCTCTTACAACTAATATGATTTATCTATCTTTCTACATTTACTTTTTCAAAATATCATTTACTTGATCCAAGCATACTTTCCTTAGTATTTCTATACCACGCCTTCTACTCGCATTAGCCCTGTATATTTGTTTTGTTAGTCTTTCTTCATTCCTTCATTACACATGCCCAAACCATTTCAGAGTGCTCTTTTTCATCTTATTTAATATAAGCCTTAAGTTCACATTCATCCCTAATCACTTCATTCCGTTTTCTATCATACATTATCCCTCCATGTATTCTTCTCAAATCACTCAATTTTTGCAGCATTTATTCAACATCTCTCGGTCTTTTTCCAGGTCCACATTTCATTCCTGTGCAACGAAGTTGGCACCAAAATACTTTTATGGATTAGCAGATCTTAGCAGATTTTGATTCTGTTTGATTTGAATATATGTGTTTTAGTGTCCCATTGACTCTGTTTCCTATCCCTACATGTCATTGAACATTTCTGTAACTCATTTCATCATCGTAGAAAATAATGATCTAATATCTGCTGAACTACAAATTAAACACTTCTTTATATTCTAATGTTCAAGTATTTGTATTGTGTCTGGCCCAACCCAGTTCTCTCGACTTAACTTGGTAGACAAACAGATTTCCCTTAATCCCCAATTTGTGCGTATACAAATGTGTGTTGCCGTTGTCACTGGTCCAAGTATTGATTGATAATTGTATTTAAAGACTTGAAGAACCATTATGGTATTTCAATCGCTGCACACTAAACATCACGTATTATGTTCCAGTTTATATAATTTGACTATATTTTGAGACTTTGATAAAATAACTATCAACCATTTCTTGATTTGGTGCATCTCCTTTGATTGATGGAAAATTCAGTAAGTTTTATCATGAATAATTTTTTCAGTTTCAACATTGATATTTTATTGATAAAGATAAGGTAAAAAATACAAATGCGATATTAAAATAGATTATAATGACTTTATGGGTATCCGAAGATGATCTGTCCTATCTGATTTATTTAATATATTGATGTATTATTTATATTTAAGGCATTAACAAAGTGGAGGTTTAAAGACATTATAATTTGTTTAGTTAAACACTGTTTATTTCGTTTTATATAATGGTATAACCCTACCGGTTTGAAGGTTCTCACCTCATCATTAGGGGAGCACAAACAAGACTGAATTATGTTCGAACCGGTACCAATATACATGCATCTAATGGTAAAAATTTGGGCTTAGGATTGTGAAGTTGTCTCCTGCCTCCCTCCAACCACCATCTTTAGCCCGAATTTTTACTTTTTTTTTAAATTTTAGATGCGTGTATGTTGGTACCAGTTTGATCATAATTCAGTCTTGTTTGTGCCTCCCCTGATGAGCTTGAAACAGGTATGGTTATACCGTTATATAAAACGGAATAAAGTGTTTGACTAAATAAATTACAATATATTGATGTTTATTTATAGACACTTCATTGTATAACAATCTTCAGGGATAATAACAGCAGTGCTGCAAAGTATTGCCTACAAGTACATTGCCTACAAGTATAAAATGAGCTGTATTTATTTTGTCAATAAGCAAAAGTATTCGTCATTAGGCTAATTCGTATTGAAATATCTTTAGCTAAAATTTAAATTAAGCTCACACCAACAAATTTAATTTGTAAGATTATATATATATATATTCAGATCATCTTCAATGTTACCAAAGACTTTTGTTTATGATTAAAATAGGCTAAGACAAGGGTTGAGGGGAGTTAAAAATTCATTAGATTGTCATATCAGACTTTCATTGGTTAACTGGACTGTTGGCATAAGGAACATATTTCGAGCCAATTGATCAATTAAATTTTATTAAAACTTAAAACTATACATAATATTTCATTAATAATTACATACCATCACACCATTTCCCTGTCAAGGTATGTAGAGAGAACAGACACACATATTTCGCCTCTTCTACATCCATACACTTTTTCATACAACTCCTACCATTTCTTTGACTTTTTATCTCCTTCTTTCAAAATATCATTCACTTGATCTAACTATACTTTCCTTGGTCTTACTCTACCAAACATTCCACTCATATTTTCATTGTATAATTGTTGTGTTAATCTTCATTCATCAGCCTTAAGTTCAAATTCATCCCTTATCACTTCATTCCGTATTCTGTCTTACATTGTCACCCTATATATTTTCTCAGTGCACTTATTTACTGAATTATAAGGATATATGGTAATAAATAACTTGCTAAACTTATTAAAAATAATATTTAGTTTTTAAAAACTATCATATTGCCTCGAGTATATTGGATGGATACATAATTCACAAATGTGACATGTTTTATTAGTAAGATCACAATAATTTTTTAATTTATCCTTTTTAAAATTACTTCCAATGTACGAGTGTGAATGTCTTTTTGAATCAGTTTGATTGTCATTATTTTTTATGTTACTTTTTATCATCTTTCTTTTTCCTGTAACAGAAGAAATGAAATAATTTATTATACCTACTTAAATAACTTGAATAATTTGAAATTGATAATTATAGTAATTCTTTTTATGCTTATTAAAAATTTTAAAGGATTCTAAGTTTTCCAATAAAAGGAATAGTATATTTTGGTTACCATAATTGAGGATAAAATTCATTGGGCCCACGCCCCACAAGGGGGTAATTTGATTTTTAAGGGGGGCAATTCGAAAATTGACTCGTTCAGAGTTTAGTCATATTTTAATCGCTTTGTCGCGTCACCGTTACGTAGGGGGGGCATAAGAATTTTAGAAAGGCTTAGGTGGGGCATAGCACAAAAAACGTTGGGAAACACTGCTTTAGAGCTCATTCAAGCGCCAGATAAAAGACAGTATCTTTGTGAGTGGTATTATCATAATTGGTAGCAATTTGATCTGTCATATGTTTAGATGTATATATGCAGAAATGATTCAACCCACATTTTACCTATTCTGAGACAATTGAGCAAACATCAAGACACTTTGTATGGACTTGTATGGAGCAATATTTTCGAGATTTATCATGAAATACCCATCTGATAGATTTGATATTTTATGCATGATCCACATTTTTTTCTAAATATCAAATTTGTTGGTCGTGGGTTATTTTTACTTCCACTTGACAGTTACAATTGAACTCAATTAACATAACAATATGAACTAATGAACTGAGATTACTTACACCTCCCATGAATATGTAATCATCTCAGGACATATCATATTTGACTGTTGGCTTAATTTAAGCTGTAATAGTCTTTTTTACAATTACCAGATTTAAGAAATTTGCTACAATTTATTATATATCAGTCTATCTATCACATGTTAATATGTACATCTTCCAAATCCAGAATATAATAGATGTTAGATATAATTAGAAAATCACATCCAATTAGTATATTTTTATAGAGTTTATTATATTTTTTTAATGATTAGTAATATTTATTTATTTCATTCATGGTCGATGTCAACCGACAAATAATATAAGTACCTGTACAATACCAATTGACGCTCTACAAAGCCGAAGTTAACCGATTATGGCCGACAGTCTCTTTCTTAAGCCCAATGTGTATTACTTACCGCCGTGTACTGTACATTTTAATACATCAACCAAATAGCATTTTAAGTGTCTAAAATATAAATTGCATGGAATATAGCATCATGTCTAACGGGCATAACTTGAACTTTTAAAACTTCATACAAAAAGGTATATGTTATAAGGGCTATAATTACAATTTATAATTATAAATAAATACAGTGCCCATTCAAGAAGACAACATATAATAATCATTGAGGTATTTGAAGTATTCCTTGTCAATAAAGTATTGTATTATACAACATGGTAGGTTTATAGTCAACATGAAAATCTCTCCTAATTAAGCAGTATAATGTTAAATATACCTTAATTGAAAATTAGACTAACTATTTAAAAAATATGGTTGTTAGCAGAGAATCGGACCTCTAACTTACTAACTAGGCCATGGATGCCGTTATTATTAGAGATCAAAGTCAATTATTTTTTTTAAATAGTTAATTCTCATCAAAGTTAAAATGTTATTGTTTATAGTGAATATTGATTTAAATCCATTAAAATATAATTTCATACCTTGTAATTGTTGACATATATTGTTAAATGGCATCTCAACACACAACGTTAAGAGAGTAGAGGCCATTAAAATGAATCCAACTTCTGGAATCTCAAACTAAAAGAAATGATTATTGTGTTTAATAGGTACATATAGTTTTTTAGAAATACAAAACAATTTTTATATAATCAATTTCTGCTCTATTGTCAAAAGAGAAAGTTTTAAAATTATTAACGTTCTCCCTATTTATTTCAGAATTTTAAGTATATATTTTATCTGTGTCTCAAATAATATATTTAATACCAAAAAAATCCATATTATATGTTTTGCAAATTGAAATTATTATATTTATATTAAGATAATACTGAGCAAACTGTAACCTGAAATTAAAAAAAATATACCATCATTTGAGGTTTGTAATATCCAGAATATCTCTGAACTCCGACATTGTAGAAGAATATTGGAAATTGGGTTAAATACACCCCGTAAGCTATTTTCGAGAATATTCTAAAGCCTTTCCAACACAAGAAATCTCCAAACCATCCTGCAAATTAAAAATGAATATATTTTATTTTCTACATAGAATTTTTTCCACAAAAAAACAATGATAAATTTTGCATTTAATTTATTTGTTCTACTTAGTCAAACTTCTTGTATGATTTTTATTGTTATTTTAGGTTTCTTTTCTTCTATTTTCTTGTTCGTTATTTCATTTTTCTTTTAATATGAAAAACAAACAGAACTATAAATTTCTTTAGCAAATAATAATGGATGCAATAAATAATTTTTCCGATATTTAAGATCATTATCATTAATTTAATCGATGGAGGTAGAAAACATTTTAACATAGATGAAGACATTTTAACTGAGGGAAAGGTGTGAGAAATAGAAGAATATATGTATATACTCGTATGTAGATAAACAGAATTCTGATTTTATTCAATAGATGAATATGAGGTAAGAATCATTTATACATTAAATATATTTTTTAATATAAATATGAAAAGAGTGGAAGTAGAATGATGAAGGAATTTTGATTGATGGAAAGGTGAAAAGTATGAGAAAAAGAAAAGCATAAATGATGAGGCGTGTGCTTCAATATAGTAAACTGTTGTGAAAATCTATTTTTTGCCTTCTCTAAAAGGGATGTGGTATATAGATATAGAAATATCCATGTATGTTAAATTATAAATGGATTATTAAATATGAACACTTATAATTTCCTTAAATTAATAACAAAATAGCCAACTTATACTAAACAATTCAAAAAGGGCAGATGCATTTATTTTAATAATATGCGAATTAGTAAATTAAATTACCTGCACATGAATTGTTTGCAGCCCAAATAGTCCATGATATGAAGAGCCCCCATAGAATTGGAGAAAATGCATTGAAGATTGCTGCATCAGTACTGTTGTACTGATATTCATTTAATCCCATGCGCCAGGGACCAGCCATGGCAATCAAGCCTAAAGCCAAACCTATAACCCACCCTAGAGATGCCTGAAACTATATTAATAAATATTTAAAAAAAAACAACTTATTCTTAAAATCACATGTAAGTGTTGATAGCATAGACCAGACATGGGCAAATGCAGGTCCGAGAGCCGCATGCGGCTCCTTGTTGGGTTAAGTGCGGCTCCCAATGTTGCTTATAATATAGATACATTTTTTCCCCACTTTACTTGTATTTTCGCGATTTTCCTTTCTAAATGTTGTAAGTGACAAGATGCGCATATATGAATGCAACTGTCAAAGATGCAAGTCTAGGCGTATATATTATTTACAGTTAAGGCATTAACATTGTGGAGGTTTAAAGACATTGTAATTTTTTTTATCAAACACTGTTTATTCCATTTTTTGTAATGGTATAACCCTACCTGTTTCAAGATGAGGTGAAAGCCTTGAAACCGGTAGGGTTATACCGTTACAAAAAGTGGAATAAACAGTGTTTGATAAAACAAATTACAATATTGGTATATACGTGTGTGCTGTGATTTCAATGTATAGAGTGCGCGTGCATCTCCTGCCTCTTCATGTGCGCAAACCACGCGAACCGTATTCTGCGCTATTTTCATATGTTCTTATATTTGTATTTTTTATACTTTATATAGCAATTAAGATTTGTGTAGAATATGTAATAAATTCGAATTTGTGTATTTAATACTACGTGAGAACGTGACTATGGTGTGGCTCTTTATATATATGAAAATCTAATGTGGCTCTCGTTGACCTCATGTATGCTCACCCCTGGCATAGATGTTCACCTAAAAAATTTAACTGCTTAATTGCACGAAACGGCTTAACATATTTTCATATGTGGAGATGATTCTTCTAATAATCAAATTCTAAAAAAGAAAATTTTTCTTAATTCAATTAAATTAATAATAAACTGTACATTAATTCGGTCTCTGCACCAATGTTTGTTTGAAAGTCACGCACAATAAAGTCAGATTAAAAATACAGACAACACAAAATGAGATATCCCAGAGAAATCACACTGAGGGATAAACTGTGAAATGATCTGATTCATCAGACTAGAAGAGATTCTTCGATTCCAGATATCTCAGCTGAGATGGCTAAACACTTATCGAGAATTACTCCAGATTATCTGCCAAAATGAGTTTTCTTCACTACTGCATCACGGAGGAGACAAGTTGGATGATCGCACAGTCATCAGTGTCGAAACCACCAGCTTGTTCAAAATAAAGAAAAAGATGAATTAATGAATCAATGAAAAAACCCACCTAATTTTATATGATTTTTAAGTGTACCCAGAACTTGCAAAAGAGTATAGCAAAAATTATTTGATACTGAATATTCATAGATTTACTTACCCTATTCAGAGAGATGTGACTTCTTTTTTGTGACATGAAAAAAGCGACTGCAACTCCCATAAGATATATGGTAAGACGATGTGTGGGTAGAATGTACGAAAAATTTGCTGCATCAAAAAATTTTCTCACGCTGAAATACCGTACAAAAAAACAAAATCAAACAAAAATCATTGAATATATCCTGTTTAAAATACAATTATAATAAATACTCACGGCATTCCGAAATAGATGAACATTGAAACTTCTTTAACAATAGTAGTCCAGTAACGAAGGAAGGTTGAAAGCGTGGCTAAGATGACAAGAATTGCAGAACCTATCTTCCAGAACTTCCATAGAAGGGTTACAGCAAAGGGAGCAAGGAAAAACAGTTGCATGTCCATTCCTAGTTGATGGGTATGTGTCAAGCACTAAAATAGATACAAATAATTTAACTAATATATAAATTTTATCAATGTATAAACACACGGTCTATTAAACTGAAGTTAATAATCATAAATCCTTCAAAACACGGAGAAGTTTATTTAATTTTTATTTATTTTCTATCTATTTCTGTACTCTCTATGTTTAATATGTAAGCACAATAGTTTGTTCTGCCTTTTTTCATATATGTTGCTATGTTATCTAGTAATTGGCACAACCTGTTTATAATAAGTCTTGTCAGGTCAGTTGTAATATACTGAAATACACCAACAAACCTGCCATTTTTATTTTTTTGCAAAAGTTCTGAATTCATAAATATGGAAAAAAAGATCAGCAGGGCTCAAATTAATAGAACACAAAAGTTTTGGTAACTATCTCTTGAACCTTTGCAGAGCTCACATAATAATTCAATCTTTGCAGAGCTCACATAAAGTTGCACTAATTTCAGTCACCCTTTCTCAGGTGATCTTTAAAAAACTCTCATATGAACTTTACGCTTCGGATTTAATTGTTGTATTTCTCTTCCACGTATTACCATATGTATGCCACCTGATAGCTAGCCATTTGAGAAAGAGATGTGCTTTTTATGAACCATAAGAGATTCGTCAAATTGTACTATACAAAGATGCTAGACAATAGGGAAGATTCACAGTTTTGGCCTGATACAGAAGAATGTGGAGTGTTGGAGTATAAACCGACCTAGATAGAGGGGTTTTGTAGCATCCCTGTGTTTCTGATGGAATATAAATGGTGATGAAGAATAAAAAATTCCTCGTGTAAGATGAAATTCAACTGAAACACTTTTATCCACACCTGATACTTTTTTTATAAAACCAAATAATACAAAGCTTACGCTCTTTTCAGAAAAGCAATTTCAATACCCATGCTTTGATATAATGACTTAAGATATATAAGTACAAAATACCTCAAATTTTACTTTTGTATTAAAAAATGTGTGGTCGCAGTGTCATTTTTCTAATTATTATATATGTCAGGTAGTTGTTAATAAATGATTAATTAATATGAGATATCCAGGAAGGAGAAGGACTTTGAGGCTGAAAAAAATTGTGGTATTTCCCAAATTCTACTATCACATATCTGTCTATTTTGTATGATTTAAGAGTAAGGTATATCTCAGTTGGACCGGGACTCGAGCATTCATTATACGTAGACAATGACACTTCCCAAATCATTATAGGCAACTAGGTTGCCTATGTTTGAAGGTACTAAAAAAATGAATAACATACATTTATTTATTTAAATCAAATTTAGATCAATGGTTACGAACCATATTTTCAAATCCCATATAATTGTGTATAAACAAGAAATTCTTCCACATATGTTTCTTGCACAGCCTGGCATGTTCTCCCACCACCATTCCCCAGAGAGGGCCACTTCCCAGATCAGGCATGATGTAAGTGCAGAATAGGATAAGGAAGACCAAGTTTGGCAGAATTCTGTAAATTAAAACAATATATTAAAACCAGTGGCTTAGTGAAGGGGAGTATGAAGAGACAGTGGCCCTCATGTGGGGGACTAAGGAAGGTGCAAAGGCAGGGACAAAGCTAATATTTTTTTGAAAGATTTTAGTTCATTTTGCCACACCCTGTTAGTGTAAGACTATTATTTAACCAAAATTTCAAATGATATCTGTTGTTTTTGCTTCCGCTCATACTTTGGATATGGAAACTACAATAAAATCTAATATACTTAAAATTTGAATAATTGAAAATAGTATAGAAGTTTTTAAACTATGTAGTCATGTTTTTATGTATGTTTCATAATTAAGCTCATTCACAGTTTATTTGGTTATACATATACAATATATGTAAGTAACATATGTGAAACCATTTAAAAAATAAATATTATGATTTATTACGTACAAGTATGTGAAAAATATTATACAATGAAATGTATGTACAGGCTTTATTTCAGGTAGTTTAGCTTTCACTTAATACCCAAATGAGACTTAGGTTACTCTATGCAAGGGGGTGCAGATTTTGTGTCTTGTCCCTCAGTGCAGAAGACCCTTGCTTTGGTACTAATCAAAACTTAAAATAATCATGACCACTGATTACAGAGCATTATGATGATGATTTAGTCTTTGGTACTATTTAATAGCGATAAACTGCACGAAGAGCAAATTGATGATTTGTACAGGGTGGCCCAAAACTCACTTTTCCATTTTAAAAAGAAATAACTTTTTAATTTCTTAATAATTCACATTTATTCTTTTACAAACAAAAACACACTTCTTGAAAACAAATTTTATTTAGTTTTGAAAATTACATCCTTTAAATAACTGCCATTTTGCTCTTCACACTGACGCGCTCTATCCAAGGTGTGAACCATCATCTGTCATAATGTTTCTTGGCTTATTTCTTCACGGATGTTGGCCTTCAATTGCTGTATGGTTTCAGAATTGTTACGGTATACTCTATCTTTCAAATACTCCCATAGAAAGAAGTCTGGAGCAGTTAAGTCAGGTGAGCGTGACGGCCACTTTATTTCAGAGTTTCGCGAAATTATCTTTCTTCCAAAAATTTGTCTTAAGAGTTCAATTGTCGGGCGAGATGTATGAGCAGTAGCACCATCTTGCTGCCACCGTACCTCTGGTGTGTCCTCGACTGCAGGACGCACAAAATTCTCTAGCATTTCTCGATACTTTTCGCCATTGACGGTTAGTGGGTTTTCTGCCTCATCTTCAAAGAAACAAGGTCCAAGAACTCTTTCCGCATTTACACCACACCAAACCGTTACTTTTACGGGGTGCAAACTACGTTGGTGGACTATTCTTAGATTGTCCCCCAAAATCGCATATTTTGTTTATTAACAAATCCGTTTAGATGGAAGTGGGCCTCGTCGCCCAAAATGGCAGTTATTTAAAAAATGTAATTTTAAAAACTAAATCAAAATTATTTTCAAGAAGTATGTTTTCTGTTTATAAAAGAATAAATGGGAATTATTAATAAATAAAAAAGTTATTTTCTTTTAAAATGGAGAAGGGACTTTTGGGCCACCCTGTATATAGAACTGTTTTTAGTTATCTTAAAAATACAATCAAGTCGAGTCAGATTTTTAAATAGGAATTTTAACATTTTTTCAATTAGTTAAAAAAGATGAACAACATTAAAAAGTATATTTGAATACGATGAAAATGTAATGCATATATCATATAGACTCAGAAGGCCTTACCTGAAGACTCTTGTGATTATTTTCCTCTTGAAGTTCACAGTGCCTGTTTCATTGAGATCCTTCAGAATAGCTCTCGTAGTTAGAAAGCCACTTAAGAGCAAAAAGGAATCTGTATAGATTATCGCGGTCCTTCCTATTACTGCCCATGGCTTGGCTAGAATCTGAGACAAATTAATAATTTTCCCAACCTATAGTTCGGAAATTCTAGGATGAAATTCTAGGGGCAAATTTGTAAGCTGTCACAGGACACATTGCATTAAAAATAGGGATTATCAAACTATATTTTTTAGTGTTATCTTTGTTAATAATTTGATTTTTAGATACATTTTTTTCATTTCTACCGAGACACCTTATAAAATTGTGTAATATTGCATAATTCTGCAGTTTTTTTTTAATGTCAATGACTTCTTAGATCATAAGATAAAATACAACAATCTATACTATTTTCCTGAATGCAAAGTGTGAACGTTGCAAAAAGTATTACAACATAAATGCTGTGAATAAAATAATAAATTTTGCTCCTAGACAAATACATATTATAAACTCTTATATATTCTAAATTTTAATAATGATTCATATTATTAAAAAAATTAATGACATTGTGTGTTAAAAAACGACAATTTTTGATCATTATTGCAGACATTTTCTACTTACTGAATCAAGTATTGGTAATAATTATTATTCCATAAAAAAAACACAGATAAACTGACAAAAATACGTTTTGAATTGGGAGAAATAGGAGAAAATGAAAATAAATCGAAATTACATCAAAGGTTTTGAATTTAACTTAATAGAAATCCATTTATGAATATTCAATAATAAATTACTTTGTTATTCCACTAATTACATTAATCCTCGTGACATGTGTTTCTTCATCTTGTCTCAAGGCACTCTTAAAGCAGAATGATCTTGTTTTTTTACGAGCGCAATGCTTAGGTCGGACTGGTATCATATTTCATCGGAGTGTTTGTGGTCTATTGGCCACACAAATTTTGTGGTCTATTGGCCACACAAATCTTGTGGTCTATTGGCCACACAAATCTTGTGGTCTATTGACCACACAAATCTTGTGGTCTATTGGCCACTCAAATCTTGTGGTCTACTGGCCACGTAAATCTTGTGATCTATTGGCCACACAAATCTTTTTAGTTCATATACTATTAATTACTTTTTTATTTTTGTTTATAGCTTTATGTATCTCTTTTTTTACCTATTCTAACATTGGCGTAATATGCAAGTCATATTTTTACTGAAAGTAGCATGAGACAATCGAGGTTATTCTATCAACATGTAAAATTCTTCTCCAAATATCTCCAACGTTCGATTCTTTAATTTCGAGGTAAATATAGTTAATAAGTGGTATTTTTAATTAACTCTTAAGTATGTTATATGTTACTTTGTCTGCAAATCAATTATTTCTAGCTATCTCTGTTAAGTAAAAAAATAATAAAATATGAATCGACGCAGAAAATCCTTTTTATCCTTTCGAAATTGCTCCAAATGTTGCTCAGAAAGTCGCATTCGATCGTGTTTTTGTTGCATTGTTAGCAAATGCGGCACCCATTGTGCACACAGTTTTTTGAAACCCAAAACTTCAGCCAAAATATGCCATGTTGTTCCATGTGAGATGCCTATGGTGTCAGCTATCACATCCACAGTCGATCGATGATCTTCCAAAACCATATCCTGTATTTTCGCTATGATTTCTGGTGTTGATGCACTTTTTGGACGTCCTGAGCGTGGATCGTCTTCAACGCTTGTACGGCAACGCTTAAACTCCAAAACCCATCGGTGAACGGTTGGAAATGAAGGAGAAGACTCCTTTAATACTTTCACCATCTTTGCATGGATCTCAGTAGCCGATAAACCTTCCAAAACAAAGAATTTAATCACTGCACGATATTCGGATTTTTCCATTGTTAAAAAATACACTGACACGTCAACTTCAAATGGCTTGTAAACAAAGAATGAATTGACAGATCGAAATGAAATTTTGAGTACGTTCTTATGAAAGATGAAATATTAAAATGGCGTAGAAATTTTGGTTTTCTACTGCTCCATAGCTGTCGCTTTCAAAACTTTTTGACTAACCTAGTAATTACAAGGTTTTTAATTTAAAATAAAGTAACCTTGGAATAATATATGTATTTTTGTTCCTAAAGTAATGATTTTAAATTTTTAAAAATGTAATTACAGGATAATTACCTCAATCATTGAAGTCCTATTGATAAAAGGGTTATAAAAGAGAGCCATTTGCTTATGTGAAAGCAGAAGCGCCAGAGCATTGAGGGCTCGTATTCCATCGATTCCTCTCACCTCTTCTTTCAGTGTAGTATTTGTGAGGTTTTTTATATTTTTTCTCAAAGAAAACTCCTTTATTATACTTTTTAAGGTAATCATTGTTTTCTTTTGATTTTTCACTAATATGTGATCTCTATTCAATATTGTTCCCAGAAAAATAAATGAAAACAATAAACTAAAAATTAAGCTGAAAAAGAAAGAAAATGTCTTATTCAATACATTTGTGTAACTACGGTTTGTATACAAAATTTATTATCGAGGCAGTTCTATATTCTGCTATTCTATCATTATATATATGAGCTATTATTTAAGCAGGTCTATATAAATGCTATTATTTAGGCAGTTATATATTCAAGCGACAATGGAATATTGAAGTAACTCCGACATACCACTGATTGTTGACAAAACTACAGTACCCGGCGGTTAGTAATACACATCGGGCTTAAGAAAGAGACTGTCGGTCATAATCGGCTAACTTCGGCTTTGTAGAGTGTCGCACGATGCACTACGCTTACGCTTGACAACGACTGACAAATCGTGGCGGAACACGTCTATGAATGACAAAGACGACGCTGTACAAAGCCGAAGTTAGCCGATTATGGCCGACAGTCTCTTTCTTAAGCCCGATGTGTATTACTTACCGCCGGGTACTGTAAATCCATTGAATAATATTCTGGGGTTAAGCGGTCTCAAATGTTTGTTTTTTTTATGACTGTGGGCTGGTTATTGTTTTAAGCAAGGAATATATTACAGCTATTTTGTCTATTCCTGGAAGTATTTAGAAAAAAACTGTCTCCTTATTGAGGGCGCTCGTTTTCGGGTGGGTGCCCCAGATGTCAAAATACTTCAGAACCTATCTATACTCCAGTGGAAATATATTTTATATTATTTGGTCAGCGACTTCAAAAGACCTATTCCAATAAACTGATCGGTTTTCGACTCACCTAACCAGACTGAATATTAAGTAGATACGTCTTTAGATTTACGCGGTAAATATGTTCTAAGAAAACTCAAGTAAATTGAAGCAAGAAAGTTACATAACAATTGAAGATATGTTCCATAATATCGAAATCCATATAAATCGATATACAGAAATCATTAATGTCGAAGGTACAAAAAGTGGTTAAAACGAATCTACCAACTTAATAAAAATCAAATAAAACAATTTTATTTATTGGTAAAAATATTATTTTTCAATACACTGATATAATAAATCCAATAGTTTTTTATTATGTCATTAATTTGCCTATTTGCAGACCAAACTTCAATGACGAGGATGGTGATTGATTGAATATACAGTCATACAGATGTATAATTTTCTAGGCAAAATTCAAATCATGTGAAAAATAACATTTTTTATATAAATATTTTTTTCTTAACCACGTTAAAGTGAAACCGCGTAAAAAGAAACGTCGTAAATCGAGGAATATATGTACATAACTAGCTACTTACAATGTTATTTTCTTTCCCGTTGTACTATGAGTATTTACTTCATCTTGAAGAGTTACACTCAGCTTGTCATCAACTATGATAGTGGATTGTGGTATCGGAAGACTATTTCTTAAAGTTTTTTGGAGATCACTGGTGGAGCAAGAGCAGGGCAGGCATATTCCCCAGTAGATGGTGGAGGCCTTGGGCACACGATGTCCTGGCTTTAAAAAATAAATAAATCATTCGTATGGTACCCTTCAACTTATATGAATTGGCGATTAAATACGAGTATATTGAAAAGCGTAGCTTGGAGGCAACAATTTTTTCAGCCCCATTCATCGAGCTAATAATTACTGAAGTACGCACAGAACTCGTCCATAATCTCACATTTTAGCAATACTACAACACATGAAGAGGCAACAACACACGGACATGTCTAGCACGTGTGACTATTGTTACGAAAGGAACTATTTTACCAATCTGGAACAATTTTTTTTTCTTGTAACAACTAAGTCATGCAAAGTCATCAATAAAATGATTGAAATTGATGTATTGTGTTTAAGGTCTTAAAACGATAAATACTTGAAAATAATTTACTAAGTAAATATGGTTATATTTTATATGAAGATTTTGGTGTAAGATGAATACGGCCTCTGTAGTCTAGTTCGTAAGACGCATGCCTCCCAGCTCGGAGGTTGCGAGTTCGATTCCTGCTGGAACCTAGGTTTTTTTTAAAATGATTCCAGACTGGTTTTCACTCAAGGCCTCTTCAGCTTGCCAATAAGTCCGTCAGGTTGTACTGTATACAACGAAAGTGTGTTACAATAGTTCAATACATTTCTTCGACAAATCTGTAGAATTAGAACCATTGTACGTTTTATTTTGGTTTCCAGAACCAATGATAAAGGAAAAAAATGTTTTTGAAAATATTTTATTTTTCTAAGAAAATTTACTGTAAATATTTTATTTTGAATTCTTATTGACCCTAAAAATACAGAAAGTAAGAAAATATACGAGAATATTAAAACAAGAAGTCAATATTCCAATTACGTGTATCCACTGCAGAACTAGTTGATTGGTTTAAAAAACAACAGTATTACAAAATATTCTTAGAAACAAAAATACACTAAGTAAAGATAAAAAAAAAGAATACATACCTTCACCTTGACGTCATTTATCTGTCGAGGTAGTCATGAGAACAGAGAACTAGTCTTTCCTGTCTCGACACACTTAATTCGCGTCTTCCATATCCATACACCTTCTCACACAACTCCTACGAATTCTCTGATTTTCTACGTTTCCTTCTTTCAAAGTATGTTATCATTCACTTGATCCAACTCTATTTTCCTTAGTCTTCCTCTACCATGCCTGCCACTCACATTTGTAGTATATAAATATTTATTTTGTTAGTCTTTCTTCATTTATTCGTTCTACATGGCCAAACCGGAATATCAGAATGCTCTTCTTCATCTTACTCAACACATCAGCTTTATGTTTACACTCATCCCTTATCACTTCACCCAAACCTCAAAATATAATACGTATATAAAAGATCATTATTTCACTTTTTTTCCGTATTCCGTCATAAATTGTCACCTCATTGTATTCTGCATGTATTTCTGCAGCATTTATTTGACGCCTTTCAGTTTTTACACCTTCACACAAAATTAAAATACTTATGATAGTCTACATTTGATGGTTTTCACAGTTATAACTTAAGCCAAGGTTCTCGAAAATACTTCGCATAACATTTAAACAATACAATATTATTGTATTCAAACAAAAACTTTGTGTTGATTTTTTTCGAGAAATTAACACCTGTGAAGTTTCATGCATACTAATACGACGAGTTAAAATTAATCACATAAATCAATCTGAATTAATCTAACATTTTGCTTCTGGAGAAGAATTCATTAATGCTAAAAAATATTTCATAATAAATGGAAAGTTGAAACAATTTAAAAATCATACGTCTGTGAGATTGCTGTCGATCCACCGATGAGAATGTACTAAAGAGTCTACTTCTTTGGAAAATCCAATATGTTCCATGTTGACGTCCATGGAAACTAGAAAATACTTTCCTGCAACTGGACTCCGGATACTCAGACATTGATCAAAGTCTCCGAATTGGTTAATATTCCCATTTAATAATCCTGATGGTATTTTAGCTGTTGAATCCATCACTAAAAATAAAAAAATATTCAAATAAAGACATTTTGCTCAGGGTCTGGAAAAGTTAAATCGTTAAATGTTAATAAAATCGGTAGACATAAAAAATTTTAGACACTAGATTAATTTCCATTCCAGTGAATAAATATTTGTATCCACGAGTTAAAAAAACTGAAACAATGGCGTCGAATCATTTATATAATATAAATAATGATTTGCCCCACACTCTATCTAAAACAATGTCTAAAGACATTCAACCAGCATATTGCGCAGCCAATAAGTTTAAAAAATGAGCTTGTTAACAATAATGACATATAAAGTAAACTGGTACAATCTGGAGTATATAAATTAAAATACAATGACTATTCATATGTTTATATAGGCAAGACAAAAATAATTAGGGAACATCTAAGATGTCTATATTATAATTTTTCGGAGTTCACTAACCACTTAATCGAAAGAAAAAAACATTCGTTTGATGTCGATCGCGGTTTGCGGATTCTGCACACGAGTCGGAGGGGACTGTAGCTGGACAACTTAGGAATTCTCGAGATTAATTTAAGTCTCAATATTATAAACCATCAATTTAATTTCAATAATAGTCCTCTGCTAAATATGTTTCCCGTGCAAAACTCATCCTTGTGATGTCAATTACTCCTCTCCCCTAATTAGCCACCACTCCCCTTCCCCTCTCATGTACTTATTACCAGGGCTGTGGAGTCGGATGAAAATTTACCGACTCCGACTCCGACTCCGACTCCGGCTCCGGCTTTATTTTATACTCCGACTCCAACTCTTGACTCTGACTTCAATTTTTATTTTATTTTATAATTTACTGCGTCTACCTAATGTATTTATATTGACTTATTAATAATGGATACAGGTATAAATAAACAATTAATTATATTCGTACACAAATGAAACAATTTAATAAAAAAATATATAAACAATACGCATTAAGCAATATCTTCACACAAAAATAATATTAAAAATATACTATATATTAATATTTAAAAAAAGAATTAAATAAAACTTTTAAAATAATTAGAAAAACAACACAGGTAGGTATAAAAAAAATAAGAAAACACCATAAAATAAAATAAAAAGGTTGCTTCATTTGTTTTCATACGTTAACTAAATCTTATTAATATTGTTTATTATTATTTTGATTCAATATTGAATAGAACACAAGATAAGATTTTTGAAAGTAAATATACTTTATATACATCTTATTTCCTATTCGTGGTCTAAATGGAATTAGATCTCAAAAAAAGAATTGCTTCTATTAAGTCAGGATTTATGGAAGCTCTTAAATCTGATTTAATAATTTTAAGCGCGGAAAATAACCGACACGTGGTCTTATTTTATTTATTTTCCTTGAAAATAAATAAAAACCCTAGGAATCTAAGTGCAGGAATTTACTATTTGTACGGCTGCAATAAACTGAACGTAATCCCCTTTTGGGGTTTATTGCGATTATAAAAGTCTGCATAGTATCAGGCATGACACGATGAGAGGTTAACTGGTTAACACATACCGTAACGTTATTCATTAAAGAAAATGTTAAATTAATTAAACGGAGTCGGAGTCGGTCGATTTTTTCCGACTCCGACTCCGACTCCACCTAAAATGTTCCGACTCCACAGCCCTGCTTATTACAATAAGAAAAAAAATATTTTAGACATAATTTAGTTCAGCTTCACCTGACGATGAAGACGGAGGTCTTTGAAACCGGCAGTGAACTCAAATATAACAGTGGTGAATAAAAAATAAGTGATTTATTTATTTTATTAAAAAAAATTATAAACATGACACCACAAAGTGAAACAAACGTATTTTCTAAAATACAAGAAATAATTTTCGTTTACTCTTTCATCATCAAACAATATAAAATCGGCTGTACTTACGTCCGTATGTAAGAATAGGTATTGTCATAGTTACGGTATAATATTTAGGTTTTGATTGTTAATGTTTTAGTTACGGTTTAATATTAATAGCATTGTTGTCTTCAAACAAGTAAATTATTGTCATACGGCTATAAAGGAATGTATACAAATGAAAGAAGACCATAGCATGCTGAATATATGTGAAAAATAAACAGCAGAGGTCAGTGAGCGTCGTTGCACATGTCGACAAATGCGATATTTTCGACAAGTGCAACAGCAAAAGATTAAAGAGGAAACCAGGGAATGTCGCGCAACGGAAGCTCAGTAAAAGGGGGATTTTCGACAAGTGCTACAATAGCAAGAAACTGAAAAGGAAACCATCGAGCTTCGTGCAGAAGAAGCACAGCAAATGTGTGATTTTCCTCAACGTTTTGAGTTTGGCATCGGCATCATGACAACTTTAACAGATCGGAGTTGTAATTCATTACTGTGACTTCTTTTTAAAGATGAAAATGAGTCTCGACGTCAGTTACTTCAACTTTTGATGGAGTTATTAAGCAATCTAGAGTATCCTGGCTACCAAATCGAAAAACAAACATTCGTTCTTATAACTTTTTCAATAGTTTTTTCTTCAACTTTTCGGCTTAGCAATTATGTAATGTACGAGTATGTACAACTAACTTCTCATCATTTACTTAAAGCATCAGCCTATAAAGGCAGTTTCGTGGTTGAGTTTTTAATAATACTTTTAAAATAATGAAAACGGTGTTTATCTCAAAGTATCTCGCGTCCCTTACTCCTATACGATTACCATCCTTATTTTTTTTTAAATTTTGTTACTTTTATTTAATTATGTTAATTAAGTTTAATTCATGGCAATGGGTATCGATATTAACTTTTGAGCAAAAGCTGATTGATTGGAAAAAAAATGGTTTAAAGCAATAAATCCGTCAAATGTATTTACATGAAAGTGTTAAAGTAAATAAAAAACCTTGTAAAAATATATTTATACTCGTGCATTTAAAATACTTTTACCATATAAAATACTTCAACCTTCATGGACCATCAAAAGTACAGAGGTGTAAATTTGCATTGTAAGGATATCGTGCATTCTGCAAAGTGTTAAAAGGATTATGTTAATTTGTTTGACTTTCAAATTAATCTTGCCCTTCTCGCATTTTTTCCAAAATCCCCCAAAGTTAATTATTACATTTTAAACATTCTTTACTATTCCTCAACATAGATAAATTATGTGGGCTATTTGGTAAAACGTTTGACTTCCATCCCTGTGCTTATAATTTGATTCGCGACGGTATCCGAAAAAATGTACTATTCTGTTAACATTAAACTTGTGCGAGTGTTGTTATCTCTTCGAGAGCAAGGTAACGTTACTACCATGTGCATAGAACTGCGGGTTTCCTGCTTCTCTAGTAGTTCTAAAGCCGATTACAATTGGGCCAAAGATAATGTTGTGTCCCGGTCACGCGCTTAAATATATCCAAATCACCAATTTCGATATGTTGAAGGATAACCACAAGTACGAAATTCATTTTCAAATTAAATCGGTTTGAAAAAGTTTAATCATCGAACCTTTTAAAACGGATAGATACGTGTAATCTAGCCTTCGAGGAACACAATATTGTAAAAGAAAGCTTGAATAATATATTAACACGAATTGACTGTATGGTTGGATCATTCTGTGAGTTATATTCTGAAAGGACACGTAGAAAGTTAGAGAAATCGTAGAAGGTGTATGGGTGTAGAAGAGACTAAGGATGTGTGTTGAGATAACAAAGCTGACGCTCTATCCACTCTGCCTACCCCGAGAGGAAATTAGCGTGATGGTATGTGTGTATGTATGTACCGTAAAATATAATTTCATTGTTGAGTTTAAATATTTTTTATCGACGTTTCACTATGCTCCAGGCGGATATTTACAAACTTTTTACAGCCACGCAGGTAATATATGGTTTCAAAATGTGTATAAAAAGGTATTGACTCATTTTATTTAACTAATAAAACAATAACAGCTTTTAATGTACCAATATGTCAAATACATTTACTGTCCTAAAATAAAATCATTATGGTTTGACACAAAAATTTAAATTTATTATTTAAAAAAGAAATGCTGAAATCCGAGTGACATAACAAAAAGAGAGGAGACCGTTGACAAATACGAGTATATCGATTGGTGCCACGCTGTGTCGAATCAGACCTGAAGATTTATTGGCAGGAGGCGAGCGTTACTATAATATTATAATTGCTTTATTTGTGCTACTTCTCAAATTGAATCGATTTTCTCATATTGATAATTTTATTTATTTGTTATTTGTTATATCATATAAAGCTTAAATATTTCACAAAGATCTGAGATTAAAACATCTAAATTGAAAATTTCTTATTGCAGACTAATTAGGGAAGTGTGAAACTAAAAATAGATGTGATATATGGGTGAATAATGAAATAATCGAGCGAGTTGGGGAATTCTGTTTTTTGGGTAGTATTTTCTCAGATGATTATAGAGTTAAAAGGGATATTGAACGGCGTGTAGCGATAGGAAACAAAGTCATTGGGGCACTAAACCATATCGTCATACAAGAGAAAGTGACCAAGTGCATTTTTCGCGAAAACGTGATTAATGACTATCTGACACCTTACTAACATAATGGTGGCCTGGAAGAAATAACCCAGCAAGAACTTGGAAGAATAATAATAATGTCTTGACTTGTTTAAAATGACTATCTGCATTGATGTTTATTTTTTTACAAGCAAAATTATATGAAAATTTTCAAAAATATTATTTCTTTATTTTGAAAGCAATGAACATTTCTATACACACAAAAAAAAATCACAAATGTGAATACGTTTATTTAAAAAAAAAATTGGAAACAAAAGTGTAAAAATGGTTAAATGGCTCTCCTGAACATTTTGCATTTTGTTAGTTGGTCACTTTCTCCTGTATGACGACGATATATTCTCGAACCGGACAGTATCAAAATCTGTTTAAATGATAGTTCACAATAGTATTTAAGTGCCAACTTTGACGTATCGGAGTGAAACGTGGACGTGGATAAATATAAATCGAATAAATAAGACTGATATAAATCGAATAAATGTTGTAGAAAAGCGTGCATCGAGAAGAATACGTGGGGTGACAATGTATTAATGATTTTTTAGATTTATATTACTGTAACTTAAGTATCTAGCTAAATATAAAATTTAAAAATGTGTTAGGTACTTACTTTTTAAGGCCCATAGTTCCTTCCTTTTAAAAGCAGAAAGTAATATATTTGAATCATTTACACATTTTTCAGAAACGAATTTTTGAGGAATATACAATAAATGAAAATTAGTCCACAACGAAAATAATTCACTTGAAAGAACATCTCTATTCAAGAACTTGTTTGATATTTTATTTTTTTGTCCATGATATTTGAATTTAATAATTCTAGATCGATTTGATGGTCTGAAATCACAATACTCTTCATCAAATAAAGTAAATCCTCGAGTACTCGAGTTCTTTTCACAAACGTTTGACACATTGTTCACTTCTTCACGAGTTAGAGTATTTTGAATGATTTGAAATTGATTGTTTCTGAAAAGAAAAATAATTGTTGCTATTATAATGAAATAATATCTCTGGTCTCCCATAGTTAAATGCTAGACAATGAACAATTACTGTATTTCTTATTATTGCCTCCCTTTTTAAATAAACCCAAATATGACCTAAATCGAGATAAAAATAGTTTAAAAAACGCGTTAGTTCTAATTTTTGTTAATCAAAATTATAACCTAAGGATCATATAGTAAAAAGTAACGTGCAGAATTCCTGTGTTTAATGAGTCTGGTTGTGAATGGACAACCATCCATCCATCCATTGTAACCTTCCGGAAAAATTAAAAAACACCGGCATCAAAACTTGCAGAATGAGCAAATTCATTTAAGAAATGCTGCATCACTAATGCCCTTAATGGTGCAGAAGACGATATTCTGTAGTAAAATGCTAATACGAGTACGTATCAACGATTCAGAAATAAGAAATTCAGAAAAAACGGAAAATGAATTTGATTTTTCGAACCCAGATGATGGATGATACACGCGATATGTCTTTCATTTTTATAAAATAAAATGTATTCACTTTTTATATATCATATTTCTGGTTTAGAAAAATAAGGGTGCGTCTTATAATCGGTGGCGTCGATGTAATACAGTACTTCATTTTCGCAATCTATCTTTAAAAATAAAGCCAGCTTCGTTCAAACAATAACAAGTCATTTAAATTCTAACGAAACTTTTATATCTCATATGCTTAGTTGTACAACGTTATCATAGTATAAATACGACGGTTGTCGCCAAAGAAAGAATACGAGAATTGAATTTTGAATACAAGAGAGCGAGAGAGGAATACTTGGATTCTCTCCGAAAGTAATTCGAAATTTGAATCTCGGTGGGTCCGTGATAAATGAAAAGATGGAAACTGTACTGAACGAATTTTAAATACCTAGCTAACAATTTTTGAACCGGTTTAAAAGGAGACGATGTATAAATGATACATATAAACAAATTTTACATTTATGAATATATATTTTCAAAAATGTAGAATTTGTTTTACTTCCGTGAATATTTCACGGGCTGCAACTAGTATTAATTAACAGTGTATAGGTCGTCAGTGAAATATAGATAAAAAATTATCCATAAAATTGCTTTACGACGGTTGTTAACGTTTAGGTTTCGTAAACTCTTTCGAACTAGTAAATAATTCAGTTTAGTTATTAATGTAATCTTTATTGCGTAATGAAACAAACTGGTTTCTGAAACTAGCGCTTCGAATCGATTGTTAATCACAATGAATAGCGTGCAATGTTCATTAACAATCAATTGTTATGTGATTACAATACAGAAAAATCTCTATAACACATAACTTAACTATACCAGTAAGTTTATATTTCACAATCAGGACTGATAGTTGAAAATTGTCAATAAGCCTTCTATGACTGTATCTGACATCTTCGTTCCGCTTCACCTTCGATGGCACAAAACGCTTCCATTCTGGTTGGTCCGCAGCCCGGCACTACAAGTCCTCCTACATCAAGCTTAGACTGCGAGACTCGTTATATGTTACACTAATACTCAGGCACAAGAGTCACTTCAAGACTCTTCGAGCAAAGCGTGTATTTTTTCAATTAAAAGTAAATAAATTGATATTTGACCAATCAAAATGTACTACTTAACAAATATGATTTTGTAAAATTTAAGAAGATAATGATTTGAATGGGATCTTCATGAATAATATGGTTTAAGCGGTCTTCATCGAAGTCCACTGGTCGTCCGGAACGCTCCATGTCTTTCAGGTCGAAATTGCCGTCTTTGAAACGCAAAAACCATCGACGAGCTGTCCTTTCATTTGTAGCATCTTCACCATACACTTCGCAAATATCGCGATCAACTTTGGCTGCTTTATTCCCTAGATTGAACGCGAACAGAAGGAGGTGTCGAAAATGCTCACTTTGTCTACTTGTCATTCCATTTTGAAGGTTTGTAATCAAATAAAATAATATAATATATGTAACGTAAAAGCAAATACAATATCTTGTAGAGCAGAAAATTTTCTTTCGAATGACGTATAACATTTACCATTTTGTTTTACTTTTGGTGTTCATTTTTAAATTGAAAAAAAAACGGACACAACTTATGTTAACACCTAATATAAGACAATACAACGCCTTTTTATTTCGAATATATTATAACATCGAGCACTTGAAGACAAATATGCGCATACATCATTTTGTGATTTTTCAAAGAACTTGAATATAATAACTGGTTCAAAGCAGTTGCCACATGGCGATAAAGCCACTACGTTGTGACGGTGATACTGTATACCACGTTGTGACGGTGATACTGTATACAACGAAAGTGTAATATAATACAAGTGTCTTGAAAAAAAAAATTGATAAACCGTTTCCTAACGGTTCAGTATCTAACATATAGTCCTAATTTATAGTCCGGCCTAAAAACTAAATACTAATTTATATCCTTAAAATTTTGAGTTCTTTATTCAAAGCTCAATCCCATACGCTGCAAACTTTAAAAATGAGATGATGAAACTACGTAACCTTCTTATATAAAAGATACAACCAATTTGTACGAAATTTAACTTTAAATACTAATTCCTTCGCTAAAATAAATAGTTAGGATTTAGTATTGAGTATTAAGATCGAACTATGAATTCAGGCCATAGTCTTTTTATATATTTCTATGTAGGTACATATTTTTTATATTTTGTTACGGCATTGGATCAACATACGGCAGTGAACGTTTCATGTAATAAGTTTTTTTTCTTATATACAACCTGGCGAGCTTATTGCCACGTGGCAAACTCTTTCAACCAGCCAAAAATATGTAAGAGAGGGCTTAAGTTAAAACTAGAATGACGACCTCCGTAGCCAAATGGTAACATTCTCGACTTCCACCCGCGGGTTTTGAATCCGTTTCCAGATAGTATAAAAAAAAGTTGCCAGTTTTGCAAGAATACTTGCACGGGACGAGCGGTTATATTGCCAAAACGTTCAATGACGAACCGCGAGTTCCGTACCTACTCCAGAGGCTCTAAATCCGAAGGCTTGCTTACTGGGGGCAGAAGACCATATTGTATCCCAGTCACGCTCTTCAATATTCTCGAAATACCAATTCGGATATATTAAAGAGTACTATTCGAAAGAAAAAAATACTGGAATATTTTTCTTTTTTAAATGTGGGCTCCAATGAAAAAATAACCCGTAACCCCCGGATTCGAAAGACAGACCTGCTTATTATTAACGGGCCCACTGAGACCGAGATTTTTTTAATATTTTCTAATATAAATTAAAATAATTGTTGACGGTCCGTTAACTGACCTGCCACAAAAGACGAGTCTGCCAGATAAAAATAAATCGCGGCACCGATGAGCTGCATCAGCAGTTCATTTAACTTTATGAAACGTTTCAAGTTCACTTCGCCATTTTGTAGCGTTATACAACCATTGTTTGAAAAAGTTTGCAATATAAGGAGAATGAATGTTGCGAAATCCTAAGTCATGGTGATAGAAAAGTGTGAAGAAAATTAAATAAGATATAGTTAAGAAAAAAAAACAAGTTGACAAGCACGGTTATTTCGATAGTTAAGAGAGATATTCAATGGTGGGTAACAAGAGGGAACAAAGTTAAAGGGGCACTAAAACATATGTACTCCAACCTGGCAATGTCAAAATTGGCCAAGATGATAATTAACAGCATTTTAGTAGTAACTTTAATTTATAGGAGGGAAACGTGAACGTTGCGCACGACTCGAAGACCTCAAGAAATTCTGTAGAAATTTAAGAAGTTACGTGAGGTGATAATAAATGTGAGCATAAAGCTGCTATGAACATGAAGCCGGAATGAATGTTAACATAAAGCTGATGTGAACATGAAACTGGAATGAATGTGAACATAAAGCTGATGTGAACATGAAGCCGGATTGAATGTGAACATAAAGCTGATGTGAACATGAAGCCGGAATGAATGTGAACATAAAGCTGATGCGAACATGAAGCCGGAATGAATGTGAACATAAAGCTGATGTGAACATGAAACCGGAATGAATGTGAACATAAAGCTGATGTGAACATGAAGCCGGAATGAATGTGAACATAAAGCTGATATTAACTTGAAGGCGAAATGAATGTGAACATAAAGCTGATGTGAACATGAAGCCGAAATGAATGTGAACATAAAGCTGCTGTGAACATGAAGGCGGGATGAATGTGAACATAAAGCTGATGTGAACATGAAGCCAGAATGAATGTGAACATAAAGCTGTTGTGAACATGAAGCCGGAATGAATGTGAACGTAAAGCTGATGTGAACATGAAGCCGGAATGAATGTGAACATAAAGCTGATGTGAACATGAAGCCGGAATGAATGTGAACATAAAGCTGATGTGAACATGAAGCCGGAATGAATGTGAACATAAAGCTGAAGTGTTGAGCAAGATGAAGAAGAGCACTCTGAGATGTTTTGGGCATGTAAAACGAATTAATGAAAAAAGACTTTCAAAACAAATATTATATATGTTATGGTGCAAATGTGAGTGGAAGGTGTGGCAAAGGAATACCAAGTAAAGATGGATCAAGTGTATGATATTTTGAAAGAAGGAAATATTAAACGTCAAAAAATCTCAGGCGCTGTATGAGAAGATGTTTCGATGTAGAAGAGGCAAAATATGTGTATTGCAACAGGAAAGTCTGGCGCTCTGTCCTCTCGGCCTACCTCGACATGGTGACTGCGTGATGTTACGTATTTATGTATAAAAATACTGTTTGAATGTTTCCATTTTGTGAAATCAATATCCAATATAGAAATCGGACCTCTTAATGTCTTCTCTCTTGAATGTATTTTTTGTTGTCATCTATTTATTTTCTGTGTTTTTTTATCTTCTTGTTCTACGTGTTCAAGGGTGTGGGCTGAAAAACATCTGGTGTCCCCGTAGCTGGGTTCGCCCTATATTGGTGGGGTGTATCTTGGCCGAGGGGATGTTATTAGATGATGCCAGACATTTTCATAGCTTCTGTATTTAATGTATTATCTGCAATTTATGTGTTTTAGAAGTGTTATTTAAATATAATACATTTTGTACATACTATGTTGCTGTCAATAAACCTATATTTATTTAATTATTTAAATTAAAGCGTTACGTAGAATATAGTATAACCTAATATGCAGACCTCCGTGGCTTAGCTGGTAAGAATGTATGTATTGCAGCCCGCCACTTGGCAATAAGTTCGCTAAGTTGTATTGTATACAACGAAAGCTTAATACAATAATAGTACAATGTGGAAAACAATTTATGATAGAATAAGGAATAAGAAAATGGAATGAATGTGGATTGGAAGCTAATAATTGAGAAAATTGGATTGAGATGGTTAGTAAAAGAATTAATGGTTTGTTAAAATAATCTAAATGTGATTTTTATTAAAGAGAAGTTTATTTAAATTCAATATACTCGTACATAAGCCTTATTATCATATAAGAAATATATTTTTTTTATTGAATAAGTACTAAATAAAAAACTGGTTAAGTTTTTTTTTGTAGTATGTATGTCTGCCTTGAAGCCCGCGTGTTATTATTATTATTTAATTTTAATAAAATTATACTCGTATTTGATGTTATTATAAATAAAAATAATATTTCTTCCTAGAACTATTTTTTTTGTGTGATAAAGCTACGCGAGTCGCGATACAGTGTCGTTTCAAAATTTGGATCGCGATGCTAAAAAGTTTAGAATGCACTGCGGTATACATTCATTATTACACTAACACGTATACACAATTCCAAATACCAACACGTGCACACATATACACATAAACGCATCAGTATGGTGAAGTGACCACAGTTTTATAACACATATACGAGTAACTAACTGACTTAATGATTTTGTAGGTGTTATCTTGAAACCATATTTAAATTTCTTTCATTTCTCTCATATCCGATAGATAAGTACGATTAATATTTTTGTAAATATTTTTTAATAATTTTAATATACTCTAAAATTCATGCCTATAATTTAAACGGACCTATTGTCACGAATATTTTACCTCATACGCGTAAAGAATTAATATTAAAATGTTGTATAATACGAGAATTCTTGTCATGCAGGCGACGAGTTTATTGAGATAAACAATATTATGTAACAAGTAACCAGTACGCGTAATTAAATTTAAAAAAATGTTTCAAATAAGTTCACATTTTGTAACAAGAACCATAAAAATTTAATGATTCAAGTGTGCGTCTCTATAAATAGGTTTATTGCTTAAATTTGTGGTTTTAGCAATTGAGAAACAATTAAGTGTTTTACAATTTAAATGAACTCCATAAATACGCATATATCATTACGCCATGTCTTTCTTAAGATCGACAGATACAACATATTTCGATTACTTATTTTCCACGCCCACAATAATATATGTATACATCGTCTTCATAAATCGTTGTTGCTGGGCCTCGAAGTCGAGGAGTTGGAAGGTAAAGCTGTGACGTGGTTTTCGTTTCTTTCTCCTCTTTAAATGAGTGAGCTGTTGCTCACCAACACACTCAGCAGTGCTGGGCCCGATGGCACACCTGAAGTGAAACAATCGGAGAACAACACATACATATAACATATGATTGAAGTGATAGATATCTTTATACTAGGCGGATAAAATGCTTATCATTCGAGGTGAGTAGTACAGCGTGGAGTTCGAAATAACGACCTTCTTTTCTTCCTCGGTCTTCTTTAATTTTAGACGTAAATATTTATAAATTGATTTGGTATTTATATTGTAGAGATCCATTTTAAAACGGAATGATTTAACACATAAATATGAAAAAATTCTAAACAACAACTGAAATTAAAGTGACAGGCCTGTTTTGTTTTACAAAAGCACTGTCAAACAATACTTAATACATTGTTTACCAAGCTTAAACAGCAAAATATTTTAAAATCTATGGCTTAAAAACTATCGTGAAAATTTTAATAGAAGACGACTATCTTGACATGTTGAGAGCCACCAGCTTTGGAACAACCAGCCCTCTTAAAAATGTTATATTACAATATTATCACCTCCGTGGTCTAGTTGGTAAAAAGTCTCCTAGCCCGGAGATCGTAGGTTCAAAAAACGGATTCCAGTCGAATTTTCACTTATGGTCTGTTTGAGATCTTTTTGATTGGTTGTAAGAGATTGCCACATGGCAGTACGCCCGTCAGGTTTTACTGTATACAATGAAAGTATAATACAATACCCTTTGATGTATAAAAATATGACGGAAATCATTTTAGATGAAAGGGTTTTCAAAACAAACCATTGGTATTTTTTTTTTCTTTAGCCGAAACGGGATTTAATAGGTTTAAACTCTCAGAATCGAGGTCACGACAAAGCAGATCTTAATTTTACTTATAAAATTCGTATCGAGTTTATTCGAACTTGAAAAATTTCTTCGAATATTGCTCAGTCGAATATTCTTCGTAAGGCACGCATTCATTCTGATTTTATCATTCGCACTATGGTAGGCACTAACTAGCACAATCATTATTAAAAACTTTGCGATTGATTTATTGATAAGAAAAGTACAATAACAACCATTTGACTTATGGTGCACGTATTAATTTTTGTTAAATATTTAGTTCTTTACGCTTTTTTTTATTTGGAGATCAGACGTAAACGGCACCGATAAAAATATCCACCATATTTCTTATTTGGTGAAATAGTTACATTTTGTGAATTTCGTGGAAGAAAAGGTGATATTCACAAGAATTATTACATTTTGTGAATCTCGTAGGGCGATATTCAGATGAATTATTACATTTTGCGAATCTCGTACAAGATTAAAGGGCGATATTCAGAAGAATTGTTGCATTTTGAGAATCTCATAAAACTATGAAAGAAAAAAATTGGAAAAATGTTAGAATTTTGTGAATCTCATGAAAGAATTAAAAGTGTGATGTCCTGAAAATTGTAATTTTTATAATCTTGTAGAAGAATAAAAAGTGATATTATAAAGGAGACTGATGCCATTACATGCTGAGATATGAACTGGATTGACCGTACAACTTTATACATCCACTGTTGGGGTCGAGCTGACTCCCGAATGTCTGTCTGTCGACGCGAGTCAAACGTCATTTGGCAGACTTAGTTGTAAGTTGATTTATTGGCGCCATATTTATATTATACGTTTGCTGTAAGGAATTTCATATTACAGTTTTTAAGAATTACTTCATCATAGTTCAACAACGTCATCTAATGTTTAAAAAGGGTCGACCTCGACCTCAACCTCGAGTACTGTGAAGAGAAAAAAAATATGGATATTAAAGTGCTTGAAAATAAAGAATCACTTTCACGAAAACATTCTTTTCACTTTCGCGAAATATATTCATTGCTTGAAAATGAAACAGTTTTCAGTTTCATGAAACAAACTTTTTTCTAAATTCGACTAGTTTAATTGTGAAAGTATTGTGAGAAAATTGGCCAAAGGGCGTAACCACCATCGTGCAATTGAAACAGAATAGACAAAACTAGTATATATTGTATAATTTATTACAACATATGAATCTGTATTTTGTTGGAGCTATCTGACAATAGATTAAAAATATTGAATTAATATTTTCAAATACTAATGTTAATTTTACAACTTCCAGTGAAAATGGCAATTGGTAGAAAATTATGTTAAGAAAGCAAAAATATTCCACACTTAGTAAAAAAAATACTAGTAAAAACTCGGGTTTGATTTCAAGAGCGTACATTGCTTATGACGATTTTAGATTTTTTTTAATAATTACGAATTTTATTATCATAAACCATGTATTATTTTTTCTTATTCCTTCAAATGGAGTAGAATCATGAACCCTCAAAGTTGGTAGAATGAACCGACTGAAGCATTCGAAATGTGGATGCACCGGAGAATGCTACGGATACCCTGGACGGATATGGTCAGCAACACAAGGGTTCTTAAAATAGCCAAAGTTGATAGAGTTGCTGACTTATATTAAAATCCGAAAGGTGTCCTACTTGGGTAATTTACTTAGAAGAGCAAAGTACAAATTACTGCACCTGATCATCCAAGGCAAAATAGAAGGCCGAAGAGGTGTTGGCAGGAGGCAAATCTCCTGGCTCCGCAATACACGTGATTGGACTGGCGTTGGATATCTTTTTCGGGCTGCCGTGGACAAAGATGTCTACTCTCAGGTGATATTCAACGTTGGGGGGACCTGACATGACACTGGGAAGAAGATTTCTCCAAAAAACATCAGAGATTATTGAAAAAATTGTTGAAAGGTCCAACCAACTGGATGATCCCAAACATCCTTAACATATTCATCAGCCTCCAGCGCTTATGTTGAAATCCAAGCCCAATTTCAATAACATAAGTCACAATCCAGGCATAGTTTCAACATGGCAAAATAGGGAATATTACGTAATGGGTTGACTCTCTGTATCTGCGATTAGACGCAGTCCATGCGACACTTGTTGCAGTACTCGAACTGTACGCCCAATACTGTCCAGGTGGCAGAATTCTGGACGTAAATAATCGAGTGCCTTTGACAAGATAATATGAAGATCATACACGAATGTCTTTTAGAACACAGTTGAAATCAATTACTAAGTTAAACAAACGATCCAACAATACTCAGCGATATTATTTAAGGCAATCTTACACAAAACAATGCTTTTGAGAAAGGTACTTCAATATGTATTGATTTTTTTTCGATACTTGTTCCCATAATCTCTATCTATTTTATAATGACACAATTCATAAATATTTCTTAATGTCCCTCTCATGCAGCGGGAAAAATAATATTTTTCTTTCATAAAGTTATTTTTTTCGTCGGAGGTTGGCGACCATCATGATTATGTTTACCTTTTAAGCAGCAGCTCGAAACAAATTGCCCTGAGTTTTCCCCTTAGGTTGATGTATAATACTTCTTTATTTTGGTTCATTCGTTTCAAGGTGTAATCATTTTGGACGTTGTCAACCCATAAAACTTAAAGCATTCATCGACAGCGCCACATTTCAAAAGCTTTCTTTGTGGTGATCTGAATAAGTAAGTGTCGATGCTTCAGCACTGTAGAGGAGTGCTAAGAATATTTACGAACGCTAAATTCACATACGTAAGTAGAGATTGTAATTATTGTTTTACAAGAGATCATTCAGTAAAAAATCTATTTTCTTAATTTTCCATATTTTAAGATTAAGAATGCAATAAACGGATTTCTGGATTATTGAATCAAATGAAAACACGTGAAAAGAAATATACTATAGTTGAATAGTCCATCTTCAAGTGTTTCCTTGAATTACTTGAATTGAGGCGTTCACACAATGGACTTGGCCAGTAGTAAATATACTTTTTTTGTTTTCTTAAGAAGACATCAAACTAATTAACCAAGCCGAATGAAAGCGATCCAGTTGCTTTTTGGCTGATGAATTCGCAACCCAAATAATAATAATAATTACAAATATTGTAGATGACTTCTATAGCGCTATTTTTCATTAAAATATCACCTATACTATGGTAGATATAATTATTGATTAGTTTATCAAACTTCCGTTGTATACCATAGTCTAAAGAGCTTATTTCTATAACGTTGTTTCTTTAAATCCAATCGAAAGATATTTAGAGGCATTACGTAAAAAACTAGAGTGACCTTTTTTTTGTGTCCACCAAGGATCGAACCTGAAATCCCCGGGGCTGGAAGTTAAGCGTTTTACCTACTACACCAAGAAGAAAGGAAAAATAATAATGAATAATAAGTCTACAACTCATCAGACCTTTGATATTTGCAATAATATTTCTAATGTTTGGACCTCATCATAAGATATAATGAAAAATTCAATTAGAGTACTTGTAAATACCACGAGGGATTTTTAAGTTGCACCTACCGTTATCAATAAAATATATTTTTAGTCCATATATAAAAAAATTTAATAATTTTCAATTTATTAAAAAAAATATTATAACACTTTTTGAAATGTGTATTTTGTGCAGCATTTTTTTAACCTGAAAGAATCATTTGAAAGAAAAATTCAAAGTTTTCAAATGTCAACTACGTTAGAAAATTTCTTCTCAAAAACTACGATAATAACTAAAATGAAAATGAAAAACTGTTGGTGTAAGCAATGAATCATCTACGTTTGAAATATGAAGCTTGAATCACATTTTTTCAATTGCAGTTCTCCTGACTTTTCTTAATTTTTATTTTTTTAAATTTTGCTATTGAACTGCAAATTGATACATATTTAACCTATTTAAATATTCCATTATTTTAACCTTTTTAAATATTCCATTTTGCTAACTTATATTCAAATTACATAAGTTAATTATAATAATAACTATTATACGAGTAGATGACGACTAACGTAAGCCCGTGTCATGGAAGGTTTGAGAGTTTTTACAATGTTTATGTACTGTTTTAAAGCTGTTATAAAACGCTAGTTGAGGACAAACAAACGAACCAAAAACGTGTATACCATAATGTATTTTCAAAAATGAAAAATATGCTATTACAAATCAGAACTATCTAAATTATTATCGACAATAATATGCAATTAGGATGATATTTGTTTTTACATTTTTTTCACTTCGGTCTAACTTCATAGTTTTCCCGATAGATCCGGGTAATTTATTATTGAATAACTTAGATAGTTCTGATCTGTAATAACAGATGTCGCATTATTTTCATTTTTTGCTTATAGAATTAGGCGCACGCTGAAATAATCCAATTATAAAATAGAAACAATTTATTTTTATCCACGTCGTAATGTAGTATTAAATAAATAATAATCGCGAGTGAATATTTTAAAGTTTTGACAATTAGCTGTCAGTCGATGTGTGGGAAAGGTATTGTTGTGTTTAATGTAGTTTTTATTTGAAAAATTAATATAAAATGTATTTATAGGAGAAATAAGTAGTTAACCCTTTGAATATTTTATTTTTAATGTTCTAATTTTCATTATTTAATGTAATACGCTGAAATAAATAATTAATATTATTTATGTGTTAAAATTTCTAATGCTCTTTTGTTATATTTATTTATGGCTGTATAATGTTTATGTTATATTTATTTATGGCTGTATAATGTCAAAAAATACCTTTGATGGGTGGACGGTAAAAAAACAAGAAATAAGTAAACTGATGGTTTTTATAATTTTTTATCTACGAAAAAGTATAAAAGCAGCTAATTTTATTTATAAGAAATTTATTTTTGAAATTATTAAACATTTCTGAGATGTATTTTTCTTTTCTGAAATATTCTCTAACATAATTTTTTTTCTAGCTAACATGAACCATATAAATCAAGTAACCTCGATTTACATATAAACAGGAGTGTTTGGATTATCCATTATAATAAAACACAATGGATGACATGACAATTGTCTTATAGAACAATGCTCTCAATAATATTATATAGACTTTATTACATCAGACCAGTCAGCAAGAACTAATTACACACGACATACCTAAGATGTTTGGACCAAATCAAAACGTCCTGTGTCTCAGAGTAAAAAGTTTCAAAAGCACATAATCTAAATTGAAATATTTTTTCTGCTCTGTTCTTATGTTTCCACCCGTATTCCTCCAAGAAGATTCTTATATAACTTTTCAAAATATCTATAGTTGATGTAATAAAACATCCAAACAATTCGGACAGCAATAAATTTAACAAAACAGAGGTGGAAACGAAGATTACAACTGAGAATGCTTGTTCAGTGGCCCATTTTAGCGACCAGTTGCCAAAATATTCACCGTCAGCACGACTTATTCTCCCATCAGCTGTGACTACCACGAGAAAAGCGGCCGAGTGCCCTGTCGAGAGCTATTTCTAAATAAAAACCCAATAGTTGGAACCGTGCCACTGTGTCCGAAGCAGATTGACACGTTGGGTTCCCACATTAACTACGTTCAGCCAGTCATATCTTGGACCGAATCCGTAGTCATAACCTATCTTTTTAGTGTTGTCCAAAAATGTAAACTTTGTTTTGAGTATCTCCTAGCTCTCACGCGGAGTGTATGATAAGGAAACAGTGTTGTTCGACATATACTATTAACGTCGGTGTTTACAATTTGAATAAATGGCGGACTGAAGAGGTGTTCTATTCCAAGCGAGACAACTAAAATAAATGAAGCGTTTATGCTGGCGTCCGCGTCCCGTGCTGTCGGAGAGAGAATAGTTAGTCGCTTTTGTTATGGCGTGGTAATCACCCGAAGCAGGAATGGCGCCCGTGCGCTGGCTGCTGCTTTTCTTCACTGGATCGTTCCTCCTCCTGGCAACAGCCGTTCATGCCTTCCGTCTCAGGGACGCCCCGCCGAAAGCGCTCGCCAGTGAGAATTTGCTAAAGAAAATAATTCCATCGACGAAATGTGAAACGTGCGGAAAACCGGATGCCAGTGTTTCGATTAAATCTCCCGCGAGTGTTACCAATTCAAAATCCACAGTGAGTGTGCATGAGAAAGATGACAAACTTAGAATACACCCTGTTACTCCTAGTAAATATGAATCATTTTCGAAAAGAGCGGTAGTTCAACCGAAGAAATCTGTAATCAGTATAAAAATTAATAAAGACGATGACGACGATGATGACACGGATGATGACGATGATGATGATGATGCAAATGTTACTGATGAAACCAGTGATGAGGATGATGATGATGATGACGATGATGATGATGATGATGACGTGACAGAATCCGATGAAAATGATGATGATGATACGGAAAGTGATGAGGAAGACAGTAACGAAGATAGCGATTCTGATAAAAAAGATGACAGTGATACAGATGATGACGATGAAACAGATGATGAAAAAGACGTGAAAAAGAAAAGTAAAACTGAAAGTGATGAAGAAGAAGATAGTGATTTTGACAGTGATGAAGACGACTTAGAATTTATAAAAAATGCGATGATGAGTTTAGTTTCCATCGGCGGTGACGAAGATGATAGTAGTGATGATAATGATACCGATAAGGATGACACCGATACGAGTGATGAAGAAAATACAGAAACTGAAACTGAAAGTGAAAGCGAAGATGAATCAAATTCCAATCTTCCCAAGAAAGGTCCACCACCATTTAAAATAAATGTAGTAACGGATTTGAAAGCAAGTAAAGAGACTGTTAAAAAAATATTGCACGCAACTTCCAAAACCTCTAAATTGCCTCAAGAACCACCACAAAAAAAGACCCCAGAGCCAACACCAAAGGCTAAACAGCCAGAAAAAACAAAGTCACCTGAAATTGTGAAAAGTGAATCGAAGAAAATCACTCCTCCTGCATTAGATAAAACTATAACACAGAAGCAAGTAAAAGAAGTTCCGAAAATTCCTGAAAAAATAGAACCTAAAAAGGTAGAAAAAGTATTTGTAGATAAAAAAAGTACTGAACCTCCGATCATACAAAAACCACAGCCAAAACCAATTGAGAAAATTCCAGATCCTCCAATTAAACAAGTACCTAAATCTGAACCAAAGATAGCCCCTAAGCCTCCAACAATTCCACCAGCTAAGCAAGAACCAAAAAAAGACATAAAAATATCAACTGAGAAACAAACAAAACAAGAACCACCAAAGAAAACAGAGCCTGAAGTAAAAAAGACGATCACTAAAGCAGCAGAACCAATAAAAACCGCTGCTAAAGATACCCATAAATCTTCAGAAAAAGTAGATCATAAAATAAGCAGCCATGAAAAAAAAGACAATGTGAAACCAAGAAGTGAACACGAAAAAGAGAAAAAAGTTAAAGCGGAAGTGAAAAGTAAAAAAGATCAACAATCTCGCGCTCAACAAGCGTTACATCGGAAAAATTTACGTGAGAGTGAATTCGAAGATTTTTACACATTTTTCCCGACTTTTGCTCCGAATTTCACTAGAATCCACAATCCAGAATGTAGAAGACACGGTCAAATTCTTCTGAGACAACTACGCGGGGCTAAAATATGGCCTTTGCAGAGTGAGTGGACCAATACAAGTATTTATTTCATCTTTCAAAATGTCACATCATAAATTTTCTTGATGTTAACTTTTAAACGAGCTTTTTATATTTCTTACTGTTGAAGAGTATTTTTCCTTATTTTTTTTACATGTTCTTCAATCTTACCGACATTCATTGTCCCATTTAATTTATTTATTGGTTTAATATTGAAATTAACAGGAAAAATTAAAAAAAAACTATTTATTTTGACAACGTGACTTAATTCATTTTAAAAGTTACGATACTTATTGAAAATTGAATAACTTACGAGTACCTCGTGATTTATTTAGACGCTGACTTTTTTTTATTTATCTTGTTTGTTTTATCTTATTTCTTAATTAACTAATTATATTTCACGAGTGGCAGGAGGAGATGGTGAATTTTAGAAACAGTTTTTAAGAAGATGACAAAAATTTATAAGTTGTGATGTATCCGTGATTGACCTCATTTTTAAACAGAACGATTGAACGCTTAAAATTTTACACAATTATGTTGTTTATTTTACACAATTATATTGTTTTACACAACATGTTGTTTATAGTTAAGGCATTAATTAAAGTGACAGTCTGTTTCGATTTTCAAAAACATTGTCAAACCACCCTAATTTTTGCATGAATCAATGACCTATTTTTGTATGTATTAAATCATGGACGTAAATAGTCCACCTAAAGATAATTAATATAACTTTATTTATATTGTAATTTGTTTAATTAAACAAATTACAATATCTTTTAACCTTCACAGTGTTAGTGCCTTATCTATAAATAATATATTTATTTATATTCTAACCTTATTTTCATTCTATTCTATAGCATTTTTCTGAAAAAAAAATCAGCCGTCACAATTCAGAACCAAAATTCACCTGATTAGGAGAAGCTTATTATTTAAACGACCTCCGTAACCTAGTGGTAACATTCTTGAAATCAACCCAGTACCCATAAAAATAAATGGAACCAATTTGGTACAAATTCTTCTGGTAACAATGCTCCCACGCGCCGAGCGGTAATGTTGTCAACATGTTCAATGACAACCCGCGAGTTATGTGCCTACTCCAGAGGTTCTAAACCGAAGACTCGCTTACTGAGGCTGAAAACAATATTGTCTCCCGGCCATGCTCTTTAATATTTCCTTCACATTAATTCGGATGTATTGAAGGGTGCCATAAGACTAGATTGGCATAACGAATAAAATTTAAATGATTTCTTAAAGAACACACTTTCCATATTATTTTAAATTTCACCAAATTGTTTGATATTAATTTTTTTCATTTAATTCATTAGGTTTGAGAGAAATAAAAAATATAATATTTAAAAAATCTAAATATTAGAAAACCATGTCACTACCAGAAGGAAAATATATATTTTTAAATTCAATAGATCTAATTAAAAAAATAATATGGGTATTAAATCCAAATATTCATGTTCAGCAGCAGTACTCCTTTTATCGTAGGAGAATACTCAAGAAGGAAGAATTCATGGTATCGTCCTTTATATTAAATACTCCTCATTTTTGTAAATTCGTGTTTTTGTGTTTATATTCGTATATTATACTTTATACTATAAATTAGAAAAAAAAACATCTTAACGTAATATAGTAGCTTAAAAAACAACAAATCTATAAAAATACTCTTCTTCAAAGCTGCATCCCACAACGTGGGGTCGACTTTTCAAGCCTTCTCTCTCTCTCTCGCCAGATGTGTCCGTTGTAGTCAAAATGTCTTACCACTCCTAGAGCTCGAATATCCCCCACACCATCCATCCATATTTTTCTTAGATGACCTCTTAATTTTCTCCCGTCAACCTCCATCCCAAGCAACAATCAGCCAACATACTCTTCGTATCTTCGAGCAAAGTGCCTCTAGCACCCAATCTGGTCTCCCTCAGTCTTCTACGGGTGCCACTTTGTGACTATCCCTTGTATAAAACTATAAAAATAAATAAAAGCAAAGCTTTAAAATACTTATGCACACGAAATTTATTATTAATTTTGACATTTAAAAATATTAGAATATTTTTGCATTGGAAAAATCGTCTATCAATATACATATGTCTCCTATGAAAAGTTTAAGTATTCTTCAAGTCAGAATACTAATGCTTTTAATGTTCTGATGCTGATTTATTCAAGAATTCACTTACGAGAACAGTATGTATAAACACATAGTCATAGCAGGAAAAAGATTTTGAAGTTATCAGAATCTTAGAAGATATTTATGTTTTGTATAATCATGTTATCCTTAAGTACTCGTATAAATAATCATTATAGCATTTTTTATTCAGATATTCTTCACATATTACGATAAAGCCTACGATAAGATAAAGTCTACGATAAAGCATTATTTTTACTTTTGAAAAAATATTTCAGTGCTTGATTCAACTGCAAAACTTCCATCAGGCATCCTAAGAGGGAATGGAAATCAGCTGGGAGACTTTGATCAGTGCCTTGGGATCAAGGCCAGAGTACGCTTGGACTCTGGTTCCATAGTTAAGGTCGCTGGGAAATACTGTCTCGCCCAGATAGACATCAAGCACACCTCTGAAGAAGCCAAGCTGCCAGTCCACCTGGCTCAGGCCCGAAACTTTGTGAGAAGCAACTATCAGGATGTAAGTATGCTTTGAAACTTTCGCAGTTCTTCGTATCAGTTGTATAAGACCTTTCGGAGTGTTATTTGGCTTATGATGCTGGCGTTTCGAAACCGTTGCAATTTTCATCTTCAGAGTTTGTCTGTAGTCAACTCCGCAATTTTATGGTAACGTTAAATCATATTTTTATGGTAACGCTATAAGTAGACCGTATTTGTAAGATAGACTATGGCAATAATCTTGGGGAATTTGACCACGAACCAATTCTAAAGATGAAAACTATAACGATTTGGAAACGTCGAAATCATAAGCTGAACCACGTGGTACTACACTCCGAATGACCTTATTCTCGTACATGATATGAGTACTTCGTTTTATTAAATAAACCATATTTTTATGGTATGCTATAAGTGTCTATGGCAACACTTATGGCGAATAATAAGCCCAACCACGTGGTATAATAACATTCTGAAAGACCTTATACTCGTACAACAAGATATGAGTACTTTAATTTTTAAATAAACCATGTTTTTATTGTTAAGATTAGAAAAAATATAAAAAATAACACACAGAAAAGCGATACTGGATGAAATAATGTAATAAAATAAGATCCAGAGAACATAAATTAATTATGAATATACATAAGCTTAGTCTTTTCAACGAACAAAAAGTCAATATACGAGTAATATATTATCATTGATTGGAAACGGGTACTATTTATTGCAATTTATTGCAAATAAATACAATATTTTAATGTGAATTTATTCATAACATCTAAATTCTTTTTTGTATTGTGGACGTGTTTTATTCGAAACAAATAAAAGTTTCATGAATATTAAAATTGACTCAATTTAACACCAAAATTAACATAACTGAGTAAAATATGATAGTATTGGATATAATTACAATTTGTATATAAAATGAAAAAAAAATGCTTTCATTTAATACAGTAATTATTATTACCAGCTTTTATGTCATCTTGTAAACTCAAATGTGAGATATTTATGATAATACTCGTTCTTAACTTTCTTAAGAAAAGTTTTCGTTCTGAACAATAATTAAATGAACTTTGTGTATCGAATAAGGAGCAATAATTAAATGAACTTTGTGTATCGAATGAGGAACAATAATTAGATGAATTTTGTATATCGAATGAGGAATAATAATTAAATGAACTTTGTGTATCGAATCTAAACAATAATTAAATGAACTTTGTATAACCAATAATACACATATAAAATAAAGAAATAAAATCTCGATCTTACAACTTCAATTCGTTGTGACCTTAAGATTCTCCCACAAATTGCTTGTTTATTATCATTAGAAAAATTAACACAACTCTGTTCCCTTTTCAGCCTGGCCACTTCATCCCCCGCTTCACATCTCTAAACTGGGGCGTGTGCCTGCCGGCCGCCTGCGATGCTCCTGAGGCCGAGTTTGTGTTGAAAGACGCCTTCAGGCACTACAACGGGACGGCAGGATTAAGGATCGTGGTCAATGTAGACCCCGTCAATTGTTACACTGACCGCTCACGCGACGACTGGAAGAAGTGGATGGAACTCCCTACCTTAGTAACACTGTGAGTACACAATCCCTTTCTTTTGAATTCACTTATTTGCTGAAGTTTTAGAAAATTCTGTTTATTTGGGCAACAAGCATGGGAGGATATTTACGTCAAGAATTGGATTTCATGATCGTAGACAGAAGTGTATCAGGATTGCTGCATTGATCCACATTTTTTTAAATATGGGTTTCTATGCATATTTTAAAGTACCGTTAGAAAATTAAAAAAAAAGACATTATGTGCAACAAATAAATGAATAACCATTATCAGTAAGCAACGGCTTTCTCACTTAAAGAAAAGAAGAAAGAGATGAAAACTCCACGGCACAGTTTCCAACTGAATTGACGTTGGAATGTATTCTCCGACTACGAGGCCTAGCAACAACGACCCTTGAGGAGTATTGAAGACACAATACAAACATTAAGGTGCCTGACATCGGTGCTACCGGAGATAGCTCTATCTGCTGTTGTTTGCCTCCAGTCGTGCTCAGCATTAATGTTTTAAAGGGTATCATGCAGTACGTCCTTATATATCTTTCGCTGTCCACTGTGCTTTCTTCTGGCTTCCGTCGCATGGACACTTCCCAGGACATTTCTTAGAGTATATGCGAACCACGTGTCTAGACCAGTGATAGGTAACCTTTTTAGCTCGGGGTGTCAAAATTCTGAAAAACCTGGCTTAACCCGGAAACCGTGTCACATCTAGGAATATTAATAATTCTTGCAGCCCTAGTAAATTAAAGAGTTTTGTTTTTGAACTATTTATTTATTATTATTAAAAAGCTACTGCTACTACCACTTCCTTTGCCATGTAATCTTCATAATTTTTTTATTCTCCATCATAGGGCTGCGACAATAAATACAAATAAAAGGTTAATAGGTTTCTTACCTATGTAACAATGATGTTATTAAACAGTGCTGCTGTTAAACAGTGATGCTGTTAAACAGTGATGCTGTTAAACACTTCGTACAAACAACAAATACATGGGAATTATGGTGGTGTATTGTAAAACAAACGTCAGACTCGAAACACGCCAGAACGACAGAAATTCAAGTTGGGCACTGTTGCAACAATAACGCCGCAATGTTGCAACGCTGCAAGCCTCTACCACTCGAACCCCCACTACCCCGTCCAGTGCAGTCGTAAATATACGAGCGAAGAAAGCGTATCGCTCGTTTTTGGGCGAAGATCGTCCGTAAACGATGCGTGTCACCCAAAATGTCTTGGAGTGTCACCTCTGACACGCGTCTCATAGGTGACCCATCACTGGTCTAGAGCAACGCAGACGAGCTCGCGACACCAGAATTTCGAAGCTACAGCAGCAACAACAAATGGTATGAATGACAAATAATGCAACTTGTACTATCAGAGCCACCGACCATATAATTTCTTTTTGTCATACGAAGATTTTTTTAATATGACATCATGGTCACCAATTTAGTTGTTCATCTCACCTAACATATTACGAGGTGTTTAGCCACTACCTGTGATGGTTCTTAGATAAAGCTTTACGGATTGAATTAATATCACATTTATAATAAAATTGGACTTACTAATTATGGAAATAAATATTGTACGTTAAAAAATATTTTGTCTTATAAAATTATTTTATGTTAATTTGGTGACGTTACGACTCGACTCGAAAACGGTGTTGCCTTTTATAACCTCGTCATGTTTGTATTTCTGGCTGAGACCAGACTTTTAAAAAAAAATCTACACACATAACGTATATTCATAATCTTGAATGCTATCACTTCAATGGAGCAGAAATACCTATGATAAGCTGTAATCATAGGACCTGATACTGAAAAGATAGCGCAAGAAACAGCAATGTGTTAATAACTTGTTCGATGTAGCAATACGGTAGTTGTGGCAAACTATAAAAGTCTAAGATCAGAGTTCATAGTGAGTCGTTTCTGCGTCATTATGTAGCATGTCTTTATCATTTTCAGAGACAGAAAGGAGCTAAAGAATATTTTTGTCAATGATAGTTAATTAAAATCTTGAAGTCTTATTATGAATTCAGAATAGATTAAGTGCAGCTTACCTGGTGTTTTGGGCTCTTCTTGGGGGAGCGTTTGGTAATAAGGGTCTAATACTGACAATCAAATCAGAAGTCTACCTATATGAAGCTGTAATCATGCCGTCTCTGATAGATTGTTACGAATTATGAGTTCCCTACAGACAACACATCAGGACACTCGAAAATTTTCAACAGAAGCACCTCAGTGAAACGATGAAGATTCGATTGTACCGTAGAGTATCAAACGATGAAGTATTGAAAAGATCAAACTGCTACAGCATCGAGATTCTGGTGTCCAGTGCTCACCTGCGTTGATCGTATATCATATGCCTGACTACAGTCTCCGAAGAAATATCTTCTTCGCTAAGCTGACGAAAGACAGAAGATAGCACAGTGGGCAGCGCAAGAGATATAAGGACGTACTGAAACCCCTAAAAACATTGATGTTCAGCACAAGGGGGATCAAACAATAGCAAATAGAGCAAAATAGCAAAGAAATACAACTAGTTATCAAAGACCCAGTACGGTACTGTACAAATAATAGAATAGGTGCCGCTCAATACTCAGAAATTTCGGCTCACTTTATGCTTTTCCGGTGAAAAGTAGCAGGGTGAAGAGATTCCTCTTTAGCATGTAGAAGTTGGGCGTAAGGAAAACACAGTAGACGTTCGAGAAACTGAGAATGTATCATATTTTTGACGTTTTGCACTCTTTATGTGCGGCCAATCGCTCATCGTAAGCGCCTATTTTTGCCCGTGCATGCCGTCATGGCTTGCGAGATATTACGTATCTCGCACGTTTTTGCATGCATGGGCCGGCCGACTTTTGATAGTAGCCTTCGCGAAGGCCACGCATAAGGAACATTTCATTACAATAGGTACATTTTACATATCAACAAAACATATTTAAATATCAAACAAGAAAATATATGTAAATCATATTTTAGGTGACTCATACGTCCGATACAGATCCACTGAAGAAAGAAGACACAAACAAGTAGTAAAGCTCTTTACCCATACATGATATGCCTATCACAAGTTGCTTTACATGGTTATCTCCGGTGGCACCAAAATCAAGTACATACCCTGGTTTCTACTTTATATTGAACCTTCTAGTAAACTCGTCACAGATAATGGAAATCCAAAACCTGATTTCAAATATTTTTCTTTATTTTCAGAGTTTTATACGCATTTGTGATCGCTCTGACGTCATACGCTACCTTCTCAGATGTTGTCTCCACGTATAGAAGACAGTCATCATCAGGAGATAGCGAAAACAAAGACAAAACGAACGAGGAAAATGAGAAGACTGTAAACCCTGAAGAAGAAGAACCCGAGAAAGAAGAACCCGAAGAAAATGGCAACGAAAGAAATGAAAAATCTCCTAACGAAGGTATTATATATTTTATATATTATTGATATATAAGTAGGAAATAGCTTTTACATGAAATCATTAATTTATTGAGGTAAGTTTTATTTTTTATTTGACCTCCTCTGCCTAGGTGGTAGGAAGCTTGATTTTTGGGTTCAATTTCTGAAACACCCTTAAAAAAGAGTTGTGGTGTAATTTTTAAGAAAGGAGCCTCTTGAAATATTTCTGATTGCTTGGAAGAAATCGCCATAAGGTAATAAGCTCTGCAGGTTGTATCATATACAAAATAGAATGTAGAGTTGTAAAATTGACTATCACTTGAATTGTCTCGTACCTAGATTCCATCGATTGGATAATGAATATGCTTCAGTCTCTGACATATTTGGTGATGGTCTTAATGCCTTTAAGAGTTCTCTTAGAAAGTGTTTGTATTTGTCTGAACCATAAATCCAACGCCACGGCGACTTGTAGTTTTTTTTTTCGTTCTTTTCGTTGACTTTGTTTCTCTCAAAGTTTTCGAGATATCTGTAAATATGTAAAAGTTTCAATGTGCTTTTTATGTGTTCAAATGGATTTATTGTGCGTATAATTATGCATATTTTTATTACTTTTTTTTCTTTTTGTATGTCAGGGGTTTTGATTGCCTGAGTTTTGACCTGGTTCAAGTTTTTATTTTATATGTGGTGGGTAGTATGCATGTGTGTACTGTATTTCGATATTTTTTTGTACATGATTCATACAAATGTTTATAGTTCTTGTGACAAGTTTATTCATGCGTACTCAAAATTTTATTTTGTATAACTACTATATTGTAACGTTTTTTTAAGATCGATAAAAGACAGTCTATTGTATTAAAATAAAATACATACAATAATCGCGAATTGAAGTGTTAACAATTTCTCAGCATTGTCATTTTATAGGGTTAAAATTTGGATGATATTGCACTGTACACTACAGCTGTTATAAAAATATGCAGTATAACCTCCATAGCTTAAGTGCTTTGATTTTTACTGGGGGTTTCGCGTTCAGTTTCCAATGGTACCCGAAAAAAAATTGTCTCTGTCTAGTAAAAGAGTTCTTATGGTTAGAACACTACCATAAACCACGATACACTTCTGCTGGTGCTGTTGCCTGTAAATATGCTGGATAGTGAAAGCTCGATTCATGGTCGAAGATGATGTGGTCTCCCTGCCACGCTCTTCCATATGTCGAAATCACCAATTCGGATGTGTTGAAGAATTACCATACGAATGAATGAAAAGTATATAGATATTTAAGTTTAAATTATTAAAGTATACTTGTATGTTTTTTCAAATAATATGTGAAGAAAAGAACTTCTAAAATGTGTACATCTACTTGTATCTAACAACTTCTATATCGGATCCTAATGGAGACCAGATAAATTAGTAAAATATTACCTTACAAATTAATCAAAAAATATATTGTAGGCATGTGCCAACCACCAAAAATATATCTCAGTGGAAGGAGTTTGGTATTTAAACCAAATTTATTTTTTAAATTTTTAAATGGCACTAGAAGAGGAAAATTCTAAAAACTTTTCTTTTTCGTGTATCACTTTAAATCTCCCGGCGTTGGCGACCACCAACGCGAACGCTTTTCTATCTTGAGCAAAATGGATCAGCTGCCCAATTTATTCTTATTATTTCGTATAGTAAGCAAACTTCAACATATTTGACTTGATGATTCGGACATATTTTGAAGAAAATGTCCGGGTGACAATATTTCATGCGACCTCACTAATCGAGCCTTCGGGTTTAGAACTACTAGAGTAGGCATGGGGTGTACGGTTTGTCATAAAACGTGTTGACAACACTACCGCACGTGAAGAGGCAACAACACTCAATATACGTGCTCGGCTCGTGCAAATGTCATTACCAGACGATCATTCTAAGCAGCCTTGTACCATTTAAAAATAAAAGAATGGTCACATTCTGTTTTTTTTTTGGGTATCATCGGGAATCTAACCCGAAACATCCGGGTGGAAGTTTTAATAACGTTTTATCGACTAGGCCATCGTGGAAGTCATCGACTGTTTCTCCAATCCAGTCCATCATGTTATGAAGCCAAGACATTTTTTTTAATCAGACTCCTTTTTGACCCAATTTAATTCTTCACGAACCGTCATTGGATTCTTATTACTAATTTTTTTTCCATCTCCAGATTCTAGCAGCGGTTTGATCAAAGCATTTTCACTGAAGCAGACGACTACCAAACTATTGCGGGAGGGAAGCGCTGAGGGCGACATTGAGTGTATCCACGGGATCCGCGCGCTTGGGACAGTGGCGCTCTTCGTGGCGCACAAGCTCATCCCTCTGGGCATCATCCCCTTCACCAACAGGACCTACCTGACAGAGGTAACCTTTTATTAACAAAACAAAGAAACTCTAGAAATGCATATATCACTATTTGTTTATCTTGCACCTGTGTATAAACCCACTTGCGTATAAACACCAAGACTTTTTTAATCAGCCACTGAAAACCAACATAACAATAATCTAGCTGAAAAAAATCTTCAAATCAATCCGTGAATCATTTAGAATCGAACTCCGGTATTAAGCAAGAGTATTAAGCAAGCATGCTAACAACCAGGTCACTGTGGCACAAAAATAATACATAATAAGGAATTTTGAATGATTGTTGCGTTTCTTTTTTCTTCGAGGAACTTTTCCACTTATAGATTGATTGTTAAATTTTTTAAACTTAATCAGTTTAGACTTAATATTGTTTAGAATTGGCATTTTTAAAATCAGTTTTATTATATTGACTCATATAATTGCATAGTGACTTTAAATTGGTGGCATAAATCATCCTAGTTTGTGTGGATTGCCTAATATAAAAAGGTGGTTTGATCTATGAAATGAAAAATATATTCAAAATCTTTAATTTATAACTAAACGCTGCACTCTTAATTCTGGGTACGACATTTTTCATATTTTTAAATCAAGTCTTAAAGCATATACTCCATTGCTAAATTGTTAAAAACACTTATCTTCCAGCACCGTGGTTTCAGGTTCTATTTAAAAAAAATATCAAAATATGTTTTTGGTTGATAAGAAAAAAAATCGCATGATAATAAATCCGCTAAGTTTAACTGTATACGACATACATAACATATATGTTATACAACACAGAGTTTGTATAACTCCGTATAATTTTATTGATGATGAATAAAAAACTTTTTTTTATATCTTTACTATATTTGTAATACAATATAATACCTTTAAATAGTTAATTTTTCTTTGTAAAATAGTTAATTTCACAAGTATAGTAATTATGAAAAAATAAATTACAAAGGATATAGTTATTTATATGTTATTTTGTAACATTATTATTCTTGCTTGCATTGAAACTTAAAAAAAAGCATTTGTCACATTGTCACCTTAAACATTTTTTTAATGTTATAAATGTAGGAGTTTTCCCTATTATTATTTGTTTGTAGGTAGCCTAGACAGTTGAGGTAGACTAGACAGTTGAGTGACATTTTCGTAAAATTATTTTTAGTATAATATATGATAACTTTTTTATAAACACCCATTATCTTGTCAGTATCTACTCCCAATAAACTTTTTATTACGTCTATCACAGCTTTCCTACTACGACCAAGCTATTTAGTATTTACTTGCTTCCACCTCATACGTTTCTATATTCAACCAAGCTATTCCGTCTTCAGTATTTCGTGGCCAGTATCTTACTACTTGTAGTATTGCAAATGCCCTACTTCAACAAAATATTATATTTATTATCTTAGCCTTTACCTCCATCTACCTTTTTTTTTTTGACGACCTCCGTGGCCTGGTGGTAAGACACTTGTCTGCCGATCCGGAGGTTGCGGGTTCGATCCCCGCTGGAACCCAGATTTTTTAAAATAGGATTCCAGTCTGGTTAACACTTAGGGCCTATAAAAACATATTTCTGGTTGGTTGGAAGAGATTGCCACATGGCAATAAACTCGCCAGGTTTAAAAAAAACTTTTAGAACTGTTGTTTCTGCCATACTTCCACAAATTATAATTTTGTTTAATCTGTATTTGTTTCCATCTAATTTCTTGATTATCACAGTTATCCTTCCTCAACAAAACTTACCTTTTCTCAAGCTTGCTTCTATCTAGCTTCTAGAACTGTTGCTGCTGTCATGGTTCAGCCAAATATTCATTTTTTAAATTTATGTTAATTATTGCATTCATTTATGTAATTTTTTTGCGTTGTACTAGTTTCTTTTCTTTTTTTAAATCTTACATTTCCTCAGTTGGCTCAATCTAACTATTTGAACCGTTACAGATCTCCAATGCTCCCGCATCGGTGGTGCTGCGGGCTAGCCTGTTATATACAGACACCTTCCTACTGCTAAGCGGCGTGCTGACCGCTTACCACATGAGCCGAGACCTGGATAAAACTGGCAGCATACCATGGATGCGTAGATTTATCACCAGATATCTTAGGTAAAACTTTTCAGAAACTTCTATAGAAATGAAAATATTATAAACACCATAAAGTTTCCAAAATACTAACAAAAATAGGAGAAAAGTGTAAAATTATCCCTGGTCCACCAAAGATCAGAGAGCCAATCGAGCCGAAGGTAGCCTGAAAAACATGACATCAGTTGAACCTAAGCATTGCTCTCGTAACAAACCAGGATAAAAGAAATAACACGTGTCACGGGAATGAATATATAACATTATAATTAATGGAGAAACGAAAGTAATTTATTTTTTAATATTTCAATATAAATTTAGTACACCTTAATTAGTCGTTAGCATCAAAATCAATTAAGCAAATATTGCATTTTGTATGCAATGCTCTTGAAATACTGACATTTTGTAAGCCATACTTGAGAATTATGAAAATACACAAAGCGCGATGTTTTTAAAGATAAAATTCAAGTCATCACCATTTCTCTCGATGAGAGTATAATTATTTTGTAAATATTGAATACAACGTGGTGTAACTCGCGGTGCATTTGTTAAAATGGACCGCATAATATTCAACTATAAATTTCGTAAGGAATATTTTTATGTGTGCAATTAATAATTATATTGTAGTAAAATAAATGCCGTGACTGTTTTGACTCTTATACTATATAACATCTGAATTTGTGGTGTTCAGACTAACTAATTATTATGTAGCTCATAAATTCTTAGAGCGCTATTTAACACAAAATAGTGCTTCAAAAATCTATCAAACGAATGGTTACAAAAGATTAAACCTGCAGATGTCATGGAACTTTAATTCCCTTTATCTTGTTTTTTTTTTATATTTGGTTACCATTGGTATTAAGTGTTTGATATGTCATGAGTGTGCTCTTGATGTAACCAATTTACGCATAGACCTGCCATCCATAAGTTGGTTGACAATCATTCTCGATCACGAAGGATTACCTATCATATCTAAGAGTATCATACGAAAAAAATAACCTCATTAACATATTTCTGGTAGGCTGGAAGAGATTTCCACATGGCAATAAACCTTCTAGGTTTTGTTGTATACAACTAAGGTTTCATAAAATACAATTATATAACAATTTGTCCTCGGTGAGTTACAGACAAAAGCCTAGTTTACAGGGGACACGACAAATGAAAGGCAACAAATCCAGACCCATTCAAAGTGTGTGTCCAAATTGAATTACCTGTTATTTATTTTGCAAATTGTGTATTTATAAATATTTTGTCATGTATAAATGACATTTAAAAAAATAATAATAACTACAATTTAGAATTTGAAACCCTAAGAAATGTGTAATTCTTGCACTAAAGGTGCGATATATAAAGGTATGACGCCTAATTGGTAAGATGCCTACCTTGCAGCCTGGAGATAACGAGTTCGATTCGCGTCGGAACCCATTTTTTAAAAATGAATTCCAGTATAGTTTTCTCCTCAAACTTCTTTAATTCTGCTTGGCTAAAATAATTAGCAACATTGTAATAAACTCGCCATGTTATACTATATACAACGAAAGTGTACAATACAATACAAGAAATGAACACTTTGTTCCTTCAGTGTTGATAGCTTTGCTGGTTACAGTGGCTAGTCTGGTTGCAGACTGACCCCGGCGCTGCTGGCCGTGCTGCTCTGGTACGCCTGGGTGTCAGACAAGACTGGCGAGGGCCCGCTCTGGGGCACAGTGGTCACGAGAAACGCCGAGCTCTGCCAAGAAAACATGTGGCAGAACATCTTCTACATACAGAATTTCTTCAAATTTGAAGATATGGTTGGTTCATAAATATGTACAGCTTATTTTTCATCTAGTTGGTAAGACGCCAATCTTTCAACCAGAAGGTTGCGATTCCTGTTGAAACCTAATTTATCTAGTTTTCATTTAAGATTTGTTTAATATATTTTTGGTTAGTTGGAATAGATTGTTGCATAGCAATAAACCCGCAAGACTAACTGTATACAACGAAACTGTAATACAATTATGCGGTACAATATGTAAAAAAATACATTTTAAAGCATTTGAGGTGCATGGCCGGTAACGCGCTGGACTTCCGTACAGAAGGTAATCGGTTCGAACCCCGCGCTGTGCTACTCCCCTCGAACGACACAGGCTCTTCTTCCGCCTAGTGTTCGAGGGTATAAGGATACGCATGACTTCGGTCATATCTATTCTTAAAAAAAAAAACTGTAATTTAAATCACAATATTTTTCATTAAAAACACACATTTTAATGAATAAAAAAAAGAGAGTTCACAAAAGTTAAATAAAAAAAACATTGCTTTATTGACGGAACGAATGAACGAAGAAAGACAAAACAAATATACAGTGCAAATGTGAGTGAAAGGCGTGGTAGAAGAAGACCAAGGAAAGTATGGTTGGATCAGAATTATATTTTGAAAGAAGGAAACTTTGAAAGACAAAGATATTGTGGGAGATATGAAAAGGTATATGGATGTAGTAAGAGAAAAAATTAGAAGGTAAAGGAAAGCCTGACACTCTATCTTCTTTACCTACCCCAACAGGGAAAATATGTGATGGTATGTACGTACTTTCTAAAAAAAAATTTTTTTTTAATTCTGATTTTTTTTTTCCTAAAAATAATCAAATGATTAAGAAATTAAACTTAAGTGCAATATTTCCAGTGTGCTACTCACACGCACCAATTGGCGTTGGACATGCAGCTTTGGTGGCTGGCCCCCGTCTCCGTGTGGATGTTGCGGTCCCGGCCTTTCCTGGCCCTCCCTGTCCTGGGAGGCCTGCACTCCTTGACCGTCTGGTTGCGGTACTCCGCCACGCGGTCCGATCACCTCTCGCTCATCATTTATCACGGTATCCCGTAAGTATTTTGTCTTGGACTTCAAAACATTAATTTTATCCCTCAACAGTCACAGTAAAATAGACAAGATGCAGGCAATTTATAAATAATATGTGACAATTTCAACGTTCCCACGCTGTTATGGGAGAAAAATTGGTCCCCTTCCAGCGCAATGTCTACTAGAGGATCGAACTCTTCGTTGTTTTGTGTGCGTAACGTTACGTATTGACGAAGAAGAATCTAATCGAAGGCACTTCTCTTTCAGTGGTGACACACCTGAGTAGGAAAAGAATATTAGTGACGACGTCCGTCGTCAGAGTAGAAGGAAAATTACTCGTAGTGCTAACAAGTGATGGATAGCTTGTTCGGAGTTTCGGTCCGATGGTAGGACACCCTACTCCTTCATCGGATAAGTTCTGACTGTTAAGATATTTATTGGAAATTTTTGGATCTTTTTGGGAATCGGGAAAGGATAGGTTTGTGGTAATTGTTTTGATTTTATGAATGATTATGAGAAATTATAAACGATTAAATACATATATAAATATGATGATATATACATAATATTAAATACAAATATACATAAATTTGTGTCGTCACACACTGTTTTATATTGAATGGGTGGTAGCCTAAGACCTGGGGTTTAAACTGTCTAGAAAATTAGCATTCAACGATCATAGATTTTGAATTACCATTAAAGTCCAAACGTTACTGGCCTGATCGAGTAAGAGCGTTTATGAACAAATACCACATTGTCCACTAGAACCGATATAGGGCGTGTTGTTTCGTTATATATTGAAATGTTAAAAATGTAATATCACGCGGTTATCAAGTTTCTTTAAAATAAGTTAAAACCCAACGGTCCAGCAGCATCAAAACGTCGTTCAATTTTAACCGGTTTTTGCCTTCTTTTGAAAAAAACTTGATAACCACGTAATATTAAATTATTTACATTTCAGAATATAACGAATCAGCATGTCTTTTATAGGCATACTATGCTGCTGAGGTTAGAGGTATCAACTGTACCATCGGTTGACGTGGTGGCGTTTTAACGTCCATACACCATCTAATTTGTTAAGGCTGGAATCTTGGTAAGAAAAAAATTATTTCTCAAAGTTAATCAGAGATAACCTTCATGAACTATTAATAAAACGCTTAAATTTAACATGGAGGTTTCGTACATGATTCCTGATGGTATTCAGAAATAAAAATTATAATGAAATAGTCCCAGTATAGTTGAGTTCATGGCCAATGAGATTGTAATTTGTCCATACACGGATTAACTTTTTCAGGCCGGAAACTGTTGGGGCTAAGTGGTATCAAGTAATTTAATCAGTTTTTTGCGTCAATATTACTCTATCCTGTATTTTTTTCTTTAATTATTCACTTTCCATGTCGTTGCTATCCAGAACCCTGTATCCTAATTTGATCATTGTGTACGTTAACCAAGTGATGTCGGAAAAAAAACTATTAAAACAATAAGTATTAATACTTTCCGGAAAAAGTCTCAATAACCTTTGATTATATAAAAATCCCATAAAATCAAATAAAAACTCTTAATGCATAGCATCGAAACTTCAATGTATAACATCAAAACATTATTTTATTGTGTAGTTTCCATATAGAACCTTACACAGCACTTCATATTTAATTTGACCTGTTCGTGAACTTGTAACATTTTTTATTTCATTATTTACTCTATGTAACATTTTTGTAATTGTTATGTTACAGAATCAACCAATTGTACAGGACAGCAAACCTATGTTATGCTGTAGCTCTGCACAGGGCCACTCCATACCTCGCAGGAATCGGTCTGGGTGTTCTTCTACAGCAAACCGGAAAAGATATGTCACTGCCAAAGGTAACTTATCATAGAAATATTTTTTTCCGTAGTACATATATACATAACATAGTAAAGTTAAAAGGAAAAGTATACCAAACGATTGTCAGACCCGCACTCCTCTATGGCTCCGAATGCTGGACGATGTATAACTCTTACTCTAGGCAACTAGAAACTGCTGAAATGCGCATGCTAAGATGGTCAGCTGGTGTGTCCCTAAGAGATAAAATAAAAAGCTCACACATTCGTGGAAGCCTAGATGTTACAGACATCAACAGCAAGATGGAGGAGAGGCGATTATGATGGTATGGGCACGTTGGACGCAGAGCACCCGATCACATTGTGAACCAGGCAATCTCCATGGATCTTTCTCGAATAACAACCAGGGGAAGGCCAAAAAATTCATGGGTGGTGCAAAAAGATAACCTGATGCAGAGGCACGGCCTGGGGGACGTAGTCCGGGATAGAAGAGCACACAACCTGAGGACGAGGAGAGCTGACCCCAACAGTCTTCGCAGACAGTTAGTTGGGATCGAGCCAGGGAGAAGATATATACATAACATCACGCCCTTTCCCTGTTGGGGTAGACAGAGAGGAGGTTGTAGCAGACTTTCCTATCATATGACACATCTTTCACTCTATCTACATTCATGCACCTTCTCATACCGCTCTTTTTACATTTCCTTTTTTTTTTCAAAATATTAGACACTTGATCCAACCATACTATCCTTGGTCTTCCTCACATATGCACTGTACATTTGTATTGTTAATATTTCCTTGTTCATTCATTCCACGTGCCCAAACTCTTCTTCATTTTACTCAACACGTCAAACCAACACGTCAACACGTCAAACGTCAACGTTACTCAACACGTCAAAGTTCACATTAATTTCTAATAACTTAATTTCGTGTTCTGTCATTGCATTGCTACCCCATGTGATCTTCTAAGTGCTCGCATTTCGAAAGCATTTATTTGGTTCTTTCAGTCTTGTTCCACGTCCACGTTTCACTCGCATTCATCATAGACAATCATCTTGACAGATTTTGATATTGTCTGGTTCAAGTACATTTGTTTTAGTGACCTATTAGTTTTGTTTCCTATCACTACACGCCGTTCGATACTCCTCGTAACTCTTACATAACCTAGAAAAATATGTACTACCTTAATAAAAGAATTCTTTAACTTACCTTTATATTTCGTTACTCGCCTATATCTCGTATTTACTTTCCCTTTCAGTTTTCTATCACCGTGCCTGGATTTTGCATAATTCATTCTCCAATCTGTCTTTTTTCACATTTCATACAATTTACTTATCAGACATAATAATTCATCCTCATTAGTACAGTGCTAAAAATACATTAACCTTTGGTTAATTAACTAATCTTGACTTTCTCTCCTTTTTTTAAAATTTAATTTCATTATTTTCGTCATATTTATTTCATCTAATGAAAGCGGGTTATATTACGTGTGACACTTTGAATTTATTGTTTTATTTGAAGTGTTTACGAAATAATCTTGAGTTTTGAAGTGAGAAAAAAGCGCATTTATTGAATGAGTTATACCTGTACTACTTTCAAGTGGAAATGATATTGCAAAAGCTATCGAAATCAAATGATGAAACCAAATTCATCAATAGCATAGTGAAAGGTGTGATTAAATACAGTTATAAAAAAAACTTTGATAAATTAAAAATGATACATCGAGCAAAGTAAATAATCAGCTTAACACTCGCAAACTTCTTTAGTATTTTTTATTCCTAATTATGATATAGAATAGAGGTTTTCAGGAGCGTCGTGAAATATTCAGGAATTTCAGACAATCTTTATTCACTGCACTGATGCAGTCATAATGGTAGGATAAAATGAAGACTTTGAAGAAAAACCCATTTGGATCTCAATCTCTATTTAATTTGAGGTAAAAGAGAGTGTGTTTGAGCTGTCTTGCGACAGTACATTAAAAACAAAGTTTGTTTATATGGAACTGGTTAAGTTTTGGATATCAGTAAAAGACAATTGCTAAAACTCTGCTAATTTTAGCAATAGCAATAAAACCTGTGGTGAACACAAAAATATAAAATAAGTTTTTTATTTTACTTATTTTTCCTTTTATGTAAAAAATGGCACCACGAAGTGAAACTAAAGTATTTTCGAAGATTCAAGAAATAATGGTTCTATTGGTAACGACTTAACTTTGAGTTGGGTTTTTACCGTAGAAAAATAAAAACCAAATATCACTTAAAACTCAACGCGGAAAAGAAAATAAAGGTAACTTTGTCTAGTTTAATTCCCAGATTTGAGAAACTATTTTTTGAAACGCGGGATAACATATATAGTAACACTAATTTATTAATTTTTTAGGGCACCGCGGAAAAAATTATACACTTAGGACACCGTGAAATGAAATAGTTTGAAAATCCCTAACATGGATTATTAAACAAAAAATAAATGTTTTGAAGGAAAAGGTAAAAGAGGTTATAAAACACCTGAAATTTAGAACAGTGGACGTTTTCCCAAAAAAAATTTATCAAACAATGGGTAGTTATAGAAAAGGTCTTATTAAAATTATCTATAGTTGTTAATATTTCCAAGTATTGGTTAATAATAAAAGAGTTCGATTAACTTATAAAGTTCGTTTCATTTATTTTGTTAAACTCCATTTATTAATTTATTTTCTCAGGTCTGTTCTCAGAGTCGGTGTGAATGTGAGGAAAAATGACGTATTAAGAAAATTAGAAAAGAATACACATTTACAGATGAAATACAAAAGGTAAAAAAAACGTTGTGACGGTTCGAATATATGTGTATTGTATCTTGTACGAATATATGTGTATTGTACGTTGTACAAATGAATTGCGTAAATAGTGATATATTATGTCTGACAAAAGCCGTAATGGTTAAGTTTCTACTAAACATTTAATTAAATAAAATAGTTTTTTTTTATATTTACCTTAGTAATAAACATTATAAGTCAACTATAAACTGTATAAACAAATTATTTATTTTAGCATCTCGAAGGAAAAGTAGTATGACCAATTTAAACATAATATCAAGAACAATTTGCTTACGACGGGTGTACGTTGTAATAAAAAAATCGTGAAAATGCAACAATTGGATAACTGCATATCTGATTTGGTGGATATTTTTAATGTAGATGTTGAGTTTAGGACGATACTTTTCTGTCATTTTCTCCGTTCCCAGTTCTAGAATATCCCCAGTCAGGATCCGAAAAAAATCAGTCTTGGATCTTGACTGGGAGACTGTTTGTTGCGTGTAATTGCTCTATATTAGCATTTCGAAAGACAGGTTGGTTCTACATATAGGTTCTTCATACGCAGCCACTACTTTACTATTCTTGCACTCAACTTTTTTTTGTAATATTTTTAATCTGTCAATAATGCTGGTTTAATTTGTAAAGTCATTTTACTACAAATATTTTTTTCATAGACAATCCACTCACATAAGGATGATTTGTGTCATCAAATAAAAGTCACTAACTATGCAATTATGGTATATGATTCAATAAAATAAAATGAATTTCAAAAATTACATTTTTAGACAATTTAAAGGCGATTAAACTTTACAAAATTAACAATCGATCGATATGTGAAAAAGTTCCTCGAAGAAAGAAAAAGCTCTACATTTATTATAATATTATTATTGATAAATATGAAAATCATAACTGTTCAGGACTAATGGGTTAACTAGATTACCTATAAACGAATAAATAAGTGGACACCCAATCGAAGATGTCTTACACTCTCTAGTAGTCAAGCCTAGCCTATAGTCAAGCATCCCGAGCTAGAAGACACTAGTGAGGGGGATAATGTCCATATTCTTTAATAATTATTACGGTATTGTTTCAGCTGTTCTACCTGCCGGGCTGGGTGATTTGCCTATACTTCGGCAGCTGGGCGCTCTACACCCCGGCGCACCAGTCTCTGCGAGACTATCAGTACTCCGTGGACGAGGCCGCACAGTACGCCGCGCTGGCCAGCGTCGCCTGGTCTCTCGCCCTCAGCTGGCTTATTTTCGCTTGCTTCACTGGCAACGGGGGTATGTATATGTTATTATAGTGTATTATACACGTGTGACAATCTCTTTCAACCAATCAGAAATGTATTTAAAGAATCCTAAAGTGAAAACAAGACTGGAACTATTTCTAACAAATCAGAGTATAACCGTGAATCGAGCCACGGCTTAGTAGACAACCATCTTATCAACTAGACAATACAAAAATCGTATGTAGTCATTTCGATTTCATCATTTATTTTATGCTATGTACAGGTTTCATCATAATATGTTTTCCAAGACCAAATATCGTGATGATGATACGCTTTTGTTGTTGATGATGAAGATATTCTACCTTCATTATATACAATACCTCCGATGACCTCCATGGTCTAGGTGGTGAGACGTCTTCCTTAAGACATCTAGAATGTTGCTGTTTTTATTTAAAAAGGATAGTCTGGTTTTCGCTTAAGGTCTGCTTAAAATATTTCTACTCAGATGGAAGAGATTGTTACATGATAATAAATCCAATAGGTGGTACTGTATACGACGAAAGTCTAATACAATACATAAAATATAGGGAGTGAAATATTTTTGACAATTCTTTTCAAACATCTAATGTGAAACACTAAACTGTTTTTTCGTGTCACCATCAGAAATTCATCACATATAAGAGAGTATATTAAATGTTCTACCACTAGGTAATAACCTCCGTGGTCTAGTTTATAAGACGCTTGTTTCCTAACCTGAGTTCGTTAATTTCAACGAGGTTCGATTCTCGTTGAAATCCATTTTTTTTTAAGAAAGATTCCTGTCTGATTTTTCCTCTAGCCACCTTTAACACATTTCTGGTTAACAGGAAAAGATTGGTGCATGGCAATAAGCCTACCAGGTTATACTGTATCCAATAAAAGTATATTACAACACAGCGAAGGCTGTTTTAATATTGCATATATTGCTTGATTGCATAATCAATACTATTCTCTTTTCATTTGCAGTTTCGCATCATATACTCGTATACGGAGTATCAAGAAATACTTGACATTAATATTTTTTAGAATATCGTATTGTATTACAATTTCGTCGTTTACAGTAGTAATTATAATCTTAAAAGGACAATTGATATGGCATCGTTTAGAGAGCAGACTCTCCTCAAGTGCGCTCAGAGTAATTTCTACCAACCAACGAGAAATATATTAAAAGACGATTAAAGAGACCTGAAGTGAAAACCAAACTAAAATCCTTTTCCAAAAAAAAAAAAATTAAACCAACGGAAATCAACCCCCGGGTCGGAAGACTGATGTTTTACAAACAAGGATATGGAGGTTATTTTTTACAGTTGCTAGTTACTTCAAGGCACATACTGTATACTGTCCAACAAAGACATGATATAGGAGAGTAAGAAGCGAGACTTCTTTGTATGCAATTTAAAATCAATGTTTATTCATTAAATTTCTAAAATCTCTAATAAAACGAAAATCTGTGATTTCCGATATTCGTTTTATTAGATGACTTCAATAACATAATAGATGAATTTACGAAGAAGAAATCAAGACGTAAACTGTATTGTTTTATTGTGTCATCATCTGAAACGAAAAGGATAAGCATTTTTTATTACGTATTTGGGTGGAAGGGTGATGGGGCGCAAGTTGCAAACTGCCTAGGGGTCCCGTCTATACAAATGTGGGTCAAAACTTTCTCGTTGGGTGGACCTGTATATGATATATATTTCAATCAGTAATTTCCGAAAGTAACTACACTTAGCCTTACATTGTTGTGAAAGTATTGGCAACTAGTTGGGCTGTTTGAACTCCAGCCACTTTATAAGAAAAAAATTACAACACTGTGAGTCATTTTCAGTATTCCGTGATGTCGGTCTTTAAATCCGTCGTCACTACTATTATTTTCCCACTCAGGTATGTCGCCATCGGAGAAGTCTCTTTGTCAGTCCCTTCTTCGTCAGTACGTGATGTCACGCTCATGAAGAAATAAAGAAGATGTCGATCGTCTAGTGTAGATCGCGCTGGATGGGAACTTATTTTGTCCCCCATAACGGTGGTGGGATCAAACTGAGCTGAACTGTATACACGTACATATTTATATATCACCTAGGGACCGGCTTAATTTTTTTAAGATGGGTACTTCAACAGGGTTGAAAATAAATTCAATGTGTTAATACTTGGACCTTACTAATACTACGATCTACGGCTACCGCCGGCCCGCAGAGTGGCTACCGCTGGACCTATGACCGGCTCCGGTCCGCGGACCACTATTTTAGTAGCACTGATATATGAGATTGTAATCGATACTTTTTAAAATTTTATTTAATAATATGATTATTACACTTGGATAGTAAATCTATGATTCTATGATCTAACGATAAATAAGTAAGTGTATGCTATTGATTCAAACATTTCAATAATTAAGGTCTGGCTATTTTTTTATATATCGTTGAGTCGCTGAATGATGTCATGGTATTTTTTCTTATACATGTAAATTCCATATTTACGCAAAACGAAAACTAATAAGCCGGTACTAAGTATGTATGAAGTATGAACAGGGGGGTTGTCATGTATTGATTTGAAATATTCATGGCACTAGAGTTCTAAACTCTAGTAAGTGACAGTTTTATGATATACATATGTCGATCATGACAGAACAGAAAGAATAAATGTGTTTATATTGTATTACATTTCCTTAGTATGCAGTATAACCTGGCGGACTTATTGGTACATGGAAATTTCTTCCAGCCAACCAGAAATATGTGAAAAATTGTTATTTAGAAACGAATTATTCAGGATTCTTTTACATCTTGTTGATATTATCGCGAAACGAACCCGTAATCCCAGAGCTTCAAAGTCAGGCATTCTATCACTTAGGGCACTGAATTCGTCGTTATAGTGAATACACGTTTTTTATGTAATACAAACTGACTTGTATATAACACAACTAAGTGTTTTATGAACTATCCCATTGTGGACATCTAAGGTTTAACAATATGTTGTTAAAATTAAATGTTCAGGTAGTCAGGAGGTTAGAAGTAATCATATCTTTATTAGATCTTGAAAATTTAACACGTGCTGTGTCGAATTCAGATTTATTAGTGATATTTATAAAGTATCAATTTACATTTAATACAGATTATTTTTTATGTGTATAAAATTTTAAGATAAATCGTATTACACTTTTGGATTGTATTAGTATAAGCTGGTGTATTACCATGTGACAATTTCTTAAAACCAATGAGAAACATGCTAAAGACGTTTAAAGTGAAAACCAGACAGGAAACCTTTTTTTTTAAATGATTACCAACGACAATCGACCCCGCAACGTTCATTCAATTTGATTTCATTTGAGATCCGACACGATATACTCGTACCATATATTCCAACTAGCCGGTTGAGAAAATAATCTCGAAAAAAAAATATGTTGAGAATATAATCTAGAAAAAAAAATATCTTTACGTTTTTTCTTCAAAATTGACAATTTAATAGAAATAAAATAACGTTTCAGATACGGAATGAAAATATTGGTGGAATTAATTCACGACACGCCACTGGGTAAAATAATTACATGCCAATGCGTATTCTCACTCAAAATTATATGGATATCCTTACTAGATTTTTATCTCACTTAGACCAAGAGGTAAATACTATAGTATTAGCTTTTGATTACCAATTATCAATTGTTTTTACATTTCTGTACGTAATTTATTTTCTGATATATTTTTTACCGTTCTAATGTTAAAAAATGCATAATCGTACTCCTTTTAGGAGTGTTTTTTTATACTTTCATTTATACGTACAGTGATTACAATATTTTTTATAAATATAATTTTAAAAACAAATCATCATATTGAGGTTTAATTGCCTATAAAAAAAACGAGTTTCGAGTATTCGTGAATACATAAATAAAACCTATTTAAAAAAAGATATTAATTTTGAAACACTAACATGACTAATTCAAAATTGTATTTGATCAATCAAACTTTAACAATAAAACGCTTTTTTTTTAATTTCTTGAATCTTTGAAAAAACTTTAGTTTCACTTTGTGGTGCCATGTTTTATGTAAAAAAAGATATAAAATAAATAAATAAAAGACTTATTTTATATTTTTGTGTTCACCACTGGTTTATTTTGAGTTTACTACTGGTTTCGAAGACCTCCGTCTTCATCATCAGGTGAAGTAAACTAAATCGCTCACAATACATTTATTTCGCAAGTGTAAATAGTATAAGAGGAATGAGGTAAGGGGAGAGAAGTGGGGAGAGTTGTGATTCAATGGTAAATGGGGCGGGGAAAAAAATAATCTTACGGGTAGACCAGGGTCTGGATATCTAAGGGGATGGATGGATTTTAAATGGGAAACATATTTAGCAGAGGGTTATTATTAAAATTGGTTTGATTGTTTATAATACCTAGACTTAATATTATACTTTTTCTAATCTCGAGAATTTCCAAATTGTCAAGCTGTAATCCCCCTCGGCTTATGTGTAGAATTCGCAAACCACGATTGATATCAAAGGAATGGTTATTTTAAATTAGGTGGTTAGCGAACTAGGAAAAATTATTGTTATTTAGGCATTTTAAATGTTCCTTAACTCGTTTTTCGAAATTTCTTTTGGTTTTGCCAATATAAAAAATGAACAATCCTTACATTCTGTGTAAACTCCGGGTTGGGTTAGTTTACTTTCGGTGTCTCTATTGTTCATAATTTTATTTTATTTTATTGGCCGTATAAAATGCTGCTTGAATAAATTTATCTTCACCTGGCGATGAAGATGGAGGTCTTCGAAACCGGTAGTAAATTTTTTTTTAAAGTTTATATTGTATCGTTTTGTTAATTTTATTTTTAAAAGTGTTTTATATTAAACCTTATTACATCATATATTATATACAATATACTAGTAATTGATATATTAACTCGTTTCCACATTCCTGCTAGAAACAATAGAAATATTTTACAATTCAAGTACGTCAATATCAAGTTCCTAACGAAAGTTACACGCAACTCATCAATCGTGAGAATTTTAAGGTAACTTATTCTATAGAAATATTTAGTCAACTTTTTGTCTGGATTGATACAATTTTTTTATGTTGTTAATGAGTTCAGGCGGGCCCTGTTCCGGTTTTTGTTAATCTAATATTTGACTGGAAGACCATTTTAATTTTACAATACATATTGAGTATTTTTTCGTAATTTCATATTATTGTCGCCCTTAAAACAGATTGTGTTTTTTACTTCTGGATTTTTTATTGATGATTATTTTTTTTATCAATTATATACGAGTATTATTATTTTTAATACTTTCCGTATTATTATTATGATATGTTCAAGCACCACCGTTAAAATATATTATGCTAATAATTACGTTGATTTTTAAGGATGAAAATATTTATAAAGGTGTTAATAATTTTATTTAAAAAATAAACAACACAAAAAATCAACAGCATGACGAAACTGCTATTAATAAACATGCTTTCAGCTTAGTCTTTAAGTTATACACCAAAATTTGGAAAATATCGATATCCGAAAATGAATTCATTAATGTCAACCCGTGTGTGAGTTAGGATACTCTCATTAGTTTTGTTTATAAAGAAGAATTTACTGTCACATAAATTTATATCAAGTACATTAAACTCGTGATTATTCATTAATTCGTATCTGTTTAATTTATTGTTCAGTACATTAAACTAGTGATTATTCATAATTCGTATCTGTTTAATTTATTGTTCAGTACATTAAACTAGTGATTATTCATAATTCGTATCTGTTTAATTTATTGTTCAGTACATTAAACTAGTGATTATTCATAATTCGTATCTGTTTAATTTATTGTTCAGTACATTAAACTAGTGATTATTCATAATTCGTATCTGTTTAATTTATTGTTCAGTACATTAAACTAGTGATTATTCATAATTCGTATCTGTTTAATTTATTGTCCAGTACATTAAACTAGTGATTACTCATAATTCGTATCTGTTTAATTTATTGTTCAGTACATTAAACTAGTGACTATTCATAATTCGTATCTGTTTAATTTATTGTTCAGTACATCAAACTAGTGATTACTCATAATTCGTATCTGTTTAATTTATTGTTCAGTACATTAAACTAGTGATTATTCATGATTCGTATCTGTTTAATTTATTGTTCAGTACATTAAACTAGTGATTATTCATAATTCGTATCTGTTTAATTTATTGTTCAGTACATTAAACTAGTGATTACTCATAGTACGTATCTGTTTAATTTATTATTCAGTACATTAAACTAGTGATTATTCTTAATTCGTATCTGTTTAATTATCCGTGCCCGTGTATCCCAGCAATATTGAACTACGACAATATCCTACCCCCCCCCCCTCCCAGTTGCACGATTTGATTTTTTAGGGGACGTTGAAGTGTACAATATTTTTAGGGAGCCTTAGGGGCTTAGTGGGGACATTGTGGTATTGATTAAATAATCCAGGAATACAACAATTATAAACTAGTAAAATAAAAAAAACTGGATTAATAGTTTTTAGTTAAAATCTATTGTGTTCCATATGTATGAAACAAAATTTAGTTTTAAAAACTAGCATCACGTTGTAAGATCTAAAAATGTTCAATGTTATATACCAGGAAACTTTGACTTAACCTAAGACGCTTAAAGGGGGCGTTGGTTAAAAAAGCTAAGGAATCCCTAATTGTCAAACCGTTGATTTAACCATAATGTTTGTTGTTTACTAGGTTTCCGATTACCACACATTTTACACTGAATATTTAGATGCCCGATTGACTATTTTTCAGAATACTGTATTAAATATTCATGAGATTGTAACTATCGTTTTTTAATTTATTTATAATAACCTCTAACTGTGCGGGGCAATATTACCAACACGTGACGTGACGAACCACCAGTTTCTACTGTAGTGACTCTAAGCCCAATGCTCGATGAATGGGGCTAAAGATAATATTTTCTCCTGATCACGCTCTTCGATATGTCCGAATCACCTATTCAGACGTGTCGAAGGGTGTTTTACGAATAAACAAATAAAACATTTATTTACTTAAATAATATTTTTTTTCTTATAAATAAATATTTAATATGTTATTTAAACATACTCGTATATCAAACTATGGTACGCGTTACTAGGTGGACTAGGATTCGCATACCTCTAGTGATATGTGAACCCTATCCTCTAGTGATATGTGAACCCTATCCTTATGGTACGCGTTACTACGTGGACTAGGATTCGCATACCTCTAGTGATATGTGAACCGTATCCTAATGGTACGCGAGCATTTTTAATGTATACATAAACGTTCTAAATTCAAATTCTTAGTTTTATTAATTACATAATGAGTAAATAGGGTATTTATAGCTGCCTATGTTATGAAAATTTGCTTATGAGGGTTGAGAAGGGTACTGGTGATAACTTTCATTAAGTCCATCCATCTTGTCGTGTTGCTCATGACAGAGCATCGTGACTCCATGGTAGCATCTGACGACTCCTCTCCATACATCCGTGCATTCGACGGACAATTGTTAAAGATAGTCCAGTTACGTCTCACACTTGGTCAGTCCAACAAATTAGAATTCTTCCTTTTGTGCGTCATGCTTCCACGCCTCCAGTAACCATACACTTCTCCTAACTGTATCCTTTACCATGGACACTGTGCATAAAGAAGCGGAGGACTCGTCGAAGGCATATTGTCAATAATCTGTCGTTGATTCTTTCATTGGGTTATATAATTCAAAGTTTGCAAACCCCTGAGTATCGTTAGATCTATGTTAAGTACACGGATTCGTTTTGCTTATTCAGGTAAATTTATAAGGCGTATGTTTTTCTGGTGAGGTCATTGTAATGAATAAGGTTCTTAGTGAATTCAGGATGTTTTTTTTAAGCATATTTTTTTATTTCTCATCATAAATAACTTGTCAGTCAATAATTGCCTAAATTCTATCACATTTCAAGTTTTCAAGTGTTATCGAGATATTTCATTGATTAAATATTACAAAATATGGAATCGAAAAGAATTTAAATTAGGCAGATTTCTCCGTTTTTTATTTTATTTTATTAAATTTAAGTTGTATACAGTAAAACTTGGGGGAATTTTTGTCATGGGGCAGTCTCTTCCAACCAACTACAATAGAACGATACTAAAAAGGCATTGAATGAAAACCAGAATGAAATCCTTTTTTTTAATCTGGGTCCAGTGGGAATCGAACCCGCAACACCCGGGCTGGGAGACAAGCGCCTTACCAACCGATTAAGATCTTATGTATATAGGTATTAAGTGTTTTTTTTAATACTGTACACAATTGGTATTACAGTTTTTGTAAATTATTTTATTAAACACTGTTTATTCCACTGGCATAACCCTACCGGTTTCAAGGCTTTCACCTCATCATCAGGGGAGTACAAACAAGACTGAATTCTGTTCGTACTGGTACCGACATACACGGTTCTAACGATAAACATTCGGGTTGCGGACTGTTGGTGGAGAGAGGGAGGAGACAACCTCAGCAAGCAGCGGCGAGATTCTTGGAATATATGTGTTTTCCAGATGTTCACCCCGATGCATCGTATTTTTTTCTTTCTCATGATCTAAAAAATATTTTTTTAAAATAGGTTTAATAAAACAATTGCTTTTTTCCAGGTCCTCTGAATAACTTGCTGTGTTCCAAGCCACTAGTGGTCCTTAGTAGATTGTCTTACTCCATATATCTTTGCCAATTTTTGATCTTCTTCTATAATGTTGGCACTCTCAGGACTTCCACAGAATTCAACATTACTACCGCGGTAAGGTTACATTTTGATTTTTATTTTACAAACATCAACCATATTTTAAAGAACGTCGCGTAGAATGCACGACAGAATAAGAATGAGGTCATTAGAAAATAATACGGATCGAAAGAAGATGAAGAAAGGGGCATCGAGATGGTTCTGACACGTAGAAAGGTCGAAATGTGAAAGATTTACAAAAAGTATGTAAAAGTGATATAAAAAATATGAAAGGTTTGGGAGAATCAGGAAAAACGTAACACGACCAAATTGATCATTTATAATAAGACATCATGCATGAAAAAGTATGTAGCCGTGGCAGAAAAAAAATGTGTCCATGCTTACCTCAATAAGCACATGGCGGGATAGGGATGATGAGTAATTATAAAATTTCAATATTATTTTTGAGATTAATTTATACGAAATACGAATGGATGTAAAAGATTTGAAAAAAGGAAAAGCGTGTTGTGATGAAGTGAGCACACAACTAAAAGTGTGTGGAGATGAGCGAATAATCGAGTGGCTGAGACAGTATTTCAATAATTTTGGGAATTTGACTGCACAACAAAAGACTGGATAAGTGCAGCTACAGTTCAATATTAAAGGTACGGGTGCAATAATAGAGTGTGAAAAATACAGAACAATTAGTTTACTGAGTGTAGTCAGTAAACTGTACGGAAAAAATCTTATTGGAAATAATGTGGGATGCTCAGGAGCCCTTTTTAATTTGATGAGGAAGTGTGGAAATTTTTTTCTGTTTGCGTATGCTTGTGGAAAAATGTCCCCGCGGAAAAATAAAAAGTTACTTTGTGTTACAATAAATTTATACATTATACTTTAAATGCCACTTTATCCAGTAAAGAAAAATAGTAAGAATTTAATATTTAGTGTTAAGGTTAGGCCTTGAATTCAAGTCTGAATTTCTAGCTTAATTACAATATTTAATCTTAATTCTAAATAAATTCAATTGCATTGGATTTTTTTTTAATTCATCAGAACTAGCTAGCCCATGGTTCCATTTCCTGTGCCAATACACAAAATACTTTCAATGCTTTAATTCAGGGGTTCCTAATTTGTATTCCACAAAATTCTAGAGTTCCTTAATAAAATTAGTTTTTGAGATCTAATTGATTGTTTGAAATATTTAGGAAAAATCAAATTAACCTTCCCGTACCTGATAAATAACTAAATTCCTTAAGTTCTGAACGAAAACAAAATACAGTTGGATGCCTCATGATATAACAACTCAGATTTTTATAATTATACTAAGTTTTGAAACAATATTCAAAGAAAATAAGTTTAATTCATCACAGTAATTAATTACCAGTTTATAATAAAAATATTTCCATTGTTAATCTTTTTTCCCCGTATTTTCAATATATAATATTGATTTTTCAATTAATTTATTACCAATAAAAATTATCCGGGTTCCAAAAAATGTACCAAGGGGAAAAGAGCTTCACGATTAAAATATATTAGGAAGCGCCACTGCTTTAATCTTTGATTATTATATATTAGGAAGCGCCACTGCTTTAATCTTTAAATATGTTAGAAAGCGCCACTGATTTAATCTTTGATTATTATATGTTAGGAAGCGCCACTGCTTTAATATTTAAATATGTTAGGAAGCGCCACTGATTTAATCTTTGATTATTATATGTTAGGAAGCGCCACTGCTTTAATATTTAAATATGTTAGGAAGCGCCACTGATTTATTCTTTGATTATTATATTTCAGGTCAACGTAATAGAAATTATCCAAGTACTGATCGTCTCGGTGGTTATAACACTATTATTGGATATACCCATGCAAAGTGCCAAAAACGTCATTATGTCTTTTAATATCACCTTCAAAAGTAAAAAATCAGAAGAAGAGGTTGCAGAAGATGGCAATGAAGCTAAAGAAACTGCTGGGGAAGTCAATGAAGAAAATGTTGAAGGAACCGAACTAAATGATGAAAATGATGAGAAAATGTCTCAAGAAGATATATACGACGAATATGAAGAAGATAATATAGACCATCTCCACCATGAAGTGGACCAAGACATTATTTATGAAGAAGAGGAGGAAGACATGGACACTGGCATCGATATGGCAAGCCGTTCGATAGAATATGAGGGAGAAACCATTGAGCATTTTGATGGGGAGAATGATTTTGGGGACGAAGATTTGCAAGGGTGGGAATGGACAAATGGTGAAAACAATAACCATAGAAGATGAGATTAAGCAAATCTTTTGTATCCAAACCTAGATATAAATTAAATTTATTTATTGTTACACATGTTTTATTTTATTTGCCATTGGACCTTTTGCTTGTTCTCAACCAATATAACTATTATATTACACTTACTGTCTTGTGAAAATCTCCCACCAGCCAGAGAGATTTTAAAGAGGGGATTCCCTTGCGTAGTAGATTGAAAAACAGATCTTCATACTTTTCGATCCAATCACACAACTTGCTTATCCTCCTTATTCACAGAACTCGTCAGGCACAATCTTCTATTATTCATACTTCAAACTTAACCTTCTTTCAAATTCTATTCTACTTCACCTAGCTACGTTTTCCTCGATATATCTCTTCCACGCACACCTTGAACTGCTGACTTGTGTATTATTTTGTCATTTACATGTGCAAAGTATATTAATGATCCTAACTTTATCTTATTTAAAATATAATTTTCTCCACACATTTCTAATGTCTTCATTCCGTTTTTTATATATTAATACTTGATATTTTCTTCTAAATGCACGCATCTCCAGAGCATTTATCTTACTTTTATAGTTCTTCTACCAGGTTCTTCCATATTTCAAAATGGACACAATTATGTATTGTTATTTTACTACTTTTGATATATCACGGGTGTCGTACATTACGTTTAGAGGTTCAGTTACTTCATTCCCTGTTACAACCGTTCTTTCAATATACCATAAACATACTGCCCAGATAACAGGACCTCTATATGTTCCAGTTTATGGATAAAAAAAATTATCATAGTTTTATTATTTAAGCAACACAAAAGTCACATCATTTTTTGAAATAAATTTAAAAATCTTTCGTTATATTTTCAACGACAATTCTATCACAATCGTTTTATAAATCCTTAATATGGTTTTTAATACTTGACTGGCTATATTTTATCATTCCACGCATCTCTTTTATCATTTGGCGTAGCGAAATAAATAATAATATTAATAAAAGAACATTTACATAGTTCTATTTAGAGATCAAACTCCCCCCAAGGGTCTCCAACACGGGGCTAAAACTCACAGTATAAAAATGTATTATTTCAAGAATAAATATTATAGTTCAGAAATTCTCGGATGAGTCCTGTGACAGCTCACAAATTTGTCCCAATACAACCTTATGTAATGTATTTACCTAAATAACTTGCTATTTATTAGAATTGAGGCTTATATTAAAGTTGATAAAATAATTAAAATTACTGAACATCGTTACAAGGTTGTATTGGGGCAAATTTGTGAGCTGTCACAGGACTCATCCTAGAATTTCCAAACTATAATAGTTAAAAAAAAATCATTAACGCTAAGAACAGCGACTTGTTAATGATCTTGTTAGAATTATTTATTTTCTACACGGATGCAAAAAAAAAACATACGAGTATATAGGCTGTTTGACAAGAACGTGTACGGTGTAAAACTATTTGGAATAAAGCATTAACAAAAATACACACATACTACATGATAGAAGAATTAATTCATAGTTTTAAAAATGTATTGAATGACATATTGCCTACGTTGAATTTTTTTGTTTAATTCTATCACCTTTTATATATCCTTGGGCCCACATTTTTTGGACTTTACAACGAAAATAATTATTCAAAATTTTGAGTGATTATTTTTCAAAATGATTCATATTTTTAAATTTATTGTTATAAATGATCATTTCATCAAAAATATTTTTGTGGAAATGATCATTCAAATGTTGATAATTCATATATGTGTATTTGAATATATTATTTTCAATGATCACTTCTTCAAAAAAAAAAATTTGGACCTTAATATGTATGTTCACGCCAAAACGCCGTGACGTAAAATCAGCTCAGATCCACGCGGACGGAGCATGACCGTCAAGTGATTTGGGGGTAGACCAGATGGCCATCCACGCGTGTGGCGAATGTCATCCCCGAGACGGTCAGTCGCCATCCACGCGTGTCGGGGGTGTCATCGACCCGGACGAGTGTACAGTGCAAATTAAAAGGTGACGATTTCTCACGTGACTCGAATTGGTGTATTTATGTACTCATATTAAAAACGCGTGTGTTACGTGCAGTTGAAATTTACTATATGTGGGCCAGTACCCAGTGCTTATAGGATCAACCCAAACAGTGTGATAAAATAAGTGTGGTGTACATACGTCAACCTTTCAGCTCGAAACGACTTCCGCGCCATCACCACTAAACCTGTAAGTACCATTTCCTTTCCCATCGTGTATTGGTTTTGGCGTAAGCCAAACCATTTGGTCCTACGATCCGTAACCAACCCATGAATACAGTCCACTAAATCTATCACAAACCGTTATCAAATACAGCCGCTTTAAAAAAATTTTCGATTCAAAAACATTTCACAAAAAATTCTCCAATCAAAACTTTCACATCTACACAGCCCATGTAAAATCGTAGATAATCCGAATCAAATACAGCCGCTTCATAATTTTTAAATCAAAAACATTTCTCCTTTCAAAAAGATAAATTCCTCAAAGTTTGTATTATCACAGAGCGAACAAAAATATTTCAAAAAAAAAATAATAATATATAATTCTCAAGAGCAGTTTCTAATATTAACATATACAAATAACATGATAACACTTGCAAATAGCGATTTGTTCTAAATGTCTTTGGGGGGAAGTTCACAGTGTTTGAACAAGGAATTATTTATAATTATAAATTATAAAATAAATGTAAAATAATTTTAAGAATTGATTGTAATATAATTTTTAAAATAAGGTTTCCCTTTCGATTAGTATTTTTTTTCAAATTGCTATTAATTTTAAATCTCAAACTCTAACCACATGCTTTCTCATCTTGCTCATAATTCTGTCTGCCTTTTCTTCTTCTTCTTCTTAGATTTTTATCTTTGCTAAGTTTTCGTCTTTATTACAACATTAGTATTCTTGTTCAAATTGCTATTTGAACTATTGCCATCCCTTCTCATCTTGCCCATGATATTATCTGCCTTTTCTTCTTCTTCTTCTTAGATTTTTATCTTTGCTAGTTTTCTTCTTTATTACAAAAATTTATTTTTTTCAAATTCAAATTTTAAAATCTCAAACTCTAACCACGTTCTTTCTCATCTTGCCCATAATATTATCTGCCTTTTCTTCTTCTTCTTAGGTTTGTCCCATTTGCGTTTGCGTCGCCTTTTGCTCAGCTCTAATGTTCTTGGCCGGGTTTTGGAAAGTGGTAGAGTCTCTTTGGGGCCCGGCAGGCCTATAGCCTCCGGCACGGTCTGGTGACTTTGCGTTGCTCAAACCTGCACTGCAATCAGCTCATACCCTCAGCCCCCTCGGCTGGGATCAGCCCATAAGCTTAGCTCAAATGCAGCTCAGCTCAAATCAGCTCATACACTCAACCCATACCCTCAGCCCTCTCGGCTGAGATCAGCTCATACCCTCAGCCCCCTCGGCTGGGATCAGCCCATAAGCTCAGCTCATACACTCAACCCATACCCTCAGCCCTCTCGGCTGAGATCAGCTCATACCCTCAGCCCCCTCGGCTGGGATCAGCCCATAAGCTCAGCTCATACACTCAACCCATACCCTCAGCCCTCTCGGCTGAGATCAGCTCATACCCTCAGCCCCCTCGGCTGGGATCAGCCCATAAGCTCAGCTCAAATGTAGCTCAGCTCAAATCAGTTCATACACTCAACTCATACCCTCAGCCCTCTCGGCTGGGATCAGCTCATACCCTCAGCCCCCTCGGCTGGGATCAGCCCATAAGCTCAGCTCAAATGTAGCTCAGCTCAAATCAGCTCATACACTCAACCCATACCCTCAGCCCTCTCGGCTGGGATCAGCTCATACCCTCAGCCCCCTCGGCTGGGATCAGCCCATAAGCTCAGCTCAAATGCAGCTCATCTCAAATCAGCTCATACACTCAACCCATACCCTCAGCCCTCTCGGCTGGGATCAGCTCATACCCTCAGCCCCCTCGGCTGGGATCAGCCCATAAGCTTAGCTCAAATGCAGCTCAGCTCAAACTCAGCTCATACTCTCAGCCCTCTCAGCTCATGCGTTTCAGCTCAAACTCATGCTTCAGCTCAAACTCAACTCAGCCCAAACTCGGCTAATACCCTCAGCCCTATCAGAGGGTATCAGTCAAACTCAACTCAGCTCAAATGATAATGCCCAAGAATGATAGAGCCCAGGAATGATAGAGCTCAGGAATGATAGAGCCCAAGAATGATAGAGCTCAGGAATGATAGAGCCCAAGAATGATAGAGCTCAGGAATGATAGAGCCCAAGAATGATAGAGCCCAAGAATGATAGAGCCCAAGAATGATAGAGCCCAAGAATGATAGAGCCCAGGAATGATAGAGCTCAGGAATGATAGAGCTCAGGAATGATAGAGCTCAGGAATGATAGAGCCCAAGAATGATAGACGCCACTCAAACTCAACTCAGCCCAAGCTCGGCGCATACCTTCAGCCCTATCAGAGGGTATCGGCGCCACTGGGGCCAAACTCAGCCCAAACTCGGCTCATACGCCACTCAAACTCAACTCAGCCCAAGCTCGGCGCATACCCTCAGCCCTATCAGAGGGTATCGGCGCCACTGGGGCTCAACTCAGCCCAAACTCGGCTCATACACCACTCAAACTCAACTCAGCCCAAGCTCGGCGCATACCTTCATCCCTATCAGAGGGTATCGGCGCCACTGGGGCCAAACTCAGCCCAAACTCGGCTCATACGCCACTCAAACTCAACTCAGCCCAAGCTCGGCGCATACCCTCAGCCATATCAGAGGGTATCGGCGCCACTGGGGCCAGACTCAGCCCAAACTCGGCTCATACGCCACTCAAACTCAAACTCAGCCCAAACTCAACCCACTCAAACCCGGCCCAGCGCAAACTCGGTTCATATCTTCGGCCCTCTCAGCATATGCTTCAACTCAAACTCAGCTCAGTCAAACACAACTCATTTATCTCTCAAACACAATTCATTTGTCTCTCAAGCGCGGTTCATTTGTCTCTCAAACGCAGCTCATGTGTATCTCAAACACAACTCATTTATCTCTCAAACACAATTCATTTGTCTCTCAAGCGCGGTTCATTTGTCTCTCAAACGCAGCTCATGTATATCTCAAACACAACTCATTTATCTCTCAAACACAATTCATTTGTCTCTCAAATGCAATTCATTTGTCTCTCAGACGCAGCTCATTTATATCTCAAACAAAACTCATTTATCTCTCAAAATACAATTCATTTGTCTCTCAAACGCAGTCCATTTGTCTCTCAGCCCGCAACCCATTTGTCACTCAGCCCACAATCCATTTGTCACTCAGCCCACAATCCATTTGTCACTCAGCCCACACTTCATTTATTTCTCAGCGCTCAATCCTATCTCCACACCCTTCAAACCCGCTCTAAATGGCTTTCACCACCCTCCCCTCCTCAAATCGGAGAGCTCGTCCTAATAAAGGAGGACAACTTGCCGGCACTGAAATGGCGACTTGGACGCATCACCCGCACCATACCCGGCAAAGATGGAGTGCCACGTGTTGTGGATCTGGATACAACCAGTGGACACTTGAGAAGGCCGGTTTCAAAGCTAGCCCGGTTCCCGTTGGAGGTCCTCCCGGCCCCCCAGGATGTTCACGCCAAAACGCCGTGACGTAAAATCAGCTCAGATCCACGCGGACGGAGCATGACCGTCAAGTGATTTGGGGGTAGACCAGATGGCCATCCACGCGTGTGGCGAATGTCATCCCCGAGACGGTCAGTCGCCATCCACGCGTGTCGGGGGTGTCATCGACCCGGACGAGTGTACAGTGCAAATTAAAAGGTGACGATTTCTCACGTGACTCGAATTGGTGTATTTATGTACTCATATTAAAAACGCGTGTGTTACGTGCAGTTGAAATTTACTATATGTGGGCCAGTACCCAGTGCTTATAGGATCAACCCAAACAGTGTGATAAAATAAGTGTGGTGTACATACGTCAACCTTTCAGCTCGAAACGACTTCCGCGCCATCACCACTAAACCTGTAAGTACCATTTCCTTTCCCATCGTGTATTGGTTTTGGCGTAAGCCAAACCAATGTAGAATAATAGGCGTATTATTTAGTGATTACTCGTATTTTTCATAATGATCCACATTTTTGTATTTATTATTTTGAATGATCATTTCTCCAAAAAAATATGTTTGGATCTTACTTTGTAAATACCTCCCAAACGGGGTTGCCTTTTTAACTTCCGATATCTAATAAAAAGTCATTCAGCATCAAGTCAAAGGGTGAGTTAAGTATTAAAACCACATAGAGCAGCCATGTACAAACATTTGCAATCTTGTTACTGTTGTCAACGAAATCCCTTTAAAACACAATGGTTTGAAAATGTCTGACAAACTCCAATACTTACGAATAGCATTGTAGCTACAATAATTGTATTGATGATGACACCCGCCATGCTATTCGTGACCTACAACAACGATTAATTTTGTAATAACTCACAACAATGCCATTTCCCCGTTCTTGGTACTGTACTTCAATGTTTTTAAGTACAGTTCCTTATAATCGGAAGAATATTTACATTAAAGATACTCTTCCTTCATACAAACCAGTTTCTTACACGATTATGTATTGATTAACTCACATTTGTCTACGCCAGTGGTTTAATAACAAACATGATGCTGAGTAATATGGCAAATAGATTTACTTAGCATCATATTAAATCGGTTTCTTCATCTTTCTAGTCTTAGAGAGTTGAAATTTATTTGTACATCGATATCTTCTAACAAAGGAAATAAAAACTCTTATCAATTAATTTGCTGTTTCACGTCTGGATTATTGTAACTATTTATTCTGGTTTGCCTGATTCAGAAATTTCTAGACTTGAATCTGTTTTCAATACACCTGCTAGGTTCATAATAGCTACTTAATAATTTATAATCGGAGTGTCCGCCCGATTTCAGGACACCTTACTCCTTCATTTGATATTGCGAAACGGACTTGGGTTGTTTATTTTGGATATTTGGTGGTGGTGTAAAAAACTTTGTGAAAAGATAGGATTTGGTGTATAAATTCTTCTTCTTCTTCATCTTGGTCTGGGTCGTATGATCTGTTTGTGACGATGGGCTGTCCTGGAATGATGACGTCCAGCTGTCCTTCCACCTTTTCGGCGGCCATCCTGGTAATCTCCTGCTGCTAGGGTTTTCAGTCTTAGCAATTTTCGCAAGTCTCGTATCCTCCATGCGGTCTGCATGATTCCTCCAGAAGCGCCTTCTGCTTCTTCCCCACCTCACTATGTCTTCAACACCACAGACAGACTTTATCGTCTCATTTCTGATCCGACCTCTAAGAGTTCTGCCTGAGATGGGGCGAAGGGTTCTCATTTCCGCCACTCTGAGAAGGTTTTTTGTCCTGTTGGTATCAGCTCTCACTTCTATCTCATGTGTCATGATGGGGCGGACGCATGTCTTATACATCCTGACCTTACTTTCGGTTAGCATGTGTTTGTTTCTCCATATAGTGTCCCGCAGGCAGCCAGCCAAAGCTGTCGCTTTATTAGTTTGTGCTCGTACTTCACTATATAGGTCACTGTTGCTGAAGATCTCTACACCTAGGTATATAAGTGAATCGCATGACTTGCTCGATGGGTACGTTCTCGATGATCAGTTTGCATCTGAGTGGCTCTTTTGATACGTCATATTGTATTTCTTAGAAGCAAGGTGAAATTTGTAGAGCATTCTCTGAAGACCATCTTCGTTTTTTGCTAATATTGCAGCGTCGTCGGCATAACACACTATATTGATCAATTTATTTCCCATTTTGTAACGCAGGCCCAAAGAAGTCGTTACATATTAATATATACGTTACATATTAATATAATTATATTTTTATATGTCACGAGCGTTAATATATGGTATATATATATACAGAGAGAAAGGATAGAGATATATACAATATTATAATACATAGTATGAAGACTGGGAGGATAACGCTGTGACTCGTAAGATATATTTTACAAAGATAAATATGGGGAATAATACTTGTGCCAGGTACATAATATGGTAGTCGTATTATACTTGTGCCAGGTTCATAATATGGTAGTCGTATTATACTTGTGCCAGGTTCATAATATGCCAGTCGTATTATACTTGTGCCAGGTTCATAATATTGTAGTCGTATTATATATTGCAATATTGATATGTTTCTAAAAGATCTACACTCGCTTAAGTGTCGCGAATAAATTGATTTCAAGCTTCGTCTATTTGTATTGAAGTCCCTTAATGGAATGTATCCATTGTATCTTTCGAATCTGTGTCTGAAAGATGTTCCTTCGAAGAGAAGTAGAACTTTGAGTCGATTATTTTCCAATTTTTCTCAAATCAACCTAATGGGGCTGATGTCGTGATAGAGATTTATCCGTTGTTGATCCTGTGGCGTGGAATGATCCGCCACATAATGTCAGAGATATGGGTGGGATGTGCAGCTTTAGAAAGTGTTTGAAGGTAATCTTTTTTGGAAGATCTTATGGAAATTTATAAGTGGATTCGAATCCTGAGTAAAAGCGCCCTTTAGGAGAGTTTGCTCTGAAAACGGCGCTGCATAAATTGTTTTGTTATTATTATTACTTTCCAGTTAAATCTATTTATTTATTTACGCATTCATCGGCGCTACAATGTTCCTTAAAATAATATTCAATAATAAAAGTGTAGAGTGTTTCATTAATTACAAAAGAAAAATAAATAAAAATTAAGTAAAAAAATTATCTACATTAAAACAAAACTAGTTACAACCCGTGAAATATTCACGGAAGTAAAACAAGTTCTACATTTATGAAAATATATATTCATAAAGGTAAAATTTGTTTATATATATATAATATATATATATATATATATATATATATATATATATATATATATATATATATATATATATATATATATATATATATATATATATATATATATATATATATATATATATATATATATATATATATATATATATATATATATATATATATATATATATATATATATATATATATATATATATATATATATATATATATATATATATATATATATATATATATATATATATATATATATATATATATATATATATATATTATTTATACATCGTCCCCTTTTACACCGGTTCAAAAATTGTTAGCTAGGTATTTAAAATTCGTTCAGTATCACGGACCCACCGAGATTCAAATTTCGAATTACTTTCGGAGAGAATCCAAGTATTCGACAGACGTACGGGTTTTGACCTATTTATTCTATGATTAAATTATACATTCATAATAAAACAGTACAAAGTATCTAAGTGCACACATCAAAATTCTTACAAAAAAAATAAAAATATACACAGTTATTAACACGATACGGGACCGCCTCAAGACGGACGGCTCTCACCGTACCACACAGGGCGTCACTCTTAACATTCATGTGGAAAAAAGTACAGTTATATTTGTATGTAACTATACTTTTGTACATAAAAATAATTTTTAAAAGTCAACACATTTCACAGTTGAAGAGCAATTAAAAATCAATATTAACCACGACATCACATGATGCTAAAATATAAAAATAAATCAGAAGCGAGAGAAAGAAAGAACAAGGGAAGAAAACATTTTTAATTACAATACTACGGTCAAACAATACACCCAGCAGAACTTTCACAAGCATCACTATGGATTGACAGACGGTTAATAAATTTCACAGAGACAATTCATAAATCACAATAGACTAAATACACAATTAAAACATTTGTAATATTTTTAATCTGTCAATAAAAGTACGTTGAAATCCTAAATTGGAACGGCCTTGAGGAAGGTTTGCTCTCTAAACTGAACTATATAGATTATCCATTTATTATTTGTGTGAGAATAATGTTTGTTTTTTAAATTGTGTTTTTCCCCACAATTTGCTATCCAAGAACCAATCAACCGAGTCCGCTAAATACTTCATTCTCATTAGGCCTTAACTCATAGTTAATTATTATTTGAAGTACAATACATTCCTTCAACGTCCAGTCGAGTTTAATTAATATTTGCTTACGAATTAATCAGGTCTGACTCTAGATATACATTGCCCTTAGGCGGATGGTTAAAAGTTATCGAGTTCACAATTTATGAAATATTTTTACTATATGGTAGACTGCGACATGTGTAAATATGATCCAATACTCGTAGTAAGAATTCTACCGTAGTTCTATCCATTAAAAATCTACTGTATCACTTTTCATAGAACACCGTAGAATTGGCTGAGCAGATGAATTGTGGTCACATGACTGTATACTGCCATCTTAAGTCAATGGAAGAAGTCCAGAAGTAAAATCGCGAGCAGCTTTGGCAGCTTTATTCCCTCGATTGAATGCGAACAGAAGGAGGTGTCGAAAATATTCACTTTCGTCTACTTGACATTCCATTTTGAAGGCTTGTAATCAAATAAAATAATATATGTAACGTAAAAGCAAACACAATATCTTGTAGAGCAGAAAATTTCGTATAGCCTTTACCATTTTGTTTTACTTTTGGTGCTCATTTTTAAATTGGATAAATACGGACACAACTTACTCGTATGTTAACACCCAATACTTAATTTACCTTGTTCCATAGGTAATATTTTATTGTATGCAGTGCAATTTTGTATTGATATTAAATCGAAAGCATTATAATGTAATATGTTTTTATCATAATGGCATTTCTCCAACATATCAATCTGAAAAATAAATCAACAGAAATTAATGGAAATAAGACATGGAATATTTTTTTGTCATCACCGCGAATGAAACCGACATCATCTGATATGGATGAAGAATTATTCTTATCAATTTCAAATAACTAGGACAAGAATAATCAGGCTATCTCACTGCCTATGATATATAATAGTTATGCCCCAGTCAATTATGAAACATTTAGGAACGGCTGTTGAAGATCGTCTTAAAGAATAAAACTAGAGCTTATGTTTGAATTAAAAGTTTCATAACTGTTGATGCAAACGTAACTGTAGATGCATACGTAACTGTAGATGGAAACGTAACTGCAGATGCAAACGTAACTGTAGATGCAAACGTAACTGTAGATGGAAACGTAACTGCAGATGCAAACGTAACTGTAGATGCAAACGTAACTGTAGATGGAAACGTAACTGCAGATGCAAACGTAACTGTAGATGGAAACGTAACTGTAGATGGAAACGTAACTGCAGATGCAAACGTAACTATAGATGCAAACGTAACTGTAGATGCAAAGGTATCTGTAGATACAAACGTAACTGTAGATGCAAACTTTATAAATAAAATTATCCAACAATTTTTTTTATAACTTAAAGATTATTATTTGCAGCAGGATGAGCACACACATTCATACACATATGTGTATGTGCATACAGAAAGAAAGTATGTTTATATGTACATGCACTAAAATATTTATACTACGAAGATGAGGGCGGAAATAATGGTGAGAATTTATAAAATGCATTAATAAGTAGTGGTGTATGTGTGTAGTTTCCATATTCAATTACTAATTTCTTAAATAAGTAGTATTGTATGCGTGTAATGTTCACAAATAATCATAAATTTCATATATATGTAGTAGCGTATTTGTGTAGTGCCCTAATATTTATACTACGAAGATGAGGGCGGGAATAATGGTGAAAATTTATAAAATGTATTAATAAGTAGTGGTGTATGTATGTAGTGTCCATATTCAATTACTAATTTCTTAAATAAGTAGTAATGTATGCGTGTAATGTTCACAAATAATCATAAATTTCATATTTATGTAGTAGCGTTTTTGTGTAGTGCCTGTATTCAATTATAAACTTCATAAATAAATAGTAATGTATGCGTTTAATGTTCACAAATAATCAAAAATTTCACATATATGTAGTAGTGTATGTGTGTAGTGTTCATATATAATCACAAATTAGTCCCTCTGACTTATTAAATTTCCATTTTTCAAATGTGTCACATTAGGCTTTTGCCTTTTGACTGTAATTATTAAGACCGGTCCTGTCAACAAATTCTTAAAAGCACAACATATTTATTACCTGGCAGTCTGACATTTTTTAGCAAATTTAGATAAATTAAAACATGGCATTCATCTCAAAAATGTTTTTAAATTACTTTAACGTTTTCTAACAAGATTTATTAATACCAATTTGAAAAAAAATGTCATTCTCAGAACTCAACTGAAGAGTAATTAAGTTGTCATTTAAATTAACAAGTTTCACATCAAATATGTAAGTACGAGTTTTTACGAAAATAATGTTCATATAATTTGCTTTTAACATACGCAGTATTTATTTGGTTACAATATTCAATGAATGAGATTATTTAACTCTTTATAAATGTTTTTTTTTATTTTTATTTGAACCCTACTTTACAATCAAGCAATTGACTAAAATTTCGAGATTAAATTAAATAAATTAACACAAAGTAATGAAACTGGTTTCTTCTTTGTTTATCTAATTAAGTCAAAAAATAATGTTCTTATTGTAACTAAATTATAACTATGCCCAGTTTGAGTTCACTTTCTAATTATTTTTTAATCGAGTTAAGTTTGTATTAACTATATGAGGACGGGCATTTGCCTTGTTAGAGACAAATGAATGCTTTGTATATTTCAATACAAAATTTGAATAGTAGAAATAATTAATAATACACTCGTTTAACTTTGTATTATGGTCTGGAAGTGGATAGTGACTTTATTTACTTTGGCTCCAGTATTATTCACAATAGAGGATGCGAGGCTGAGTTGAAAAGAAGAAATGGAATGGAAAAAAATGTTCAAAGCTGGACTAAATATGCAAGAGCAGAATTATCCCCATCACGGCGAAAATGTGCATAGTTAAGTTTTGGTAATAATATAAGCTGATATTACGGCCAAGTTAAAGGACAACAGTAGTATTGCAAAAAATAGAGGATGCGATGCCGAGGTGAAAAGAACTGGAATGACAAAAAGTGCAATGTCAAAGCTGAAAAATATATGAGAGAGCAGAACTATCAGTGTTACGAAGGATATGCGTCTAGTTAAGTCTCTCGTCTTCGCAATATTCATGTTTGGCGTGGCGACCAGGACACTGAGAGCAAGCGAGAGACGTAGAATAGTTGCATTTACGGATATTACGAATTCCATGGACAGCAAGTCGAACTAATGCCTCCATTCTCGAAGAACTAAAAATCGCCTACAATTTGTCTGCAATATACCTTTGACGAGTCCTCCGATTATTTGGGCACATTGATCGTGCTCAAAGAGACAGTAAGGAGAGGTTTTTTGTTACTAGATGCGTGGAAGGACGACGCACAAGAGGAATAATCCCAATGTGTTGGACTGACCAAGTGAGAGACGCAACTGGACTACCCTTAACAACTGCCCTTCGAGCTACAGAGTACAGGAATGGATGGAGAGCAGTTGTTATAGGCTATCGTTGGAGTTACGATGCTCAGTCATGAGCTACATAACAGAATGGAACTTTGTAATGTATTATTGTATTGTATAACACCTATGTTGTATACCAATAGGTCCCAAACTTTTTTTTGTTGTATACCAATAGGTCCAAAAACTTTTAAAACCGCCGACCCTCTAGTCATTTCACAAGTTTGGCATGTAATGTGTTTTTATTAAAAAAGTGTTTTTTTGTAATTATTTTCCTCCTTAATTAGGTACCTATTGGAATCATAGATATTTTGAAGTAACAAACAAATAGCAGTAGTAAGGGGGTGTATTTTTGCTGTCGTCGACCCCCAAATTTTTTTATTGAAACTATCGACCCCTAGAAAAATCAAATCGACCACTTGAACTCTTGCAATCTTGACCATCGGGAACTCTTGTTGTATACAGTACAACCAGGTGAGCTTATTCTCATGTAGTAACCTCTTCCAGCCAACCTGAATGATGCTAGAAAGATGTTGAATGAACAATAGACTGGAATCCTTTATAAAAAAAAAACCTGATTTCTAAAGGGATTAAAACCCGCAACCTGCGGGCTAGGAGACAAGCGTCTTACTAACTAGGTCACGGAGGTCATTAAATTTCGAATATTAATTTGTGGACCTGTTTATTATAATACAATTTCATTAATTAATTTTATTTTGAGTGTTCTCGACATTGATTTTTTTCTATGTACTCGTATAAAACTAAAATTTTCAGTTAAATGTTGTTTAATAACAAATTCCTTAATACAAATGCTAATTTACTATTTTGTGGATATTAAGAGTCACGCGAGGCAATTTCTGCAATAAAGTGATGTCAAGTTTATTTTGTTCCGACACATTTAACTACTCAGTCGGCAAAATTCAAACTCGAGATTAATATCCTTCAAACACATGATTACGAATCCCACGTTGTCATATATACAATTTCAATAGTATTACAAAATCCATTAACCTCGTCAATTTAATGTTCTAGCAACCTCTCCTTACATGACCAACATCCGCACCGATCACTCACTCGTGTGCCTTTGTGTATACCACCAAAATCTCCTCAGTCGTCTTTCTCCCAACAACATATTTTTTTGCAATTATAGGTTGAAACATTAATGCCTTGTAAAGGGTCTTCCAAATTGAGCTGTTTTTTTTTTAATTCTTGTATAAAACACAGATGGCGTCGCGAAGTTGCCTGAGTCTTGTGACATTTCAGAAATGTAATGTATGACATTTATAAAAATGAAGTCGTATACAATACAACAACGCGTTCAAATTATTGAATTATTTCATGTATTGTTATCTCCGGAAACGGTGATGTTAATTGGCAACCAAGATCAGGTGATCTGACACCGTTAGACTATTTTGTCTGGGGTTACGTGAAAAGCCAGGTCTATAAGAATGACCCCCAATCAATTCCTGATCTGAAGGACGAAATTATTCGCGTTATTGGTAAGTTAGAACCGCAATTATGCCAAAATGTCAACGAAATTTTTGACAAAAGAGTGGACATCTGTGGAGCTGCAAGAGGTGGACATTTGGCGGATATTGTTTTTTTTGTGTTTAAATGTCATACATTATACTTCAATGGCCAATAAAAAAAATGAAAACAAAGCAAATTGTGCGTTTTATTGAAGAATAAAAAAAAAATATTAAAAAAACTGCTCAATTTGAAAGACCCTTTAATTAACGTTATCATATTTTTCAATTCTATCATAAATTAATCAATATTATGTTCAAGCAGGGCTGGCTTAATGATTAAGCAAAATAAGCACGTGCTTAGAGCATCAGAGGAAGAAGAGCACCACAGAAATTTTCTATTGCTGGATTTACCATGCACCATTTGGTGCAAAACTGCAAACGATGCAGCTGAACTAGGTTCCACAAAACAAGGTTCCCACGAGAAATGAAAAAAACGTATTAGTTATAAAAATATTGTAAAAAAGTTATAATAAAGGTTATTGATATACATTCATCTTGGGAATTAACAACAAAATGAGAATTTGGAATCTGGTCAAGTGCCAGACGGCCCATCAAGGTTCATATAATCGTACTTCTCTTGGTCATGTGACTGTTCAGTCGTCCGGCACCAAACATCGAGGGGGCACCAAAATATTTTAAGCGCTTAGGGCATTTAAAGTTCTTAATCCAGTACTGTGTTCAAGAATTTCCTCATTCCTCATGTGTTAGGCTAACACGTATCAGGCATGTGTCTATGAGAAAACAGATCTTTAAAAGTTCTAACTCCCCCCTTTTCGAAGAACCCATGGATTATGTTTTTATTTCCACTAAAAAAAACCTTAGTTTCCTTCAGAAATGCATTATAAAAATTACATCATCGTCCTTCTAAAGAACACGTCAGCTCTGGAAAAATCATGATATATACACAAACATATAAAATCCCAGTGTGTGATACAATGTTTAATTTAAAAAATGTTGATAAAACCATATAATACACCAGTGTTAAAACCACAACTGATGACAATTTTAATTTTCCCATAAAAAGTTCTTAAATATGAGGCCCATATTGTGTATCAAGGAATAACCAGGTTAATATTAGTATTAAATGTTAGTAGTGATTTTAGTCACGTTTTTCTATAAGTAAATACCTCTTTTTTTAAAAGTGAATCATGTGTATTTAGACAGTTCTTAATCAAACAAATGTTTTGCAAAATTTTCCTTCATACGTAAGTAATTTTTTCGCATCCATATGTGAAAACTTTTGAGAAATAACATATTTTACTAAAAAAAAATACAATATACTCGTATATTCGCGCATCGACAGACTTGACATTTGTTTCTGAGTCAATCTTAATCACATACACCGTTTCGAAACGATTGCATCGTTTCTCTTTCGAAATTGCCGCCATCGATATGGTATTCCGCGAGTGCGTGTTACGACTGAGAATTTACCTTTGGAGGGGACTGGATCGAGGACTAAACTCCTGACGAGATCTCTGTTTCTTATCAGTGTTCCTTCACAGCTAGACCACGAAGCATCAACCATGGCTCGGTTATCGTTATGGTGTCAAGTGTTACTCGGTTATACGATTTTACTCATTTCCGCGGAAGACCTTAATCGAGTTCAAGAGGAATATACAACGAATACTTTAAATTTATCTGAAATTTACTCCGAGACTATTTTACCTTTAAATATAGATTCAAGTACTGTTTATAAAGATTTTGAAGAGAGTGTTACATACTTTCCTACAAATAATGAATCTAACAATACCAATTTAACAGACAGAAATTACGAAAATAATTCTTTCATTGGTGAAAGTGATGCTATGGATAAATTAGAATACGAGATAAAGCTTTTAAAAAACGTAACGGAAGAAGTCGCAAATAAACAAACGGAATTAAAACTTGATAAAGGGGATGATAGTTTACACGAAGATAAAGGGGATGATAGTTTACACGAAGAACTAAAAACATCTGAAAATGTGACTGATCTAGTTTACCAAACAGAGTTAAATCCTTCTGAAGATTCTCCGAGAAAACGATTAGACAAGAAAGAATTAAGATTATTTGATCCTAATTTGAATAGTACGAATGAAGTCATCGATGATTTTGATTTACAAAAATTCAAAAACGAACATTTACAGGAGTTACAAGAAATTGCTGATAAGTTCGGTTTTACTGGACAATTGGAAGATGTCCCCGAAGATTATTTGAAGATATTAAAAAAGTCTCTGTCTGTTGATAACAAACAGCCTCTAATCGCAGCTTTTAATAAAAAGTATGACTTTCAAACTAAAATTGAAAATTTGGACACTTTAGAATCACGTAAGACTGAAAATCGAGAAAACTATGGCATTTCTGTAATATTATCCAGTGATATTCAAATGTTAGCCCGTGTTGTGGATAAAATTGAAGACTCGTTGTGCAAAAACCAAAGTTTACTTCTATTGCGGTCATTGCTTGTTGGAAAATTATGGTCGCTTAAAAGTGAGTATTATCATTCTAATTATCGTAATAATATGCTAATTTTTAAAATATAAATTTGCGAAATAGTATTTTTTCTACGATTAGTCAACTTTTATATCAAGGTTCTTTTAATATTGAATATTTTACACCTTGAAAATTGAAATTAAATCACTTCGAATGTTAACATAATATGTTTACATAACTTATATACTCGTATGTATATGTTATGTTTTATGTATATTTATTGTAAATATTTTACTCGAAATTTACCTAAATTATTTTTGTACACACCTTTTTATTGTACACACCTTTTTATTGTATGTTTTACCACTAACATCTTTTTAATCGGAGTTTTAAAACCGATCTTATTATGAAACATCGACAAATAATCCATATTTTAATCGACGATGTGTCCATTTCCATTAAATTAATCCAATAAATTTGTATATATTATGTTTAAAATATTTTTAAAACTTTTTTTAACATATGTATATATTATTATGTTAAACAAATACAAGAAGAGATGTATAGTATAGTTGCTGTGGGTAAAACAAATATAGTTATGAATATAAAATGCTATTTTATACAATAAAAAAATCAATATGATCACAATGAGATTGTCCCTATTGTCAAATAATCAGAATGAGATTTTCCCTATTGTCAAATTATCACAATGAGGTTATCCCTATTTTCAAATGGTCACAATGAAATTGTCCCTATTGTCAAATGAATAATCCTTTAAGAATTCGGGAAAGCGTTAAAAGATTTTTATAATAAATACCTTTTTCATTTCATGAGATGTTTTGTAGCGATAACTTACCACAACCCTTCTTAATCCCTGGGAAACTGTATAAAGCCCCGTATATTGGTAAATAAACTAGGATTTGCTCGTATATTGATTTCTGGCATTTATGATTTAAGCAATTATGAGAATATATTTGTATTAGTGGGGCATACACTCCGATTACTGCAAAAAGTGATAACGTTAAATCCCTTACAAGTATATCCCCTTATATTTAAAAAATGTACTTGATCCTACATCAATTGAAGTTAGAAAAAAATCATGAATATAAAATAAAATCTAAATCATTACGAAACTACTATCTATTGAAAAACTTATTCAAATTTTGTTTGAACTGTATTTTATACAATATTTGTATTATACTCGTATATATCACATGTATTCACATGACGTTTCTCTTCCCGGCTTGAAAAAAATGTCTTAACTGTATTGTATTTATGAATGTGACATCGCATGACCACGCCTCCCCGACTTCTCGACAAATTATTGCGTAATGTAAATAAATTGCTTTAATTGATTATCTGATTCGAATTTTGATTTATGTGGGAGGATTGTTTTTCTAATGTTAGTTAAGATATTTTTTTTCTATATTTTCTAACATCTTAAGGGTGAGGAATTGACATTTCATAACTATTACTCTTCCTCTCCTCTATCACCTCCTTCAATATGTCGCATCAAGATCCAATCCTTTTTTTTTCGTTATTATTTTTATTCTCTCAAGAAATAAGTTCATAAGCTTATCCATAAATATTTTCATTTTACAGTTTTCAAATTAAGTAAAACTAAGAATGCAACACAACATTCAAGTGAAAGAACATTTTACAGTTTTCAAATTAAGTAAAACTAAGAATGCAACACTACAGTCAAGCGATAGAACATTGTACAGTTTTCAAATTAAGTAAAACTAAGAATGCAACACTACAGTCAAGTGATAGAACATTTTACAGTTTTCAAATTAAGAAAAACTAAGAATGCAACACTACATTCAAGTGATAGAACATTTTACAGTTTTCAAATTAAGAAAAACTAAGAATGCAACACTACATTCAAGTGATGTTATCACGCAATTAAATTGTATAATTTCCAAGCGTTGTTAATATTAATTGCGTCTTTGTTTATTTCATATCAATGATCTTATGTTCTTTCATATAAGTTTAAAATTAACAGTTTGCTGAAATAATTGTTGTAACAATTGCCCAGATCTTTCCAGAAAGTTATGAAACAGAAAAACATATATGAAATATTGTTTATAGTTAAGGCATTAACGTTGTGGAGGTTTAAATACATTGTAATTTATTTTATCAAACACTGTTTATTCCACTTTTTGTAACGGTATAACCCTACTGGTTTCAAGGATTTCACCTAATCTTCAGTCTTGTTTGTGCTCCCCTGAAGATGAGGTGAAAGCCTTGAAACCGGTAGGGTTATACCGTTACAAAAAGTGGAATAAACAGTGTTTGATAAAATAAATTACAATATATAAAATCTTAAAACGAATGTCACCCAAATAACACATTACTATATTTTGATAATAACTTCGATAGATATTATTAAAATAATGTGTTATTTGGGCGACATATGTCGCCTTATTTTACCTTTAATAAAAAAAAAATAAGACGGGCAGTGAAATAATTAAATTATAAAATTGTAATAATTTCATTTTACTCGCATTCTGATATAATGTTAAATACTTACCCTGGAAGATATGTTCTACCCTGGAAGATGTGTTCAAGAAGCTCGAATGGGAAACTAAAGGATTCTGTATAAATCCTAAACCATCTAAGATTTGCAGATGATATTATTCTCTTCGTAACACGTCCTAAAGGAACTACATGCCCAAATACTGGAACTTGCAGAGGCAAGCAAACTAGCGAATTTGAAAATGAATATCGAAAAGACGAAATACGTGTCGAACCGCTTTACTAATGTTACATCGATCCAAGTGGATAGAACGCAGCTAGAACAAGTCCAACAATATATCTACTTAGGACAAAGTATTTCATTCGAGGATTGCACTCTGAATGAAATAAATGGAAGATCAAAACTAGCTTGGAGCTCATTTGGGGGACTGAACTACTTTTTCGAGAGCGATTACCCAACCTGTCTCAAACGGAAGGTATTTAACCAATGCATCTTACCAATACTAACATATGGATGCGAAACATGGACCCTTTCTGTGTGAATGAAATAAAAGCTCCAGACAACACAACGCAGCATGGTGAGGTGCATGCTAGGTTATAATACAAGAGACCGCAAACGAAATGAGTGGATACGTACCCAAACAAAAGTTGACGATGTTATCGAGATCGTTAAAAGACTGAAGTTGAAGTGGGCTGGGCACATCGCCCGAACAACGGACTGTCGTTGGACGTATGACGTAATCCAATGGTACCTAATAGATAAAACTAGGCCTGTGAGAAGACACGCTGGGTAGACGAAATACGTAAGCAAGCAGCGATTACGTGGCAGCAATGCGCAAAGAACAGGATTTCTTGGAAACAACTTGGAGAGGTATATCTCCTGCAGTGGATGAATGTCGGCTGATGATGATGATGATGAAATAATATTTGCGAGTACAGCTTTTGATTTTCAGCTGTCAGTAGAAGTGTTGGGGCGGTATTATTGTGTTTAAAGCATTTTTCGGAGACATTATTTTTTGAGAATACATACATTTTTTGTTTGGTTGTACTCAAGCACTGTTTTATTAATTAGCATTTTTATGAAAGTTCAGAAACGTTAAAAAAACATTCAAACCGGCGTGCCACGAGTTAATTGTATAATAATAAAATAAAAAATACAGATTTCACAGTAAGATTAATTAACGCCAAAAGAAGATTTGTGGACAAGATACTATTATTATTTTTATATATTTAATTGCTTACAAAACATGACACGTTATTAAACAAATGATTATTGTTTGAGAATGAGTTGCGAAAAAATTACGGAACAAAGATACGAGTATATATGTAAAATTCATGTAGAGTGAGGAAGAGGTAGATCGAGGAAAGAATGGAAGAAAATAATTGGAGAAAAATTTACTGGGGGAAAGGTAAAAATAATGAGAAATAGAAGGGCATATATAACAAGATGTAATGTATGGATATGGACGAGACTAGAGATGCGTGCATGGGTAGAAAGACGAGTGAATATGTCCTCTCTGCCTATCTTATAAGGAATCTGGTGTAATGGTATGTATGTTTAATTTTGTATTCATAAAAAAAATTACAACGAACACCTGTATGTCTTAAATAATTTTGACATATTGTTAGAAAAGGGTTTATGTTACATTTAACCTGTTTTTAAATATAAAAAAACAATGTTAATTTTTTTATTTCAGTAACTTTTACCATATTTCCCGCTATTTTTTGAATATCATTTCAAACACAATTCTGAGGTATGCTTATTCAATATTTTAATTAAACGAAAAAAAAATGGGTATATGTCTATTAACATACATACTATAAAGCCCCCTATCGGGGTAAGCACATAGGACAGAGCACCGGACTTTTCTATCATAACACACATCATTAGTCTCTTCTAAATCTATACACCTTCTCACACAACTTCTACGATTACTCTGACTTTCTAAGTTTCCTTCATTAAGAATACACTGTATAATTTCCTTATATAAGAATACAATACGTGTATTATTCACTTGATCCAACCGTACTTTTCTGGATCTTCCTCTCATACACCTTCCACTCAAATTTGCACTATATATCTGTTTTGTTAGTCTTTCTTCATTCGTTCGTTCCACAAGCCCAAACCATCTCAGCGTGCTCTTATTCATTTTACTCAACACAACGTCATAGTGCCGTATCATGTATTCTACTCAATACACGCATTTCTACAGCATTTATTCGGCTTCTTTCAGTATATTTCACTTTTAAGTTAGAAAAATTGTTATGACTGTATGAGAAAGTATAGCATATGTGTATAGCTGTATGAGAAAGTATAATATATGTGTATGACTGTATGAGAAAGTATAACATATGTATATGACTGTATGAGAAAGTATAACATATGTGTATGACTGTGTGAGAAAGTATAACATATGTGTATGACTGTATGAGAAAGTGTAACATATGTGTATGACTGTATGAGAAAGTATAGCATATGTGTATGACTGTGTGAGAAAGTATAACATACGAGTATGTGTATGACTGTATGAGAAAGTATAACATACGAGTATGTATATGCCTGTATGAGAAAGAATAACATATGTGTATGACTGTATGAGAAAGTATAACATATGTGTATGACTATGAGAAAGTATAACATATGTGTATGACTGTATGAGAAAGTATAACATATGTGTATGACTGTGTGAGAAAGTATAACATATGTGTATGACTGTATGAGAAAGTGTAACATATGTGTATGACTGTATGAGAAAGTATAACATATGTGTCACTGTATAAGAAAGTATAACATATGTGTATGACTGAATGACAAAGTATAATATATGTGTATGAATATAGAGAAGTTAAAAATGTATATCGCCATACAAAAATCTAGCGCACGGTTCTGTATATCTTCTCTAACAGGGAAACATCTTGATGTACGTATGTATATCGTTACTCTCATGATAGCCTCCAACGACTCATCTCCATCCATCCCTACATTCCGCAGCTCAAAGGGCAGCTGTTAAGGGTAGTCCAGTTGCGTATTTCATTTGGACAGTCCAACGCGTTCGGATTCTTCCTCTTGTGCGTCGTCCTTCAACGCCTCCAGTAATCACAAACCTCTCCAAACAGTCTCCTTGGCCATGAGCAACGTGGCCTTCGGAGGACTCATCGAAGGCATATTGTTGACAATCGGTCGGTGGTGCTCAGTTATTCGAGAATGAAGGTGTTAATTCGTCTTGCTGTCCATGGAATTCGTAACATTCTTCTCCAATAATAAAGCAATTAATTAATTTATTTATATATCTTAATTATAAAATATTAATTGTTTAAATATATTAATTGTTTATACATAAAAGTAACAAATATATGTAAAAAAAATTGTCAAGAAAATCTTGCAAATGCTCTCATGTTTCATCTTTATATTTTATATTCAATGATCAATTGAATCTGAATCAAGTATTACGTTAGTTCACCGTGCCTGCTTTAAAGCAGTGGTCCCCAGCATTTTATTCTTAGAGCATACTCAAGATTAACGTTACACACTTTACTTAAAAAACGTGTCACGTATTGTAGAATTTTATTTCTTTATCAACATTGAAAAATATTAGGGACGTACGTGAAGGATTGAAAAAAGTTAAGGATTTTCCTCAAGTTATATTGTATTGAAATATACTTTCTTTGTATACAGCACAAATTGGTGAGTTTATTACTATGTGGCAATCTTTTTCAACGAACCAAGAAGATATTAAAGATTCTATTATTCTTTACGTCGTCTTTTACTGACCATGCAGTGAGACTCTGGAATCAGTTACAAACCAATATAAGACTCGCTCCGTCCTTGGCATGCTTTAAGAAGCGACTGAAAAAACTCTTAATTTCTAGTCAGTAAAATAACGTGTTTCATTCTTGATTTTTCTTTTCCTTTCCTCTCCACCGTCCTTTCCTTTCCTTTTGATTGATGATATCTCACTTTATATGAAAAATAATGTTCCGGTGATTGTCCGTCTTTGTGGGGTTCGTGGGCATGTTCTCGCGTATATGTTTATGGATTTCGTGGTGATGGATAGTCATTTGAATGATTTATGCGACCACGTAACTTGCTTCATTTACTTTTTTCTGGTTGGTTGGAAGAGATTGCCACCTGGAAATAAGCCCGCCAGATTGTATTGCAATAAAAGTGTTAAATAAATAAAAGATATTAAAGATACCTTAAGTGAAAACTAGATAAGTACAATATTTAAAATACATTAAGTTCGAACGGGAATCAACCTCGTAACCTCCGGGCTAGAAGATACTCCGGGTTTCACCCACAAAGCCAAGTTAATTACAAGTATTCAGTTGCTCTCTACAGCAAATGCCTGTATTAATTAAATTATATCATGGTATTAATTTAGAAATGAGCAACGACTGAACGGTTGTATTGCATTACATTTTCAAGTATAAAGTACAACTTGGCGATCTTATTGTCATGTAATCGCTTCCAACTAATTAAAAATATGTTGAAAAGACATGTAATGAAAATCAGACAGAAAATATTTTCAAAAAATTCTAGTTATCAACTGAAATCAGACAATGGGACTGGAAGAGAGGAGTCTCACCAAATAGGACAAAATCAATCTCTTAAAAATTAACAATGAGTGTGTGGTCACACACAAATAGATCTACGGGTATAGAGTTGCGAACACCTGCATTAAGCTATTGCAATAGGTTTATTGCTCACCAGAGTACGCGCGTTCATGTTTTCGCAAACAATCAACTGGACGTATTTGCAATTATATTAGAAGGAATAGCAGTTTTCGCAAAACCTTGATAATAAGTTATGGTAGTGTGACGAACGAACAGGTTTCAACTAACACAGTTTTACTCAGTTCCAAAGATTTTATTACAGTTTATTATTGATTCATACAAGAATCAATGGCATTCTTTAAATACCCTAATTATAAAAATGCCTCTAAGGTAACGGCTGCTTAAAACACTATCGTTCAATACCGACATTATTTATCATGCAAAGCTATAAATTATACGTATAAAATAAATTATGACAGCCGTACTAACGTTAATCTTGAGTATGATCTAAGAACAAAATGTTGGGGACCAGTGTTTTAAAGCATAGTACAGTACAATACACAATTGATCATTTGAACATAAAATAGTTGCCAGCTATTTCATCAAAATAGCAATAAATGCGTAACGTTAGTTAAAACCCGAAAACTAATCTTAGACTATGTAAATATGATGAATTTAGAGCACTGAGATGGTTTGGGTACTTGGAACGAATAGATTAAGAAATACTAACAAAATAAACAAACATAGCAAATGTGAGTTGAAGTCGTGGTAGAAAGGAAGACCAAGGAAAGTATAATTGGATCAAGTGAAAGGTGGAAAAGTACGAAAGTAGTAGGAATTGTAGAGCTGTATGAGAAGGTATATGAGGATGTGGGAAAGGCTCAATATGTGCCGAAATAGGAAAATCTGACGCTCTGTCTTCTCTGTATGCTCTCAAAACACCTGTATATTGGTACAGGTGTTTTGCAGAAAGAACGAACCACGACATTCTCTCATGAGAATTACGACGTATTCCCTGATACGCAGCAAATTTACGATGTTTAGTACAGCTTGTGATTCCTGAACATGGAATACACCTTGGTACAGATGTTTTGCAAAACACCTGTATATTGGTACAGGTGTTTTGCAGAAAGAACGAACCACGACATTCTCTCATGAGAATTACGACATATTCCCTGATACGCAGCAAATTCACGATGTTATGTACAGCTTGTGATTCCTGAACATGGAATACACCTTGGTACAGATGTTTTGCAGAAACAATGGACCACGGCATTCTCTCATGAGAATTACGACGTATTCCCTTATACGTTGCAAATTCACGATATAGAATACATCTTGGTACAGGTGTTTTGCAAAAAGAACGAACCACGGCATTCTCTCATGTGAATTACGACATATTCCTGATACGCTGCAAATTCACGATATTATGTACAGCTTATGATTTCTGAACATGGAATACATCTTGGTACAGGTGTTTAGCAGAAAGAAAGAACCACATCATTCTCTCATGTGAAATATGACATATTCCCTGATACGCTGCAAATTTCCCATATTTTCAGTTGTTTCCCTGGCTGTTGTTTGCTAACAGCGAAGTTGCGTTGAAGTACGAATTGTGTCATTCACCATTTTAATATTACGACTTCTGGTTTCATCAACATGGTCATACAAGCGTCATCTTCTTTGCATGTTCCATATTACGATGTTATAGTATCATATCGTTTTCGTATATCTGTTTTCATAATGAGAGTTATCCCTGATGTATATCATACATTATAAGAATTTGAATACACCCACATTCATCATCCAACGTCATCGTTATGTCGTAATAATTTAGTTATTTGCTCAAATCTCAAATGCCACATTACCAATAACAATTTAGTGAATTTATTACCCGGTTTTGAACATATTTTCAGAATTATTTCCGTTTGAGTTTGTTATAAAGTGCTAATAATCTGCCAATTATAAATACAAAAACATAACTCTCTTTGAATGTTACCGCTAACAAGTCACTCGTATTTGAGTGGACTTTCTAGCTTTGTTTTTAAAAGTAATACTCCAACGGCGTTTAGTATTTGTTATTTATTGTATATTTACTAAAAAATCCTGGTCTAGAGATGAACGTAAAATCAATGCAATTTGAGTGTTATATATCATTGTATTGTATGTATTACACTTTCGTTGTATACAGTACAACCTGGCGAGCTTATTGTCCTGTGGAAAACCAGACTGGAATTATGTTTTAAATAAAATCTAGGTTCCATTGAAATTAAATGAAAATCGAACCCATAACCCCCGGTTTTGAAGCCAAGCATCTTGCCTTACAAGCCGTGGTCTTACAAGACGTGTTTTGTGTTCTATTCATCAGTTGACATCTGGAGAACGTTATTTTAGTGAAAAAACATTTTTTTCAAACGTGGGTTAAGATGGAGAGTTATATATGTACCTGAGAAACAATTTATACGAATTGCGTGTTGTACGAATACTATCGAAAAAAATAATGCAACAACTGAAATTACAAAAAAATGCGACACATTTGGAGAATGTTTAACTGTTCGGCAATGCCAAAGGTGGTTTAAATAATTTAAAAGTGTGATTTTAATCTAAAAAATAATCCTCGAAGTGAAAAACTAGTGCAAGTGGATGATGACGTATTGCGTACAAAAATCGAATCAAATCCAATACTGAATATACGACAATTAGCTGACAAGCTTGGATACTCATAATCTAGTGTGCAAGAACATCTGAAAAAAATCGGCAAGATTATGAAGCAGGGCGTATGGATACCGCACAATCTAATGGATGATACCAAAGCGGTACGCAAGCGCATATGTGGCGATTTAATCGAAAAAGAGACAAACACTTCGTTTTTACACTATTTAGTGACCGGAGACGAAAAAGTGAGTGATATATTCGAACCAACGAGGTAAACGCCAATGGCTTATGCAAATGTACCTAAGGAATTTGGGCCTTATGAACCCTTAATATACTCATTTTGGTGAAATAAATATCTTCATCTCTTTTCAATTGAGAATGTAGGAGCAAAGGGTAAATGTGGTCAGATAATATATATTTCGAATAAATATACTGAAACTCCTTTTCTCTCGCTTCACTTACTTATCTTCAGGGGCTAGGAACGAGTCCAATAAAAAATTAAGACGACAAAATATTTAGTTTTATAAATATTGAATAACTGAATGTGCAATGTTTTATATTTAAACATATAGTTTACGGATCCTGGGGATAAGACAGGTGACTGTCGGGTTCATTATATATGTTAGACAAAATAATAGGATAAACGTCCATCACATAACACTGTTCCAAAAAGAATATGGCATAACATTATGTGAATATTTACATAGTTCGTTAAAATCAATTGAAATTTCAAAACATTTTATTTTTTCTTGATTGCTAAAAACACAAATTCAAATAATTAACATATTTATACAGACACTTGAATCAATACAATTTAATGGTTCTTCTTATAAAATGCGAGTATATTTTTAGTACTTATTTTAATTATTGATTGCTTCAAATGTTACATAATGTTACTACTTGCGTGATCCTTCTTTATGATATACTCGTATTTTTATATTGGCTCTTTATAACTTGAAATATTTGTGACGCTTAGATACGCTTAGATTATGGGCATGACTTTTAGAATAAACTATAGTTATTATGAATATGAACTTTTATTCAATTTTAAGGTTATGTCAGAGGAACTTTATTGTGTCACTTCAGTCTAACTACTTTAATTTATATATTTTTCATTTTGAGTCGTATGCTGTACTTCAACTTATTCAAATACGTAGGATTATATTGAAGAGCGTGGTCAGGAGACAACATTGAACTATAAATGGAACTGCACACGTCTTAACACATACGAACTCTTTGACCGAATTTGACTTTTTTTAGTACCATCAAGAATATAGCCAAGGGAAATCAAGAGTATTATCAACTAGGGCATGGAGGACGTTTTATAGCTTACCGTGATCTTGAGTATTTTATAAAAAAATATTCATAAAACAAAGCTTGTGTCCCTCCATTCATCCTGTAAGTTGGTATGTAGAACAGAGGATGATTTCTTACACGACTATATTTATTAGGTACATATAAACTTAGTGCTTCTAGAATCACTGGACAGTTAAAACAACCTTAAAAAATCTTAAGTAGGAATATCGCAATGGATTCTTGCCTTCTTCTTTCGAGGCTTGTATAGTTGCACACCGTGAGAAGTTCGGCAGGGTGAGCATATTTTGGGTAATCGCCATTTGTTCTGTACCATAGATATCATATATTTTCTCGAATCGACTCTTTCCTCAAATATATAATATTACATATCTATGTTATATGTGATACCAAAAGGAAATCGAAAAAAGTATTCGATTTGTAAAAAAGTGCACTCACTTATTTTACATTGTTGAAGATGAAACAATCATGGACAAATGAGAATAATAAAATTTACGTTAGAATGACAATTTAAAGGAGTATATTTTGCACTCGTTACTTTACTTTTTTGATAAAAAGTGGACATAGTATAAGATTTGCAGTTCACGAATTCTCATTCAATTTTTTTTATACGGGTGAAGCTTTAAAAATTTCGACAGATGTCGTGATTCAGGTACGCAGAAAGAAAGGTTTCTCTTAAGAAAATAAAAACGAATTCCGAAATATCACTCACATTTCTAAATCAAACAAATTAGTATTTCTATTTGTGCTGATTGTGTAACGTTTGAAAAGAGTTCACAATCATCTTCACTCCAAAATTTCCAACGAATCAAGTGGGTCAACATTGTTGTTAATCGTGAGCCGCATAAATTTGAAAGAGATTTTTTTTATATCATACTTTTCAACATAACCAAATTAATGATTCGGACATATTTAAGTGCAGACGTCTATCGAGAGTCAATAGTGTATTCAACCCCAGTAGTCGAGCCTTACAAGTTTAAAGTCACTGGAGTAGAAGCGGAACTCGTGGTTTGTCATTGCGTGTGTTGGTATTGCACGAGTATTTGAACCTATAGAACTCTTTTACAAGACTAGACCGTTTTTTAATAAGTGTTTTAGGTACTATTGAAACCCCTGAGTGAAAGGCCGCGTCTTACCATCTACGCCACGAAGGTTGTCATGGAGATAATAATCCGATTTATTTTCTAAATAACGCTGTAAAAAGCCTTCTACTTACCAAATACGCCACGAAGGTTGTCATGGAGATAATATTCCGATTTATTTTCTAAATAACGCTATAGAAAGCCTGCTACTTACCAACTACGCCACGAAGGTTGTCATGGAGATAATAATCCGATTTATTTTCTAAATAACGCTGTAAAAAGTCAGCGTCTTACCAACTACGCCACGAAGGTTGTCATGGAGATAATAATCTGATTTATTTTCTAAATAACGCTGTAGAAAGCCTTCTACTTACCAAATACGCCACGAAGGTTGTCATGGAGATAATATTCCGATTTATTTTCTAAATAACGCTATAGAAAGCCTGCTACTTACCAACTACGCCACGAAGGTTGTCATGGAGATAATAATCCGATTTATTTTCTAAATAACGCTGTAAAAAGTCAGCGTCTTACCAACTACGCCACGAAGGTTGTCATGGAGATAATAATCCGATTTATTTTCTAAATAACGCTGTAGAAAGCCTTCTACTTACCAAATACGCCACGAAGGTTGTCATGGAGATAATATTCCGATTTATTTTCTAAATAACGCTATAGAAAGCCTGCTACTTACCAACTACGCCACGAAGGTTGTCATGGAGATAATAATCCGATTTATTTTCTAAATAAAAATCGTTTTGAATTTTCTGTCAAATAAATCCGGTTCATTTGAAACAATAATCCATAATTAATGTAAAATTCAAATATGAATAAAATACTTAATAATAAATGTAAATGAATTACAATAATAATAAATGAACAGTAATAATAAAATTTATATTGCGCCATTTAGAAAAATGACTCTCCTCAAGGGCGCTCTAATTCGAGAGTCGATCCCCCACTATTAAAACATTTTTAAAAATTTGAAAATAAAAAAACTTGAATGTAAGGATAGGAAGGTGGCAGCTGCAGCTATTAGACTAATATTTCCTAACATGTGCATATATTTATAAAAATGTATTTGGTAAGAAAATCACAGAAAACTTACCAAGTGAAGATGAACTACAAATAAACATGTATAGTTCTTCCGATATGTGATAATATCACATTCGGCTTTAGGTGGTGTGTAATGTTCATGAGCAGTGTTCATACATAATCACATGTTTTCAAATGCTTCAAGATGAACACGCCACCTAAGTTATATATCTAACATTTAGAGGTAGACTATTCCACGCTATGTGACCAGACCTTCGTGGCCTGTTTAGTATGATACCTGTCTTCCAATCAGGAAGTTGCTGGTTCGAGTCTCGTTGGTACCGAAATTTATTTTACAAAGGATTCTAGACTGTTTTTCATATTAGGCATCTTTAATATATTTATCACTTCTTGTTAACTAACCAGACAAACGTAAATAAGATGAGTTACTAGGTAGGAAAATGATTTAAATTATTATTTATATGTACAAAATTCGTAAACAATAAGAATAACAAAAATAAAAGTGATATATCATCAATCAAAAGGAAAAGGAAGGAATGCTAAAGAAGGGAGGAAATTCGGGATTGAAACACGTTACATTACAGACTAGAAATTAAGAGTTTTTTAATCGCTTTTTAAAACTAGCAAATGATGGAAGTCTAACATTAGTTGGTAGCTGGTTTCAGAGTCTCACTGCATGGACAATGTACAGCACCAGTACACAATGTACTACCATGGACAATGTACAGCACCGGTACACAATGTACTACCATGGATAATGTACTACCATAAAATAGGTGGATGGCTGCCGCTCAATACTCGGAGATTCCGGTTTACTTCTTGCTTTTCCGGTGAAAAGTAGCAGGGTGAACCAATTTCTCTTTAGCAGATAGAAGTTTGTCGTAAATAAAACACAGTAGACGTTCCAGAAATTGAGAATATATTTTGCACATTTTTCGTTCCTTATGTGCAGCCCATTGCTCATCGTAAGCCACTTATTTGTCCGTGTATGCCGTCACGGCTTACCGCGCGCTCTCTGCATACATGGGCTGTTCGATTATTTATAGTGATTATTGCAAGGCCACGCATAAGGAACATTTCATTACAATAGATACAAATATCAACTCTACAATATTTACACAGCAATTACACAAATAAAATTATACATTTTAGGTGACGCATACGTCCGATACAAATACCTAATGGAATAAATTGATCTTTTGGAGTGGCTGACCTTACATAGAATAGACAGCAGGCACTACGCAGGTTTCTTAAGTTCACGCAATTTGAAAAATGTAACATTGAAACGTAGGCGCCCTTGAAACGATAGCTTGTAACTAAAAGGCTCCATAAAATATAAAACAAAAAAAATAAATCTATGTGTAAATCATTAACTTATCTTTATCTTTGTATATTCAGGTTTTAAATCCGTTAATATACAATGTTAACTATTATAACATATACCAGAAATATTTCATTCATATACAGCCTCATTTACATATCCCAGCAAAGTATTATTTATTTGCGAAAAACAATAGTGGGCGATTAGTGCAAGTGTTTTCCATTTTCACACAGGTTTATTATCAATGGCGTAGCTGGAAAGACTTGCGACTTTACGTACGATTCTCGTTGGCACCCAGTTTTTTTTAAAGGTTTCAGCCTGGTTTTGACATAAGCCCTCTAACATTTTTTTGGTGGCTTGAAAGATATTACTATATGACAATAAACACACCATGTTGTACTATATACAACGAAAGTGTAATATAATATTAGTCATTTTACATTTTTTTTCAATTTTTACAAAAATATGACAAAAAAATCAGAACATAACAATACTTTTTTTTCTACCAGTTATAACTTGGCAAAATCAATTTACAAATGAACGAAAGTGTAATATTATATATTCGACAATGTTCTATTATATGTTATATGTTTTTATCAATCTGCATCTTAAATACTTAATTTGTTTACTATCAAAAAAGCTTTCGGATAAAAAATATCATAAAACGCATGTCTGAAATATGTATGTATATCTTGATTGATTCAAATATTAACGAATCTGATTAAATGGTACGCTATGTATTGATGATATAACGTATAAAATTGACTAATCAAAAACTCGAATGAAAAATTGTTCTGCACAATATTAAGGTCAACATCGACCTCAAGCCGTTCTGCTCGACACCAAGGGTCTTGGTCATTCTGATGTTGGTCAGACATGGCAGCATCGGTCCGCGCAACTTGCAGGCAAGCCGTTGTTTCTCGTTGTCTACCGGTTTCATTGACAGTTGAGAAACACTTTATCGCTTTTCAGATTTCATTTGTAAATTAACCAGCTAACGTAAAATAAAAGTACTATATTTCTAATAAAATGTAAACAATTATTATTTATATAATTTTTTAGCAAATTTAAACAATATTATCTACATACTCAATGGCCTCCTCAAAGGCATGGATGATTTAGTGTAACTTGGCTCTATTGTAACTAGCTCCAGTGATTCTACTAAAGAGATATAGAACAGAGTGGTAATGACGAAGAACGTACTGACAAGCCTAGTCAAAATATTGTAGGACTGATGAATATCCAGAAAGATGAGACTCTCCGAAGCATTAGTCCTCTCTATATTTATATATGAAGGACAAATGTGGATAGTAAATATATCTAACGGAGGGTCGATGTGTTCGAGATGTGATGTTTAAGACGAATGCTGCGAATATCGTGGACGGGAAGAAGAACAAACGAGTCTACATTACCAGAATTCCACATAAACACTCGTCTCTCCACAATCTGCCAACAAAGGGTTCAGTTCAATCTCGCCTTCACCCACGATGTTATGGGGTACAAAATATACATATACCCATCCAGCACGATCTACACTAGAACATCCAAATCTTCGTTATTTTTTTTATGAGCGTGATGTCACGTATTGATGAAGAAAGAACTGCCCAAAGAGACTGCTCCGATGACGACACACCTAAGTGTCCAACGGAACATTCGGGGTTCAGATGTTGAAGCTACTAGTGTGTAAAATATCATACTTTAATAACATATACCATAAGTGGATAGGTACCTTTACGTACTTTTTTCTGACAACAAAGGGTATTGCGTTTCTTCGGACACATACCGAGACACGATGATTCAAGTCTCGAATGCAGACCAAGAGGCTGCGACTGACCAGATCAAGGATTTTCCCAACTCTACTATGTGCGAGACTTCTCATCTAGCCAGATACAGAAATGGCTGGAGAAATATTGTGCAGTAAGATTACGACCTTAATCCATGACACATGATGACACATCCTTAGTGACATAATAAGGGGCACAATATACGAGTACATTATTACACATCTGATTATAATCAGATATCATAGGAGGAATATAATAATTATTAAGGAAAAAATCGTCTCTTGGCTTAAGGTATTGAAGTTTGTTTTTGGGTGCAGTTCTACTGAATTGTTACGGGATGCAGTAAATTGGATAAGGAATACCATAATGCTGGCTAACCTCTGTTAGCAGATTGCACCTCAAGAAGAAGAAGCAATTATATATTTATCTCGTTTTAAGTTCAATAAAATATATTGAAACGCTATTTTTCGTTGAATTCATCACTATTTCATTAATTAAGTTCGTAACCAGTTTCAAAGTTCTCTGTCGTCTAAGAATTCTGTTTTTTTTATTAACTTCCTTATCATATAATGCAGAAGACAGTGGTCTTTGAAACTGGTACTTAACTAATTGATAAAACAGTGGCAATTACGAAGAAAAATAGTTTTCAATTTATTTTATTAACCTTAAATTCAACAAACATGACACCACAGAGTGAACAAATTATATTTTTTATTTGTATAATTTATCAGTGGTTTTGACTTTAACTTTGTGTAAATCCGTATTAGAACATTTTATAATAAATTATTTTGTTATTCCAGTTTAAGATTCTTGATATAAATTATTTATCTTTTGCTGATCAAAATTGACCACCAAGGAAAAGATTCGTAAATAATGATGGAATTTTTAGAAGAATCAAAATAAAAAACGGAAGGAAGTTTCGATGGTACCTATGATTGAAAAAATGTGGTATTTTTACCTTTTTATTTTTACAAGGTTTACATATTTTTGGTCCCCATAATATCCCCATGAAAGAAATTAAATTTTCTATTCCTATTTTTTTAATATAAAATTATATTTTAATAGTCTTTGATGGTTGATTACTTTTATAGTGCATTTGTGTGTTTAAGCATCATATTTTGAATGATATATGTATACTCATCTTTTTGGAAGATATTGATACATTATATTTTTATTTTAAAGTTTTACCGTGTTATACAAAGGACACTTTATTATATTAATAAATAAGATTCGAAAGACAGGCGCCTTACCAATAACAGGATTCGAAAAATAGGCGCCTTGCCAACTAGAACACAGATGTCGTAATATATAGATTGTGTATTAAAAACACTTGTAATAAAAGTGCTCCTACATAAAACGTTATATTAGTAACGATCACATTGTTGAAGTAAACCAAGTTAATTGTCCGATTGTTATGTAACTCGGAGATACTCGTATTTTCAGAATTTCTCTTATTTCATATACGTTTAATGACAATCTTGACTAACAGGTATCGAAATGTGATACATACTTACGGAATATACACTCATAAAGGGCTCTTACAAAATAAGCTATTATGTATAAACATTTGGAAATAAACATGTTTTTTACCAGATGCATCTACGAGTATTATAAAACATGAGTTTTCAACATATGATTTCATAAATTATAAATATCACTTGCAACTCACCTTTAAAAATATTTGGAATATACCAGATGGTTGAAAAGATAATGACCTCCGTGGCCTAGTTGGTAAGACGCTTGTCTCCCAGCCCGGAAGTTGCGGTTTCGACTTCCATACGAATCCATTTTTTTTAAAAAGGATCCTAGTCTAGTTTTCACTTAAGACAACTTTAACATATTTCTGTTTGGTTAGAAGATATTGTCACATGGCAACAAGTCCGCCAGGTTTTACTGTATACAACGAAAGTGTAATACAATACAAGATTAACATATAAGTGTGTATTTTTAATAAACTGAATATGGAATTGATAATGCGTGTAATATAGTATGTATATACTGTTTAAAAAAGTTGCCGTGAGCATCCGGACTTTTCGATGTCTATGGTATATGTTGTATATGTATTTTTCAATAGGCAATCCACCTACGCCAGAATTATTTATGCCACCACATTAAAGCCAAAATACTAGTATCAGAGTCAATATGATAAATGAGATTTAAAAAACAATTTAAAGATCAACTGATTAAATTTGAAAAATTTAACATCGATATTTAAGTGAAAAAAATCTTCGAAGAAAACAGAAACGCAACATTCATTGGAAGCGGTAGAGTTATGTTATTTAATAAATCAAATATGTCACGTCAAGGACAACCGAAAAACACGTGGTCTGTATCATCCAAACCATATTTGCGGATGGGAATCTCCACAGTACCCATTATGTAAAGGTCACTTCCATCTTATTTATTCTCATTATATTAAACCACGGTTTCGGTTTATTTACACCAATTACTATATACCCTAATCCAACGCCATCGTTGTCAAGTTACGTGTTTAATTTTATTTCAAACATGAGTTACAGGATAAGAAAAATCAGATAGGGATAGACCCGTTGAACGTGCTTTCTTTGCCAAGAAATTCCAACTCTTTAAGTTACCTTTTTTTTAATATGTCATTCACTTGATCCAACCATACTTTTCTAGACCTTCCTCTACCATACTTTCCACTGGCATTTCCGCTATATATTTATTTTTTAGTTTTTTTTTTCATTCATTCGTTCTACATGCATAGACCATCTCAGAACGTTCTTCGTCTTACCATTACATCAAAATTAAATTATATTCTTCCATAATCACTTCATTGCATATTCTGTCATACAATGTCACCTAATTTATTCTTCTCATTACAAGTATTTCTACAGCGTTTCTTCAGATCCTTTTAGTATGTCCATGTTTTACTCCCATATATCAAAGCTAGTAGTATAATACATTTATGGAATATAATCATCTTTGCAGATTTTGACACTGTCTGATTCGAGTATAAATGTTTAGGGACCCATTTACTTTATTTCTTATCGCTTTTAGATATCTCTCGTATTTATTATATCATCTGAGAAAATTTTACCCAAATAACTGAATTTCTTAACTTCTTCCAATATTTCATTGATCACATATATATTGCATTTACTTTTCCCCATTATTCTTTGTTTCCTATCGCTACACGCCGTTCCACATCTCTCATAATTCTTCCTTCATCTGAAACAATACTATCCAAATAGCAGAATTCTTCAACTTGCTCCAATATTTCATTATTCACCCATATTTATTTATTTATTTTACACATAACAAGAAATATACATAATTAGCGAAAAAACAACACGCAATTTAATTTGGATACCCAATTTTAATGGGTCAGGGTTTGTTGCCTTTCATTTTTCGTGTCCTCAGTAAAATAGGCTTTTGCCTGTATCTCACTGAGGACATATAGCATGAAAAAATAAATCGATACAGCTTTCCGATTTTTTATTATATAAAACCCCGTTGCACATTCTCATCAACCTGACAAACAGTGACACTCAATTACATATGTATACTATACATCACGCGAATCAAACCCTTGATACTTCATCCTTCCAGACAGATCAAAACGTTCATCCCACAATATACCGCACATAGTCATAAAAGAACAATAAAAACACCACACTCAAGAGCTCACACAAACCTTTGCTACAAGGCATTCATCTTGTGATCCCAAGTGTTCAAACTCCTGTCGCAATAACAACCACGCTCCGATCGACTGCCTAAATTGTTTTCCTCCTTTTGCCTTTATTAAATTCGGCCCACCATTGTATATAATGGGAACCAGATAGGCATATTGCCTTTGGGCAAAATATGTTTTAACTCTAGGAATGGGGAACATTTGATCAGCTGCCATGCGTGTCATGTGTCTTTGCTAAGTCTGCATATTCCCCTCCTCTCGATGATAGCGCCAGAGAATGGATTTGAAATGCAAATTGGCTATTTTCAGGACCCGACACTCCCTGAAAAGATAATAAATATAACGCATTTACTTTTCCTATCACACTTTTCCGTCATCGTTTGTAAAATTAATTCTTAGATCTTTATCTTCGCATCTTCCAGACTTATCAAACTCTATAATTCATTCTCGCTAATCTGCCATGTCATCTGCATAATATCAAAATACTCTACCACAGTTCTGTCTTCACATTCCGCATTTGATTAATTGGTCAACATATTTTGGTCTTATACTACTAAGAATTAATTTTGATGCATTATTACACTCTCATTGAATACAGTAAAACATGGCGGATTTATTGTCAGGTGACAATATATTCCCACCAAAATGAAAGATATTAAAGTGACCTTAAGTAAAAACCAGAATAAACCCTTATTTAAAATAAAATAGGTACCAATGGGAATCAAATCCATAAACAACAGGTGTAAAAACCAACTTATAAACATTTTTTATCGTAAACCGACTTTATTGTCCACTTCAACATTTAAAAAAAAATACCAGTCACCTTATTTACATACATAATTTCCTTTGTTTATTCGTTAAAAAAAACGTCCTAGTTTAATAAATGAATACTGAATAATCCAAAAATCACTTGACAAAAACCAGTTATCGAGATAATTCAAGTTTGTTTAAATAATAAATCATGAGTCCACCAAATACTTCTAGAAATTTATAAAATATTTAGACACGCACATTTAATTGGCTGCAAAAAATTTACGGGCTTCACGTGTCATAATATATTGGACGTGTTTCTCCACAACAATTCGCAAAACACACAGTGATACCCAGTGCTAAATTTGCCATTCAAGGTTGTGAGTCGGTTTGCATATCAATTCCGCTTTCTTTTCTTTGTTAAATACTGCGGACGTAATATTTTTATATTCGAAATATCTTTGAACCGAGCATTAGCTAATATGAAGCTCTTTCATGTCTTCGTTGCTTGTATAATGAGGAAATTGATACATTGATTACATACATACACATACCATCATGCCATTTCCCTATCGGGATAGACAGAGAAAAGTACAAGAATCTCATATCCCGATACACATCCTTAGCTTCATCCACATACATACACCTTCTCATTCAACTTCTTAGATGTTTTCGACTTTCCGCGTTTCCTTCTCTCAAAATATATTTCACTTGATCCATCCATATTTTCTATTGTCTTCCTCTCACACGCTTTCCACTCACATTTGCACGTATATAATCAAATATCGTTATAACGAATACGGAAATAACGAAATTTTCAGTATAACGAATTATTTTCACAGTCCCAAACAAATTTACTTAGCAGTGTTAAAAGAATCTCACTTTAACAAAATATAAATTCCAGTACAGCGACTTTTTTAAAAGAAATTTATTGAATACGCGCCCAAAGTTAGGTCGTCAAATTTCGGTCTCCATCAGAATGCCGCAATTGTTTTTTTACAGCCACCGGAGCGAATCTCGATCAGAATACAGTACCCGGCGGTAAGTAATACACATAAGGTTTAAGAAAGAGACTGTCGGCCATAATCGGCTAACTTCGGTTTTGTAGAGCGTCGTTTCTGTCGCACGATGCGCTAACAGTCTCGCGACGGAACACGTGTATGAATGACAGAGACGACGCTCTACAAATACGAAGTTAGCCGATTGTGGCCGACAGTCTCTTTATTAAGCCCGATGTGTATTACTTACCGCCGGGTACTCATCTTCTTTTTCTTTTCTTTTTAACCTGGCGAGTTTATTGCCATGTGGTAATCTCTTCCAACCAACCAGAAAGATGTTTTTATAGGCCCTAAGCGTTAACCAGACTGGAATCCTATTTAAAAAAATCTGGGTTCCAGCGGGGATCGAACCCGCAACCTCCGGATTGGCAGACAAGTGTCTTACCACCAGGCCACGGAGGTCATCTTCAGTGAATCATCAATATTTTATTAATCGTCATGGGGGGATGTTTAATTTCTACGCATAATTACGTGATTTTATAAACTTTTATAAATTTATTTACCCTTAAAATGAATAAAAGTAGCGAAAAACGACGACGACAATGAAGGAAAAAATGGGAATTTTGGGAAAAGTAAGCACGTGGCAGAAGAAAAAAATAATCTATTTTATTGCTACTTTTTTTCTTTTACTTTATATACATACTATTTATGTATGCAGTTGTATAGGTAAAGATGTTGTTATTATATATTCCGATTAATTAATAAAATATACTAATATGCGAATAAAAATGTTTTTTTTTCAATTTCGTTATTACGAATTTTTAGTATAACGAAACGATTTAAAAGGTTGTAATTTATTTTTATCAAACACTGTTTATTCCACTTTATTGTAACGGTATAACCCTACCGGTTTCAAGGCTTTCACCTCATCTTCAGGGGAGCACAAACAAGACTAAATGCTGTTCGAACTGGTACCGATATAGACGCTTCAACGGTTGGGGGCTGAGGGGTGAGGGAGGCATGGGATGATTTCGGCCAAGAGCGGAGAGATTTTTGGGATATAACTGTTCACCAGATGTTCAGATCGATGTACTGACTTAGAAATTTCTAGGGCCTCTAATCTGTCCAATTTATTTCCATTACTACTGATATTTAAGAATTTGGCATCATCGATAGAAAAAGTATGGTTTTCACGGTGACAATGATTAGCCATTTCAGAATAAATTAGAGGATTTGTTAAGGCGGATTTGTGTTCACGAAATCTCCTTTCAAAAGATCTTCCTATCTTTCCTATATAGAAATTATCACAGTCAGCACTTAAAAGTTTATACACACCACTGTTGCTAAGTATTCCATTTTTGCCTTTCCCATTAAATAAGAGTTTAGGTCCCTAGAAGTTCGTTATAACGAGATTTGACTGTATTTATTTTGTTAATCTTTCTTCTTTCATTTTTTGCACATGCCCAAGACATCTCAGAATGCTCTTTTTTACATATCTTACTCAACACATCAGCTTTAAGATATGTTGAATAAAATCCATGATTAATACCTAAAAACGTAATAAATCAGTGTAAATTAGTTACTATATTTTTTAATGTACCTACCTTTTAAAATACGTGATTTCTGAACAATAATTTATGAAATATTTATGAGATAATATTAATGTTTCTTGGTTATTTTTTTTTCTTTTTCACTTTAGGTGTTTTTTTTATTCGACCGGTTTCTTAATTGGTCTCTAAATCAATAACACGAATAAACTTAATAAAAAATAATCTTTAGGCCGGGATTATGTTTAACTAATTTCTAAAAAAAACAGAATATTTACGTTTTTTTTTAATATTTGATTTTTTATTTTTTGACCTCTATAGCCTAGTTGATAATATTGTCTTCGGGTTTGATTCCTGTTGGAGCCCACAGTTTCAAGGATTCTAGTTTGTTTTTCGCGCCTTTTTAACATATATCTGTTTGGTTGGAAAGGATTGCCACATGACAATAAGCCAGCCAGGTTGTACTTCATACAATGAAAGTGTAATACAATACTACATGATAGAAAAGGACGTTTATGATAATGGGGAAGGAATACCTTAAAGCAGTGATGTTCAAACTTCCTCGTGGGGCGGACCCCTATATATTATATATGGTATTTCAGTATCACCTAGGAAACAGATCATTTTTCTTAAGATAGAGTAAGTATAAAAAAAGTTTTGTAAATATAGTTTTATTGGATTCAAAGAAATACAAATACCTACTTAAGTTATGGTCTAAGACTTATATAGTTATCGCCGGACCACGGATTACCATTTGAGTAGCACTGCCTTCAATACATATATAACATCAAGCCATTTTCTTTTTTGGGTAGGTAAAGAAAATAAACATCCACATATTTCTATCCAGGCACACTACTCTCACCTTATCCACATCAATACATCTCGTCATGCATGCTCTTTGTGTCTACATTTTCCTTCGTTAAAGGTATATCCTTCAACTCTTTCGTTTGTCTGCCTCTTTCTCGCTCTTTAATTTAATAAATCATAAAATAATTATATTTAATTTTCATACTCGTAGTTTACTAACTGTATTCATTCATATTTTTGTGTGGTACTCCACAACATATCTGAATAGACAATGTAGAAATTTTGAAGAGCGTGACCGGTAGCCAACATTGTATTCGGATTGAGCCTTAGGATTTAGAATCACTGGAGTAGGTCCGGAATCGCACTTCATCATTGCGTTTTTATTTATTAACAAAATCAACGAATGGAAGTCATGCGTCTTACCAACTAGGCCATGGAGATAGCCAATCATATTCAACATGCAATTCCATAGTGTGTACACTCCTTCAAAAAATTAAAGCGTTAAATTATGTATTAATACACATACATACCATCACGCCATTTCCCTATCAGGGTAGACAGAGAGGACAGAGCGCCAGACTTCCCTATCTTGACACAGACCCTTGGCCTCATCCACATCCATACACTTTCTGCATTTCCTTCTTTCAAAATATCATTCACTTGATTTAATCACACTTTTCTTGGTCTTCCTCTACCACACCTTCTACTAGCATTTGCGCTATATATTTGTTTTTTTTTTCATTCATTCGTTCTACATGCCCAAACTATCTCAGCGTACATTCCTTCATCTTACTCAACACATCAGCCTTAAGTTCACATTCATCCCTAATCACTTCATTCCGTATTCTGTCAAACATTGTCACCATTGTATTATTCTCAATGCATGCATTTCTACAGCATTTATTTGGCTCCTATTAAATTCTACAGCATTTATTCGGCTTCTATTCAATTCTACAGCATTTGTTCAATGATATAGCATTTATTCGACTAGTATTCAATTCTACAGCATTTCTTCGGCTCCTATTCAATGCACGCATTTCTACGGCATTTATTCGGCTCCTATCAGTCATTTTCCACGTTCACGTTTCATTCTCATTCGTCAAATTTAGGACCAAAAAACTTCATATTATTATAATGAAATGTATTAATACATTCACAAAATAAGTATTAAATAGTCATAATATTTATGTATAGAAAAATAGTTTTCTTTTCTAATGTTCTATGTCGATGTTATTGCTATTTTTATCTCCAATACTTCGTCACAACATGCTTAGCTTACCGAGAGATATGCGTGTTTGAGTCATGATCTGTAAAATGTTGACAGTAATTACGTAATACGCCAAATTCTTCGGATCCACTGGAGTGATCATGTCACAATTTTTTATATCCAATACTTCGTCACAACATGCTTAGATTACCGAGAGATATGCGTGTTTGAGTCATGATCTGTAAAATGTTGACAGTAATTACGTAATACGCCAAATTCTTCGGATCCACTGGAGTGATCATGTCACAATTTTTTATATCCAATACTTCGTCACAACATGCTTAGATTACCGAGAGATATGCGTGTTTGAGTCATGATCTGTAAAATGTTGACAGTAATTACGTAATACGCCAAATTCTTCGGATCCACTGGAGTGATCATGTCACAATTTTTTATATCCAATACTTCGTCACAACATGCTTAGATTACCGAGAGATATGCGTGTTTGAGTCATGATCTATAAAATGTTGACAGTAATAACGTAATACGCCAAATTCTTCGGATCCACTGGAGTGATCATGTCACAATTTTTTATATCCAATACTTCGTCACAACATGCTTAGATTACCGAGAGATATGCGTGTTTGAGTCATGATCTGTAAAATGTTGACAGTAATTACGTAATACGCCAAATTCTTCGGATCCACTGGAGTGATCATGTCACAATTTTTTATATCCAATACTTCGTCACAACATGCTTAGATTACCGAGAGATATGCGTGTTTGAGTCATGATCTGTAAAATGTTGACAGTAATTACGTAATACGCCAAATTCTTCGGATCCACTGGAGTGATCATGTCACAATTTTTTATATCCAAATACTTCGTCACAACATACTTAGATTACCGAGAGATATGCGTGTTTGAGTCATGATCTGTAAAATGTTGACAGTAATTACGTAATACGCCAAATTCTTCGGATCCACTGGAGTGATCATGTCACAATTTCTTATATCCAATACTTCGTCACAACATGCTTAGATTACCGAGAGATATGCGTGTTTGAGTCATGATCTGTAAAATGTTGACAGTAATTACGTAATACGCCAAATTCTTCGGATCCACTGGAGTGATCATGTCACAATTTTTTATATCCAATACTTCGTCACAACATGCTTAGATTACCGAGAGATATGCGTGTTTGAGTCATGATCTGTAAAATGTTGACAGTAATTACGTAATACGCCAAATTCTTCGGATCCACTGGAGTGATCATGTCACAATTTTTTATATCCAATACTTCGTCACAACATGCTTAGATTACCGAGAGATATGCGTGTTTGAGTCATGGTCTGTAAAATGTTGACAGTAATTACGTAATACGCCAAATTCTTCGGATCCACTGGAGTGATCATGTCACAATTTTTTATATCCAATACTTCGTCACAACATGTTTAGATTACCGAGAGATATGCGTGTTTGAGTCATGATCTGTAAAATGTTGACAGCAATTACGTAATACGCCAAACTCTTCAGATCCACTGGAGTGATCATGTCACAAATTTTTATATCCAATACTTCGTCACAACGTGCTTAGATTACCGAGAGATATGCGTGTTTGAGTCATGATCTGTAAAATGTTGACAGTAATTACGTAATACGCCAAATTCTTCGGATCCACTGGAGTGATCATGTCACAATTTTTTATATCCAATACTTCGTCACAACATGCTTAGATTACCGAGAGATATGCGTGTTTGAGTCATGATCTGTAAAATGTTGACAGTAATTACGTAATACGCCAAATTCTTCGGATCCACTGGAGTGATTATGTCACAATTTTTTATATCCAATACTTCGTCACAACATGCTTAGATTACCGAGAAATATGCGTGTTTGAGTCATGATCTGTAAAATGTTGACAGTAATTACGTAATACGCCAAATTCTTCGGATCCACTGGAGTGATCATGTCACAATTTTTTATATCCAATACTTCGTCACAACATGCTTAGATTACCGAGAGATATGCGTGTTTGAGTCATGATCTGTAAAATGTTGACAGTAATTACGTAATACGCCAAACTCTTCAGATCCACTGGAGTGATCATGTCACAATTTTTTATATCCAATACTTCGTCACAACATGCTTAGATTACCGAGAGATATGCGTGTTTGAGTCATGATCTGTAAAATGTTGACAGTAATTACGTAATACGCCAAATTCTTCGGATCCACTGAAGTGATCATGTCACAATTTTTTATATCCAATACTTCGTCACAACATGCTTAGATTACCGAGAGATATGCGTGTTTGAGTCATGATCTGTAAAATGTTGACAGCAATTACGTAATACGCCAAATTCTTCGGATCCACTGGAGTGATCATGTCACAATTTTTTATATCCAATACTTCGTCACAACATGCTTAGATTACCGAGAGATATGCGTGTTTGAGTCATGATCTATAAAATGTTGACAGTAATTACGTAATACGCCAAATTCTTCGGATCCACTGGAGTGATCATGTCACAATTTTTTATATCCAATACTTCGTCACAACATGCTAAGATTACCGAGAGATATGCGTGTTTGAGTCATGATCTGTAAAATGTTGACAGTAATTACGTAATACGCCAAATTCTTCGGATCCACTGGAGTGATCATGTCACAATTTTTTATATCCAATACTTCGTCACAACATGCTTAGATTACCGAGAGATATGCGTGTTTGAGTCATGATCTGTAAAATGTTGACAGTAATTACGTAATACGCCAAATTCTTCGGATCCACTGGAGTGATCATGTCACAATTTTTTATATCCAATACTTCGTCACAACATGCTTAGATTACCGAGAGATATGTGTGTTTGAGTCATGATCTGTAAAATGTTGACAGTAATTACGTAATACGCCAAATTCTTCGGATCCACTGGAGTGATCATGTCACAATTTTTTATATCCAATACTTCGTCACAACATGCTTAGATTACCGAGAGATATGCGTGTTTGAGTCATGATCTGTAAAATGTTGACAGTAATTACGTAATACGCCAAATTCTTCGGATCCACTAGAGTGATCATGTCACAATTTTTTATATCCAATACTTCGTCACAACATGCTTAGATTACCGAGAGATATGCGTGTTTGAGTCATGATCTGTAAAATGTTGACAGTAATTACGTAATACGCCAAATTCTTCGGATCCACTGGAGTGATCATGTCACAATTTTTTATATCCAATACTTCGTCACAACATGCTTAGATTACCGAGAGATATGCGTGTTTGAGTCATGATCTGTAAAATGTTGACAGTAATTACGTAATACGCCAAATTCTTCGGATCCACTGGAGTGATCATGTCACAATTTTTTATATCCAATACTTCGTCACAACATGTTTAGATTACCGAGAGATATGCGTGTTTGAGTCATGATCTGTAAAATGTTGACAGCAATTACGTAATACGCCAAACTCTTCAGATCCACTGGAGTGATCATGTCACAAATTTTTATATCCAATACTTCGTCACAACATGCTTAGATTACCGAGAGATATGCGTGTTTGAGTCATGATCTGTAAAATGTTGACAGTAATTACGTAATACGCCAAATTCTTCGGATCCACTGGAGTGATCATGTCACAATTTTTTATATCCAATACTTCGTCACAACATGCTTAGATTACCGAGTGATATGCGTGTTTGAGTCATGATCTGTAAAATGTTGACAGTAATTACGTAATACGCCAAATTCTTCGGATCCACTGGAGTGATCATGTCACAATTTTTTATATCCAATACTTCGTCACAACATGCTTAGATTACCGAGAAATATGCGTGTTTGAGTCATGATCTGTAAAATGTTGACAGTAATTACGTAATACGCCAAATTCTTCGGATCCACTGGAGTGATCATGTCACAATTTTTTATATCCAATACTTCGTCACAACATGCTTAGATTACCGAGAAATATGCGTGTTTGAGTCATGATCTGTAAAATGTTGACAGTAATTACGTAATACGCCAAATTCTTCGGATCCACTGGAGTGATCATGTCACAATTTTTTATATCCAATACTTCGTCACAACATGCTTAGATTACCGAGAGATATGCGTGTTTGAGTCATGATCTGTAAAATGTTGACAGTAATTACGTAATACGCCAAATTCTTCGGATCCACTGGAGTGATCATGTCACAATTTTTTATATCCAATACTTCGTCACAACATGCTTAGATTACCGAGAGATATGCGTGTTTGAGTCATGATCTGTAAAATGTTATCAGTAATTACGTAATACGCCAAATTCTTCGGATCCACTGGAGTGATCATGTCACAATTTTTTATATCCAATACTTCGTCACAACATGCTTAGATTACCGAGAAATATGCGTGTTTGAGTCATGATCTGTAAAATGTTGACAGTAATTACGTAATACACCAAATTCTTCGGATCCACTGGAGTGATCATGTCACAATTTTTTATATCCAATACTTCGTCACAACATGCTTAGATTACCGAGAGATATGCGTGTTTGAGTCATGATCTGTAAAATGTTGACAGTAATTACGTAATACGCCAAATTCTTCGGATCCACTGGAGTGATCATGTCACAATTTTTTATATCCAATACTTCGTCACAACATGCTTAGATTACCAAGAGATATGCGTGTTTGTCTCATGATCTGTAAAATGTTGACAGTAATTACGTAATACGCCAAATTCTTCGGATCCACTGGAGTGATCATGTCACAATTTTTTATATCCAATACTTCGTCACAACATGCTTAGATTACCGAGTGATATGCGTGTTTGAGTCATGATCTGTAAAATGTTGACAGTAATTACGTAATACGCCAAATTCTTCGGATCCACTGGAGTGATCATGTCACAATTTTTTATATCCAATACTTCGTCACAACATGCTTAGATTACCGAGAAATATGCGTGTTTGAGTCATGATCTGTAAAATGTTGACAGTAATTACGTAATACGCCAAATTCTTCGGATCCACTGGAGTGATCATGTCACAATTTTTTATATCCAATACTTCGTCACAACATGCTTAGATTACCGAGAAATATGCGTGTTTGAGTCATGATCTGTAAAATGTTGACAGTAATTACGTAATACGCCAAATTCTTCGGATCCACTGGAGTGATCATGTCACAATTTTTTATATCCAATACTTCGTCACAACATGCTTAGATTACCGAGAGATATGCGTGTTTGAGTCATGATCTGTAAAATGTTGACAGTAATTACGTAATACGCCAAATTCTTCGGATCCACTGGAGTGATCATGTCACAATTTTTTATATCCAATACTTCGTCACAACATGCTTAGATTACCGAGAGATATGCGTGTTTGAGTCATGATCTGTAAAATGTTATCAGTAATTACGTAATACGCCAAATTCTTCGGATCCACTGGAGTGATCATGTCACAATTTTTTATATCCAATACTTCGTCACAACATGCTTAGATTACCGAGAAATATGCGTGTTTGAGTCATGATCTGTAAAATGTTGACAGTAATTACGTAATACACCAAATTCTTCGGATCCACTGGAGTGATCATGTCACAATTTTTTATATCCAATACTTCGTCACAACATGCTTAGATTACCGAGAGATATGCGTGTTTGAGTCATGATCTGTAAAATGTTGACAGTAATTACGTAATACGCCAAATTCTTCGGATCCACTGGAGTGATCATGTCACAATTTTTTATATCCAATACTTCGTCACAACATGCTTAGATTACCAAGAGATATGCGTGTTTGTCTCATGATCTGTAAAATGTTGACAGTAATTACGTAATACGCCAAATTCTTCGGATCCACTGGAGTGATCATGTCACAATTTTTTATATCCAATACTTCGTCACAACATGCTTAGATTACCGAGAGATATGCGTGTTTGAGTCATGGTCTGTAAAATGTTGACAGTAATTACGTAATACGCCAAATTCTTCGGATCCACTGGAGTGATCATGTCACAAATTTTTATATCCAATACTTCGTCACAACATGCTTAGATTACCGAGAGATATGCTTGTTTGAGTCATGATCTGTAAAATGTTGACAGTAATTACGTAATACGCCAAACTCTTCAGATCCACTGGAGTGATCATGTCACAAATTTTTATATCCAATACTTCGTCACAACATGCTTAGATTACCGAGAGATATGCGTGTTTGAGTCATGATCTGTAAAATGTTGACAGTAATTACGTAATACGCCAAATTCTTCGGATCCACTGGAGTGATCATGTCACAATTTTTTATATCCAATACTTCGTCACAACATGCTTAGATTACCGAGAAATATGCGTGTTTGAGTCATGATCTGTAAAATGTTGACAGTAATTACGTAATACGCCAAATTCTTCGGATCCACTGGAGTGATCATGTCACAATTTTTTATATCCAATACTTCGTCACAACATGCTTAGATTACCGAGAGATATGCGTGTTTGAGTCATGATCTGTAAAATGTTGACAGTAATTACGTAATACGCCAAACTCTTCAGATCCACTGGAGTGATCATGTCACAATTTTTTATATCCAATACTTCGTCACAACATGCTTAGATTACCGAGAGATATGCGTGTTTGAGTCATGATCTGTAAAATGTTGACAGTAATTACGTAATACGCCAAATTCTTCGGATCCACTGAAGTGATCATGTCACAATTTTTTATATCCAATACTTCGTCACAACATGCTTAGATTACCGAGAGATATGCGTGTTTGAGTCATGATCTGTAAAATGTTGACAGCAATTACGTAATACGCCAAATTCTTCGGATCCACTGGAGTGATCATGTCACAATTTTTTATATCCAATACTTCGTCACAACATGCTTAGATTACCGAGAGATATGCGTGTTTGAGTCATGATCTGTAAAATGTTGACAGTAATTACGTAATACGCCAAATTCTTCGGATCCACTGGAGTGATCATGTCACAATTTTTTATATCCAATACTTCGTCACAACATGCTTAGATTACCGAGAGATATGCGTGTTTGAGTCATGATCTGTAAAATGTTGACAGTAATTACGTAATACGCCAAATTCTTCGGATCCACTGGAGTGATCATGTCACAATTTTTTATATCCAATACTTCGTCACAACATGCTTAGATTACCGAGAGATATGCGTGTTTGAGTCATGATCTGTAAAATGTTGACAGTAATTACGTAATACGCCAAATTCTTCGGATCCACTGGAGTGATCATGTCACAATTTTTTATATCCAATACTTCGTCACAACATGCTTAGATTACCGAGAGATATGCGTGTTTGAGTCATGATCTGTAAAATGTTGACAGTAATTACGTAATACGCCAAATTCTTCGGATCCACTGGAGTGATCATGTCACAATTTTTTATATCCAATACTTCGTCACAACATGTTTAGATTACCGAGAGATATGCGTGTTTGAGTCATGATCTGTAAAATGTTGACAGTAATTACGTAATACGCCAAACTCTTCAGATCCACTGGAGTGATCATGTCACAAATTTTTATATCCAATACTTCGTCACAACATGCTTAGATTACCGAGAGATATGCGTGTTTGAGTCATGATCTGTAAAATGTTGACAGTAATTACGTAATACGCCAAATTCTTCGGATCCACTGGAGTGATCATGTCACAATTTTTTATATCCAATACTTCGTCACAACATGCTTAGATTACCGAGTGATATGCGTGTTTGAGTCATGATCTGTAAAATGTTGACAGTAATTACGTAATACGCCAAATTCTTCGGATCCACTGGAGTGATCATGTCACAATTTTTTATATCCAATACTTCGTCACAACATGCTTAGATTACCGAGAAATATGCGTGTTTGAGTCATGATCTGTAAAATGTTGACAGTAATTACGTAATACGCCAAATTCTTCGGATCCACTGGAGTGATCATGTCACAATTTTTTATATCCAATACTTCGTCACAACATGCTTAGATTACCGAGAAATATGCGTGTTTGAGTCATGATCTGTAAAATGTTGACAGTAATTACGTAATACGCCAAATTCTTCGGATCCACTGGAGTGATCATGTCACAATTTTTTATATCCAATACTTCGTCACAACATGCTTAGATTACCGAGAAATATGCGTGTTTGAGTCATGATCTGTAAAATGTTGACAGTAATTACGTAATACGCCAAATTCTTCGGATCCACTGGAGTGATCATGTCACAATTTTTTTATATCCAATACTTCGTCACAACATGCTAAGATTACCGAGAGATATGCGTGTTTGAGTCATGATCTGTAAAATGTTGACAGTAATTACGTAATACGCCAAATTCTTCGGATCCACTGGAGTGATCATGTCACAATTTTTTATATCCAATACTTCGTCACAACATGCTTAGATTACCGAGAGATATGCGTGTTTGAGTCATGATCTGTAAAATGTTGACAGTAATTACGTAATACGCCAAATTCTTCGGATCCACTGGAGTGATCATGTCACAATTTTTTATATCCAATACTTCGTCACAACATGCTTAGATTACCGAGAGATATGCGTGTTTGAGTCATGATCTGTAAAATGTTGACAGTAATTACGTAATACGCCAAATTCTTCGGATCCACTGGAGTGATCATGTCACAATTTTTTATATCCAATACTTCGTCACAACATGCTTAGATTACCGAGAGATATGCGTGTTTGAGTCATGATCTGTAAAATGTTGACAGTAATTACGTAATACGCCAAATTCTTCGGATCCACTAGAGTGATCATGTCACAATTTTTTATATCCAATACTTCGTCACAACATGCTTAGATTACCGAGAGATATGCGTGTTTGAGTCATGATCTGTAAAATGTTGACAGTAATTACGTAATACGCCAAATTCTTCGGATCCACTGGAGTGATCATGTCACAATTTTTTATATCCAATACTTCGTCACAACATGCTTAGATTACCGAGAGATATGCGTGTTTGAGTCATGATCTGTAAAATGTTGACAGTAATTACGTAATACGCCAAATTCTTCGGATCCACTGGAGTGATCATGTCACAATTTTTTATATCCAATACTTCGTCACAACATGTTTAGATTACCGAGAGATATGCGTGTTTGAGTCATGATCTGTAAAATGTTGACAGCAATTACGTAATACGCCAAACTCTTCAGATCCACTGGAGTGATCATGTCACAAATTTTTATATCCAATACTTCGTCACAACATGCTTAGATTACCGAGAGATATGCGTGTTTGAGTCATGATCTGTAAAATGTTGACAGTAATTACGTAATACGCCAAATTCTTCGGATCCACTGGAGTGATCATGTCACAATTTTTTATATCCAATACTTCGTCACAACATGCTTAGATTACCGAGTGATATGCGTGTTTGAGTCATGATCCGTAAAATGTTGACAGTAATTACGTAATACGCCAAATTCTTCGGATCCACTGGAGTGATCATGTCACAATTTTTTATATCCAATACTTCGTCACAACATGCTTAGATTACCGAGAAATATGCGTGTTTGAGTCATGATCTGTAAAATGTTGACAGTAATTACGTAATACGCCAAATTCTTCGGATCCACTGGAGTGATCATGTCACAATTTTTTATATCCAATACTTCGTCACAACATGCTTAGATTACCGAGAAATATGCGTGTTTGAGTCATGATCTGTAAAATGTTGACAGTAATTACGTAATACGCCAAATTCTTCGGATCCACTGGAGTGATCATGTCACAATTTTTTATATCCAATACTTCGTCACAACATGCTTAGATTACCGAGAGATATGCGTGTTTGAGTCATGATCTGTAAAATGTTGACAGTAATTACGTAATACGCCAAATTCTTCGGATCCACTGGAGTGATCATGTCACAATTTTTTATATCCAATACTTCGTCACAACATGCTTAGATTACCGAGAGATATGCGTGTTTGAGTCATGATCTGTAAAATGTTATCAGTAATTACGTAATACGCCAAATTCTTCGGATCCACTGGAGTGATCATGTCACAATTTTTTATATCCAATACTTCGTCACAACATGCTTAGATTACCGAGAAATATGCGTGTTTGAGTCATGATCTGTAAAATGTTGACAGTAATTACGTAATACACCAAATTCTTCGGATCCACTGGAGTGATCATGTCACAATTTTTTATATCCAATACTTCGTCACAACATGCTTAGATTACCGAGAGATATGCGTGTTTGAGTCATGATCTGTAAAATGTTGACAGTAATTACGTAATACGCCAAATTCTTCGGATCCACTGGAGTGATCATGTCACAATTTTTTATATCCAATACTTCGTCACAACATGCTTAGATTACCAAGAGATATGCGTGTTTGAGTCATGATCTGTAAAATGTTGACAGTAATTACGTAATACGCCAAATTCTTCGGATCCACTGGAGTGATCATGTCACAATTTTTTATATCCAATACTTCGTCACAACATGCTTAGATTACCGAGAGATATGCGTGTTTGAGTCATGATCTGTAAAATGTTGACAGTAATTACGTAATACGCCAAATTCTTCGGATCCACTGGAGTGATCATGTCACAATTTTTTATATCCAATACTTCGTCACAACATGCTTAGATTACCGAGAGATATGCGTGTTTGAGTCATGATCTGTAAAATGTTGACAGTAATTACGTAATACGCCAAATTCTTCGGATCCACTGGAGTGATCATGTCACAATTTTTTATATCCAATACTTCGTCACAACATGCTTAGATTACCGAGAGATATGCGTGTTTGAGTCATGGTCTGTAAAATGTTGACAGTAATTACGTAATACGCCAAATTCTTCGGATCCACTGGAGTGATCATGTCACAAATTTTTATATCCAATACTTCGTCACAACATGCTTAGATTACCGAGAGATATGCTTGTTTGAGTCATGATCTGTAAAATGTTGACAGTAATTACGTAATACGCCAAACTCTTCAGATCCACTGGAGTGATCATGTCACAAATTTTTATATCCAATACTTCGTCACAACATGCTTAGATTACCGAGAGATATGCGTGTTTGAGTCATGATCTGTAAAATGTTGACAGTAATTACGTAATACGCCAAATTCTTCGGATCCACTGGAGTGATCATGTCACAAATTTTTATATCCAATACTTCGTCACAACATGCTTAGATTACCGAGAGATATGCTTGTTTGAGTCATGATCTGTAAAATGTTGACAGTAATTACGTAATACGCCAAACTCTTCAGATCCACTGGAGTGATCATGTCACAAATTTTTATATCCAATACTTCGTCACAACATGCTTAGATTACCGAGAGATATGCTTGTTTGAGTCATGATCTGTAAAATGTTGACAGTAATTACGTAATACGTCCAATTCTTCGGATCCACTGGAGTGATCATGTCACAAATGTTTCGGTCCTGCAATGCTCCAACTGGAAACATATAGAGCAAAGATTCCCAAAGTGGTATATATTGACCCCCAGGGGTCGATTTCGACTTGCAGGGGTTCTATGTCAGCGAGAAAAGATAATGGGGGTGCACGAGATGTAAATGGAGGTCCACATGAGCGGATCCCATTTAGGCAGATCATCACCAATATTTAGGCGTTCCGTAAATGTCTTATTACACCTAACACAGATTATGTGTACATACGAGTATATGTATATATTACAAGAAAAACTGATTGGAATAAGTACAAGCGAAGAACTTAAGGTGCAGTTCAGAAAGAAGTATCAGCAGTTCTGGCTTCAAAAATATATTCCTGTTGCTTATCTTGCATTATGGACTATTGCAAAAAATGAATGGTTTTTGTCGCACAGGCATTGAAAAACTTGTAGAACGTTGACAAGAAGTTGTAAACAATGAAGGATAATACATTATTGACTAATTTGTTGTATTTTTTTTTGTTGTGTCCTCTTGTTCTCTTCATTTGAAAAAAAACGGACACAATTTATGTTAACACCCAATAGATACAAAGGATGCTGGTCTTATTAGAATAATAGCATCATAACACTTATCACCGCACGTGGCCATGAGGTCATAATTATATGTTATATTGAAAAAAAACTGTTCCGTCTGAATGTTTTCGTGCAATAAAGAGTTCAAAATACAAATATTTGAAAATATTTGTAGTTTACTGAAAATTACCTGACGACAAATAATATAGCATTTTATTTCTTTATTTATGATAGCAATGTCTAAGTTTGTAAAAAAAATTAGTAAATATGAATGTTAGCTTAAAATAGTAGGACAGCGAATACTTACTTGAAAACTTTACCGATCACGAAAACAAATATGTCGATTTATCTTTAGTTTTTACATCGTACGTAAATAATGTTTTTTTAAGTGAATATTTGCTATGTTCTCAACAAAAGTTATACATATCGGGTAATTTTAATATTATTTCCTAGAATATTATGAGAAGTGCAAACATTCGAAACTATTGTATGTTAATTTGAAAGATCTGATAAATATACGAGTATTAAGAAAATACACTGTGTTCTTTTATTTAAATATGAACTGAAACATACAGAACTGTTAGGATTTATAAAGTTTTTGCGTTAACACTGGATATTCACCATTATTTAAATACAATTAAAATTGAAACACTTTTTAATCAAATTAAAAATATATATTTAAACCCAAATAAAGGGTCTTTCAAATTGAGCCGTTTTTTAATTCTTGGATAAAACACAGATGGCGTCGCGAACTTGTCTGGTTCTTGTGACATTTGAGAAGTGTAATATATGACATTTATAAAAATGGAGTCGTATACAATACAACAACGCGTTCAAATTGTTAAATTATTTTATGTATTGTAATCTCCGGAAACGGTGATGTTAATTGACCACCAAGATCATGTGTTCTGACACCGTTGGACTATTTCTCTGGGGTTACGTGAAAAGTCGAGTCTATAAGAATGACCCCCAATCAATTCCTGGGCTGAAGGACGAAATTATTCGCGTTATTGGTTATATTTTCCCTCACATGCACATCCTGTCACTGCCCTATAATCCATTCACCTGACTAGTGTACCGTACTCGGTTTCATCATCCTTATCGTTTATCTTTCAGCATATATAAAAGATTCGTCTAAGGGTTTTAGTTAAACACAAATTACAATTGTATTTAAAACCAGCCATTCAATAACGAAAAAATGTTCACGGTTCAATAAATGTATGTATATGTCTACATTGCTGTAAAATATTTTCCTCTTGACAAAGCTTGAATATCTTAAAGGAATTTTAATTCTACAAGAAGTATTTGTTCATAATACGCCATTTCGTATTCATGCAAACAGATAACATTGTCCATTTTCGCATGCGTCAATAGATACTCGTATTCACAATATACGGAAAAGCGTGGTGTGATGAATATGTACTGACTTAAGTAGTATTTATTCAGATTAAATGATATTTTGCACGATTCTGTTTGATATAATGACTTTGTGTTGTTGATCAGCTTTGACTCTATTGTACGTATTATTCATTGCAAAGCATATTGACGAAAGGATTCAAAGTTCTACCTATAAAGTTGTGTCAGGTGGTTTGAGGAAGTTAAATAATCAATTACAACACGTATTTATAATTTTCTCCAAGTTTTATTTTACTACTGACTTGTCTTTGACTTGAAATTTATGACAAACATTTTATGCAAATATTTTCAAAGTACTTTGCTTTTTTGCTCGTTCCCTCTATATTAACTAACTTGACTTTTTTTAGACTATTTCTCATTTTGCATCGGTGCAACGTGTCCGATGCCACAGTTCTTATATCAGCCCATTTCTGAAGAAGACTGCTGACTCAAGTTCTTCGTTTTTTTATGACATATTCTTCTCGACTTTCTACGGATCTTCTTACACTTAGGGTGGGTTTAATATGAGTATTTTTAGGCAATTTATATTCTGGTTCAATTTTTATATTATTTTTCACTCATATGTATGTTTCTATTATTTTTATGTCAACATTTGTTATACAGATGTGAAATAAGTTTGCATAGACAAACTCATAACCTGACCATCGGGAATTGAACTCGATATCACCAGGTACAAGACAAGTGTCATAAACTAGGACACGGAGCCATTCATATTGTTATATATGATAAGTCTGCTTCTAAACAATCTACTTTGACTCACGTATTGCGGACGGATTGATTTTAAACAATGTATTTTTGTATTCAGGCCCCTTAATAGAACCTATCCATTATATATTTCGAACATGTGTCTAAGAGATCTTTCTTCGGAGAGAAGAAAATATTTGAGATCGATCTCGTCTCCATCCAATACGGTGGAATTATGTTAAAACTTTTACTCTTGCTGACCCTGTGGCGTGAAATTATCTACCTCCTAGTGTGAGATATATGGGTGGCACGTGCTGCTTTAAGGAAACACTTTCCTGGGAGGTTTTATCAAAAAGTATGATTGTATATGAACACTGCACACATACACAATACTACACCGAAAGCCGATTTTTTTTAAATGTGTTGTTTCCAGAGGGATTTGAACCCGCAACCTCCGGACTAGGAGACATGCGTCTTACCATCTAGGCAATGGAGGTCGTTTATACGTGTAAAATAATTAGTTGTGAGAATTATTATCGAGTTATAAGTAAGTATGTAAGTGTCAACTATTTCTAAGAAATTAAATATTAAGATTATTAAAAATAAAATGACATGTTGGAAATTAAAATTAAGTTACTTCATCGTAATAATACGAGTATATCAATTAGATTATTTTTTTAAGATATAAATTTGTATACAAGCTGTAAAAATATCATAATTACGCTATGTCGTTATTGGAGTAGGAAGAGATAACAGATTTCACTTCATTCTGTCTCGGCATAAATCTTTCATTTCTATGACGTCTATTATTATTATTATTATTATTATTATTATTATTATTACACATGACAAGAAATATACACAATTTGAGGAAAAACAACAGGTTATTTGATTTGGACATATAATTTTAATGGATCTGGGTTTGTTGCCTTTCATTTGTCGTATCCCCAGTAAACTAGGATTTTGCCTGTATCTCACTGAGGATATTTAGCATGAAAAAAATAAATCGATACTTCTTTCCGATTTTTGATTACACAGAAACAAAACCCCGCTGCACGCTCTCATCAACCTGACAAACAGTGACACTCAACTACTACTGGAAACATCTTGCGAAATTCAACTCCTCACACATCATCACTCCAGAAAGACCAAAAATATTCATCCCACAATATACCGCACACAATATACCTCGCGTTATCCATACTCTTCTATTTAGTCGTGTTACTTTTTCTAGACCTTTCCAAACTACTGATATCGTTTATATTACTAATATAAATTATTTATGTAATAAAACATTTATTATTTCTACGTGACCGAACCATCTCAATGTTTCTTTCTTCATTTTCTTTCATTTCGCATTTTTACTCAATTTTCCTTATTCTGTCAAACCAGTATTTTAAACATAAAATACTTCGTAAAAAATAAAAAACTATAATGATATTTTATATTACATTTCGTAAGCTATAATAAATAGTATTTCTACGTAAAAATAAACACGGATTAACTTCAATCAATTTTAATAAATCGTCAGTGGGTGTGTCTTCAAAAAGGGTAAATCTGTATTTTTTACACCTGTTTTGTTTCACAATAGGTTAATGAATATTATTTCGATATTTATATTGAGGAAAATGTATTCTTCTCTAACAATGTCTACTTATATGCGAGAGGAAAATTTACGAGCTATTCAAGTTAATCCGATACTTTTATCAACTAGTTATTCATTATTGAATAGTTATTCATGAGTAAGTAATTTGACCTAATATCGTTACTTGGCCTTTAACCCTTCCCTTACGGTGATAAAAATAATACGCGTTCTCCGGTGTTGGATAGTGAGTACGCAATAAAAAATTTGCGATTTTAAATCGGAAAAATAAGAACATTCATAGATAATCCCCTTAATTAATTATAATTGAAGTTAAAAATTATAATAAATGAGATTTATTTGCTGAAAACATTAAAAAACCATCTGAAAACATTAAAAAACGCTCACGAAACGGGCGTACGTCTAACCTATTTGCAAGCCTAGAAGCTACTAGTGGAGCGGAACGTCAGTCGCATACCCCGGCGCTTACGCCTTTGCTTGCGACGTTGAGACAATTCAGCTCCTCGCAATTCAGTCTAGTATGCAAGAGTGAGATGCGAATATAGTGTCGCGCTTCCCGCATAGTATTCACCTATCGTCAAGACGAGGCACTCGCAGCGTTTAAATGCGGATTTGTTTTAGATCTTTACAAAACACATCGATGTAGTCGATAAATTCTGATTATTATTAATATTATTTTTTAAATCAATGCGTAAATATATTATGGAGGAATCCCTAAAATCTTAACCTTGTATTTATTATATTTATCGAGATATTGATGGTTATTAGAAGCAACGTGTAGAAGATACCCAACACAGGGAAGGAAAGGTTAAACACGACCAATTATGTCATACATATTACCGCAAAATCATAATATGATAAATTAATTTTTATTTATTAACTATTAACACTTTTATTGCAAATACAATCTGGCGGGCTTATTGCCAGGCGGCAATCTTTTGTGGTCGACGAAATATTATAATCAATAGACCGGAATTTGTGTAGTGATGAAATCGAAAATACAAGAACGCTTTTCTATCAGCATATTCTCAATTCATTTAGGAAGTTAGAAGAATTTGTAGGAATATAGTAAGGTTACTACATGTCATCACGCCATTACCCTGTCGGGTAGGCAGGAAGGAGAGATCGACAGATTTTCCTATCGCGACAAATATCTTTCACCTCTTCTACAATCGATTTCTCTGAATTTTTACATTTCTTTCTTTAAAAATAGCATTCACTCGATCCGACCATGCTTTGTATTGTAGTATTACATTTTCTTTAGTGTATCATAAAATCTTGTGGGATTATTGCCGTGCTAAAGTATCTTCCAACAAACCAGAAACATGTTAAAGAGGCCTTAAGTGATAACCAGACTGGAATCCTCTTTTTTTTAAATATCTGGATATTGATGGGAACCGAACCCTCAGCTCTCGGGTTGGGAGACAAGCGTCTTACCTACTACGCCACGGAGGTCGTCACTTTCTTTATTCCCTCTACCACGCCTTCCATTCATATTTTTACAACATAGTTGTTTTGTTTGATTTTATTCATTTATACGTACTACATGTCCAAAACATTTTAGAGTGTTTTTCTTGATTTAGAGAAGAAACCAAGAATTATGTATTTGGTTTACTTACCTGTATTTTTTTTCGTAACCTGTTTTTGGTTTTCTATCCTTTAAATTAACAAGAAATCACTTTGTACATACATACAATAAGGTCAAATCCCTGTTCAGGTAGACAGAGAGGATATAGCGCCATAATTTATATGACAACATACTTCCTTCACCTTTTCCACATCCATACGTCTTCCTCATATAGCTCCTTCTGTTTCTCTTACACCATACCTTTTATTCGTTCAAAATACGAGTATAATTAACTTGGTCCAATAATACTTTTATCAGTCGTCCTCTATTATTATGTTATTCCACTAAATACATTCACCACCGCTATATTTTATCTCCGATCTCGGAGCTCTTTTCAGGATGAATTGCATTATTGAATGCAACTAATATAAAAGTCGCAGTTTATTGCGCAATATTTTAATTTAATGCATCCTATTAAAAGTAACACGAGGATTACATAACTTTCACTTTTGTTAGTCGCTCAGGTTAATAACACTATTAAAAACTTGTTTTAGACTTGTATACATAAATCTATTATAGATTTTAACACATTTTTACTACTAAACAATAAATAAATTGTAATACGAGTATCATTAAACTCATTTAGTTAAAACATGTTTTCGTAGTTGTTCAATGATTAATGAATTGACATTTTGAGTTCTTTATTTTTGTTTTTCTTCTTTTTTAATTTTGTTTTGTTTTTTCCTCTAAATCTATAATGTAAATCATCAAAACATCTTTGATAAATTGTATACTTGACTGTAAAAGATTATCTATCGCAATAAACACTATATAATACAAATTAGTATAAATAAATACTGCAGGGTGCAAATTAGAACAAATAAGCAATACGGAATGAAATGATCTTTGATGAATGTGAAATTAAGGTTGGTGTAATAAGTAAAATCAAGGAGAACACTCTGAGTTGTGTTGGAAGTGTAAAACGAATGAGTGAAGAAATACTAACAAAACAAAGGCGTGGTAGATGAAGACCAAGGAAAGTATGGTTGGATCAAGTAAATGATATTTTGGAGGAAGGAAATGTTAAAAGTCAGTAAAACCGTAAAAGTTGCTTGAGAAATGTATGGATGCAGAAAATGTGACATATGTGAATCATGATATTAAAGTCCGGTGTCCTGTCCTCTCTATCTGCTAGGGAAACAGCGTAATAGTATAGATGTATGTATGGTTTTCTTATTTTTTTTTTTTACTAAAATAATATATAATACCAACATGTGTCAAATGCTATGTTATACCTATGTACAAATAATATTGTACATTGATCAATAAGTCCCGGGACTTACTACTAAAACAACATTTGTTTGCCAAAATTCTTCTTTATTCACTCGTAGTCTCCTTCAAGAGCGATACATCCATTCCAGCGCTTTCCAAACTTTTCTATGCCAGCCGTGTAGAACGATTTATCTTTGGTTTCAAAATAGGCGTTAGTTTCGGCAATAATTTCTTCATTGGAGCCAAATCTCTTTCCCTGGGGCATCTTATTGAGGTCTGCGAACAGCCAATAGTCGCTGGGGGGGCAAATCTGGAGAATACGGTGGGTGCGGAAGCAATTCGAAATTCAACTCATGCAATTTGGCCAAATGTTCATGCAAAATAGTGTAAACACTACCAAATGATATCTTCAAGATGTCAGCTATCTCACGCAACTTTACTTTACGATTTTCCATCAAAATTTTGAGTTTTTTTTTTTATGTTTTCCGGTGTAACAGCCTTATTTGGACGACCAAAGCGTTCAGCTTCATTTGTGTCTGTACGACCGCGTTTGAAATCAGCATACCACCGACAAATGGTTGTTTTCGACGAAGCAGAGCCCGGATAACACTATTCAAGCCATCGCTGAGTTTGAACGGTATTTTTTCCCATTAAAAAGCAATGTTATATCAACACACGAAATTCGGTTTTTTCCATTGTTTTGAAACTAGCAAAAGTAGCATCACTAAAACCACTGTAACTCAATGACACAATATCGGAATGTCATGAAAGTTTGACATGTAACTTCTAAAGGTTGGTACTAACTGAGAATGGTATGGTTTTGTTGTTAGAGGCGCCATCTGTTGGTTAGTCCCGGGAATTGTTGATTGATACGTTATATATATTAAGAGATAATTTTATTTATATGTTATAACCATGTTAATTTAAATTTCCGGCATGTAATTTTTATTTTTAGTAATCTTAATATTTAATTTCTTAGAAATAGTTAACACCAACATACTAACTTATAACAATTCTTAAGGCTAATTAATTATTTAAATACTAATTATTTAGCACGTACATGTCCACTAGTTCAGGCTACTTGTATTCCATCACATTCACTCAGACCTTGGTCCTCCCAGCTAATACTGTAGGTGGACTAGTCAGGCAACAGATAATGCTTCAGGAGGCTGTGTTAATAACGGAAAGGTAAGTTGAACTAACTCAAGTAAGCCTGCAGGGATATTTACGAGTATGTATGATATGTATTTTGTCTGAAAATAACACGCATTACAAATACTTTTAAAACTGCTTCAAATAATAAACTACAACTCCATGACTCTATGTAATTAATACTATGTTATACCACTTAGATGAAAAAAAATGCAGCCTGATTAAGTTAGAGGTTGTATGAAGATATATCACGCCTACGCATGGAAATGTGATATGAATGATAAAATGGGATACATCTACCCTCAACAGTGTGTCAACTTATAGTGTGCCCAGTGGTGGGCATACATGAGGTCAACGAGAGCCACATTCTGGATTTTCATATACATAAAGAGCCACACCATAGTCACGTTCCCACGTAGTATTATATCATCATCATCATCATCATCATTGTCAACCAGAGTCGATCCACTGCTGGATGAAGGTCTCCCCAAGTTGACTCCAAACAGTTCGGTCCTTTGCTCGCCTATGCCACGTGATGCTGCCATGCTTCCTGATTTCGTCCATCCAGCGTACCTTCGGTCTTCTTCTAGGCCTCTTCATGCCTCTTGGGTACCATTGGATTATTTCGGATGTCCATCGGGAGTCTGACATTCTGGCTACGTGTCCGCCCCATTGCCACTTCATTCTTTTGCACATCTTTATAACATCTTCTACCTTTGTTATATTGCGAATCCAGGTGTTTCGTTTACGGTATCTTTTAGTATATCCCAACATGCATCTCTCCATGCCCCTTTGTGCGGTATGGAGCTTTTGTGTGTTCTTTACTGTGAGCGTCCATGTCTCGCAGCCATACGTAAGTACTGGAAGAATGCACTGGTTGTAGACCCTTCGCTTCAAGGATATTGGGAGATTACTTTTGAAGATGTTGTTCAAACGTCCAAATGAGCTCCACGCCAGTTTTGTCCTTCGTGCTATCTCCTCCGATATGCCACCTACAAAGGAAATAAGTTGGCCCAGATACACATATTCCTGGACAAGTTCTAGCGGCTTTCCATCTACGTTTATTGGTTTTGGGGTAGCAAAGCCGTTCATCATATATTTGGTTTTTGAGATATTCATTTTTAAACCAACTCCTTTGCTGACCTCTGCCAATTCTTGCAGTTGGTGCTGAAGATCATTCGGGTTTTGTGAGAATATAACGATATCGTCTGCAAATCTCAAATGGCTCAGGTATTTTCCATCAATCGCCAGCCCTTTATTTTCCCATTCTAGTTTAAAAAAAAAAATATATATTATATACACAAATTCAAATTTATTACATCTTCTTCTCTCTGGCTCCATCCCAACTCACTGTCTGCGAAGACTGTTGGGGTAAGCTCTCCTCGTCCTCAGGTTGTATGCTCTTCTGTCCCGGACTACGTCCCCCAGGCCGTGCCTCTGCATCAGGTTATTTTTTTGCACCACCCATGAATTCTTTGGTCTTCCTCTGGTTGTTATTCGAGGAAGATCCATGGAGATTGCCTGGTTCACAATGTGATCGGGTGCTCTGCGTCCAACGTGCCCATACCATCTCAATCGCCTCTTCTCCATCTTACTGTTGATGTCTGTAACACCTAGGCTTCCACGAATGCGTGAGCTTTTTATTTTGTCTCTTAGGGATATAAATTCAAATTTATTACATATTCTACACAAATCTTCATTGCTAGATAAGGTATAAAAAATACACATATAAGAAAATATAAAAATGAGAAAGAAAGCACAAAATCATTAGTTCAAAATGTATTTAATAAAAATAAAATATAATATAGTAAAAAGTGTATTTATCCCTTTTAGCTAAATCTTTCAAACTTTGTGTAAAATTTGTTACAGCCGTTCGCAGCAATTCTGTCAAATACTCGTTTGTTAGCTGCGAACGATGTTTTGATTTTACAAACTTTATAGAGAAGTCTAAGGATTTACAACTATATGTTATACCGAAAATGGAAAATAATCGGCAAGCAGCTTTCTTTAAATTAGGCTATTTAAATTCTGTCACAAGTTTCCAAAATTCAAATATGGTAACATATGTTAACATATTTGACTTGTGCTGCATTAGTAATGCCTGATCTTCTTTCAATTCTAATTACTCTAATTCAGCAGCTTTATAGGACGCTAAGTAAAGCTGTTTAGGGCAGTGTATTGTTGTAGAAGGCGGCTTATATAGCACCTGGGTCACCAGCAGTGTAAATGCATGTGGGCAGCAGTCAACAAGTGCGTAGAATATGGTTTGCGCACATAAAGAGGCAGGAGATGCGCGCGCACCCTACACATTGAAATCACAGCACACACGTATACACCAATACTTGCGTCTTTGACAGTTGCATTCATACATGCGCATCTTGTCACTTACAACATTTAGAAAGGAAAATCACGAAAGGGGAATGAAATTATCTATATTTTTATAAGACGTTGGGAGCTGCACTTAACCCAACGAAGAGCCGCATGCGGCTCTCGGAGCCGCATTTGCCCATATCCGTTATAGCCTATAGAAAACGTGTTGTTTCGTTATATCCGGAAATTTAAAAATTTTTAACGCCGCGCGGTTATCAAGTTTCTTTCAAAAGAATAGAAAAGTTTGACATAAAGTATACAACGTTTAGATGCTGTGTATGGAATGTCTCCTAGTGTACGAGTATGTCCCTACATGCTTTACCTTGTTCAAGCCAGAATTGTTTTGATCATAATGTATGGTCCACTTACCTTATTTTTTTAATTGCGTTATTGACTCATCATTATTGCATCGTATCAAAGATTCCAAGTAAAACGATAAAGGAGAAATATTCCGCACGCATAATCGTGTATTTCACTAAACAAAGAATTATTTACATATAAAGTAGCACCATTGAGTATCAGGGTTGCCAATACTGTATTGTAAATCATTAATTCATTCGAATGGTACACACGTACGAGGTTTAATAAAATAACAAGAATTTTAAGTTTTATCAAAAAGGATTTATTTAAATCATTAATATTGTACCATTCAAAGCAGTCCCCATGAGATAAAATACACGTATGCCAACTTTTTTCTAATCCGCAAAACATATGTGAAATGTTCTTTTTGGGATAGCCTTTAGCACACTCAAAGATTTTTTCTTTATCTCCTATATGGTAGCAAAACGATATCATTTCAACGTCCTCTGCATCTTCGGGAACAGGAAAAGTCACATGGGTCATATCTGATGAATATGGTGGCTGCGGCATCGCGACGGTGTTGGTTTTAGCCCAAAATTCACGAATTCGTAGTGAAGTGATAGCCGATGTATTATCGTGGTGTTGAATGCAAGAGTTGTTTACGCACAATTCTGGTTATTTTCTTCGGATCGCCTCAAGCAAAACCTCAAAAAAATTATTTCCAAATCCCAAAAAATAGCAGTGCCAAAATGCGTTGTAAATACTTGTCTGTCAAACACAAACTGCCCATCCTATATGGCTGACAATTGAAATGTACACAGATAGTGTCTTCAACGTAAAGATAAAATATAGGCTCAATCGAAAACAAACAGCCCGCGAAATTAAAAAAATCTAGTTATTTTTTATTGAAAAAATATTATTATTCGAAAATTCTCGTACATGCATACCCTCATTGGTCTGGAGTAGGCATAGAGGGTAGAGTGCAAAACTTTCAAATCGCAACGCTCATCTTTCGCCGCCATACACTTTCTCATACGACTTTAACGATTTTTCAGAGTTTTACATTTTCTTATATCATTCTGAATTCTATCATACATTGATACCCCATGTATACTTCTTAGTGCACGCATTTCTAGAGCATTTATTTGAACTTTTCATTGTTTCCACGTCTACGTATCACATCAAAAAGTATTAAAATGCAGTTGTAGACTTAGCGTATTTTGATTTGGTCTAGTTTAAGTATGTACGAGTATGTTTAATGTCCCATTGCTTCGTATGAAACGGGTATGTAAAATATGTTATTCGTGCCTTTGGGCTTTAAACCACTTAAATGGGCTGGAAACGCACTGTACGTCGTCGAATGTATTGATTTTACTAAGACGACGACCACGCAGAGTTTTTCGGATTCAATTCTTGACGGTACCCTAAAAGGAATTAAAAAGTGTTATTCGAACAGTTCGGTTGGGTTCGTCTATAGTTTATAAAGTGAGAGTGAGACGTGAATAGCGTCACTTCCTAACCCATAGCGGTGTTTTAGAATGAATATACCTACGTCACACACTAGCATACGTTTGATTGCATTGGTGAATTTATTCCCGATTTTCACAAAATATCTCTGATGTGGCCGACAAGGGCTAATTATTATTAATATTATTTTTTTCATTCAATGAGTAAATGTATTACGGAGGAATATCTAAAATCTGAACCCAGTATTTATAACATTATATTTATAGAGATATTAAAGTTTTTAGAAGCAATGTGTACTATAATTCGGAAATTCTAAGATGAGTCCTGTGACATCTCACAAATTTGCCCCAATACAACCTTATGTAATGTATTTACCTAAATAACTTGCTATTTATTAGAATTGAGGCTTATATTAAAGTTGATAAAATAATTAAAATTACTGAACATCGTTACAAGGTTGTATTGGGGCAAATTTGTGAGCTGTCACAGGACTCATCCTAGAATTTCCGAACTATAGTAATAAAAACTCGAGCGCACTAGATGTGTGTAAATGTTGTTGCCTGTCCACGTACGACAGTATTTTCTACGCTTACGATAGCCAACTATGAGTTACTGGCCTATTCCAGTGATTCTTAATCCAAACCGAATTACTAAAACCGAAGATTGCTTCCCAGCCGTTCTCGTGAACATATTCACATTGATAATTCAAATATACGAGGCATATCCAGAAAGTAAGTGTACTGAATTTTTGTAGGTAACATTTTTTTTTATTTAAACAAAAAAATTACATGGTTACCGTAGTACATATGTAAGCTATTTTTCGACATAGTCGCCATTCCTCTCAATGCAGGTGGTGAAGCGAGGTATCAACTTTTTGATGCCTTCCTCGAAGTAGTTTCCCGCCAACCCCTCCGTCCACTTCTCCACCTCCTCCTTTACCTCCTCCTTGGTTGAAAACCTTTTTCCACCCATGTGCAGCTTCAGGGAGGTAAAGAGATAGTAATCTGAAGGTGCTAGGTCAGGGGAATGCGCGGGACGGTTCAGGACATCCCATTTAAACGAGGCAAGCAGTTCCTTCTTGGCGTTGGCCGTGTGTCGTCTGGCATTGTCGTGCAGCAGGCAGACTCCCTTTGTCAGCATGCCTCTCCTCTTGTTCTGAATCGCCCTCCGCAATTTTTTTAGGGTCTCACAGTATCTTGCAGAGTTGATGGTTTCCCCTTGAGGCATATATTCAATTAAAATTATGCCTTGACAGTCCGAAAACACGGATGCCATGATTTTCTTGGCTGAAATTGTGGTTCTGAACTTTTTTGCGTAGGGTGAAGAGGTGTGACGCCACTGTTGAGACAGCTTTTTTGGTTTCAAGCGTGTAGTGTGCAACCCAAGTTTCATCTCCAGTAACGATAGAGCGCGAAATTCATCTCCATGGAGTTTGCAGCGCCTCAAAAACTCTTGCCCGGCCTCCACTCGATTCAACTTGTGTTGGTATGTCAGCTGTTTTGGGACCCACCTCGCGGACAGTTTCCGATATCCGAGGGTTTCTGTGGTGGTTTTGTGTAGTAGAGATCTGGAGATTTGCGGAAACATCGCAGAAAGTTCATCCACAGTCAATCTGCGATCGTCACGGAGCGCATTTTCGATTTTTTCCACAATTTCGTCAGTCACAATTGAAGGTCTTCCGCTCCTCTGATCATCATGCACAGACGTACGACCGTTTTTAAACTCGCGACACCACTTGTACACACTCGAGCGATTCATAGCTTTATCACCATATGCTGTTTTCACCTCATTATAAACCTCAACCGGAGGTTTTCCCTTCCAAACGGATGACGCCGCGTATTTCGCACTTGGCGGGAGATTGGATTGACATTTTTCACGATACATGTTATCGCGTCGACACTTCTCAACGTACTGAACTCGAACCGGTCTCGTTGCGGAGGGGAAGGGTCAGGCTACACGGAAGTGTAGCCAACATGTCGAAAATAAAATCCATCCGGTCGTGAGAGCCTCAGTACACTTACTTTCTGGATACGCATAGTATTAAGGAATACCAAACGAATTAATGGAAAAAAAACTATATTACCGTACACTGAGAGGTAACAACTACACCGTTGGCAAAGTCTTAACCAAATTGTGACTCTTTATTGAGTACCATCGAAATGCGTTGTGCATAACGAGATATGACTAATAACTCCATCTCCAATGATATGTACACTACTGCAAGTGTCATTGCAGATGATATGTACAGCAATACGTGAATATTGTATGTGCTGTCTTGAAAGCCCCTACGAACTACAATACGCTTTTAAAGGCGCAAATATTTCAATAATTTCGTTATAGTCAATATTTTTTATGATCGAGTATTATACGGATAATATTGCTAACCGGGATAAACGGTGGTCGTTCATTATTGATGTAAAATAGTGCTTGATTAATTTTAACCCGCTAAAACAGCGTTCAGATCAAGCTACTGAAACTGAAAGAGTTTAAAATATTCACAGCGTCCACTCATGAATTATGTTGAGAACTTTCAGAGGTGTAACATTTTGTGCAGATTCTTCAATAATTATTGGAATCAGTGATTCATAATTAAAACGTAAATATTAAACCGCAACTATGACAACATCTGTTCTTACACACGGGCGTAAGTACAACCGATTTTTTATTGTTTGATAATGATAATCAATGACGCTGACAACCCTGCTGGATACAATAACACTTGTTCATTCACCGGCGGCACCGCAGTTCTATTGAGAACCACAAAATTACGAAAAATGTCGCGTCAAACAATTTCACCGACCTTGGCCGACTCCTCTGATTTATTTCCTCAGACTACGTTGAGTATTTATTTGTTCAGAAAGTTCGATGTCGATACATATAACATACAGTACCCGGCTATAAGTAATACATATCGGGCTTAAGAAAGAGACTGTCGGCCATAATCGGGTAACTTCGGCTTTGTAGAGCGTCGTCTCTGTCCCTAGAACGCTTGACAACGACAGACAAATCGCAAAGGAACACTGTATGAATGACAGAGACGACGCTCTACAAAGCAGAAGTTAGCCGATTATGACCGACAGTCTCTTTCTTAAGCCCGATGTGTATTACTTATAGCCGGGTACTGTATGTACGTGTATGTATAATCGAAAAAACAAATATTTCCAGAAATCTGTCAAAAAAAAATCTCAGTGGAATAATCGGTTTCAGATAGATAGAAGAATAAAAATAAATCACAATAATAAAAAGTCTATTTGTTTAGCACCGTTTAAAGAGCACACTCCCCTCAAGATTGCTTCAGCCCGGGACTCGAACCCACTATTATTGACAGATTAAAACACGTAAGATGACGAACTGTGAGTAACTTGCCTACTCCAGTGGTACTTAACCATACTATTGGCCGAAGATAATACTGTCTTCCCGCCATACTCTTCAGCATGACACTCGCAAATTTTTATCTTTCTGTAATTCACATTGACTTTGATACGTCTTTATTTAGTTTTGTTTAAAAATAATTCACACTGACTTTGACATGTGTTTGTTTAGTTTTGTTTAAAAATAATTTACACTGACTTTGATATGTGTTTGTTTAGTTTTGTTTAAAAATAATTCACATTGATTTTGATAGGTACAAGTATGTGCTTGTTTAGTTTTGTTTAAAAATAATTCACACTGACTTTGACATGTGTTTGTTTAAAAATAATTGACACTGACTTTGATATGTGTTTGTTTAGTTTTGCTTACAAATAATGCACATTGACTTTGATAGGTATGTGTTTGTTTAGTTTGGTTTAAAAATAATTCACACTGACTTTGACATGTATTGGTTTAGTTTTGTTTAAAAATAATTCACGCTGACTTTAATATGTGTTTATTTAGTTTTGTTTAAAAATAATTCACACTGACTTTGACATGTGTTTTTGTTTAGTTTTGTTTAGAAATAATTCACATTGACTTTGATAGGTATGTGTTTGTTTAGTTTTGTTTAAAAATAATTCACACTAACTTTGATATGTGTTTGTTTTGTTTTGATTAAAATTAATTCAAAATGATTTTGGTCTATGTTTGTTTAGTTTTGATTAAAAGTAGTTCACACTGATTTTGACATGTGCTAAATTTGCATCTAATATTTTTTTCAATATTATCACACCCTTCAATATATCCGACGACCTCCGTGACCTAGTTGTTAACACGTCTGTCTTCCAGTCCAGGGATTACGAGTTCGATTCCCGTTGTAATCCAGATTCAGTCAGTCGCCAGGGGCGCGATAAGACGAGTCCGTTGGCGCCCTAGGCCCTGTTTAGGTTTAGAATTCCAAGTTTTAATACTTTAAAACTAAATAACAACGCCGAATATTGAAATTTGCACAGAGGAATTTGCCAACGATGTCAAAAACCTAACTACATCTCTACAGCAAAGTGTGGACTTTCAAAAACCAGTGATACCAATATTTGAAGGAATCCAAGCTAGAGAAACATCCATATTTTTTTATATCAATTGGAATAACTTTGCTTTGATTGAGCAAATAATTTCTTTGTGTGAGGCACTCAAACAATTACCTGAAATTAAATGAAGAGCACTTAGGAAATCGGAAAACATAACAATTTTTGAAAAAAATTAATTACTCACAAATACTTAGAGCCTCTTTTACTGCCACACATTCAGCCGTAAAAAAACTGAAGAGTGAGAAGGAAGTTTAAAAAGTGCTTTTGTGTATATTTCCGGGATATATTATGTATTGCTACCGCACAAGAATTATAATCCTCCATTTTGGACACATCTGTATAAATATGCAAAAAAATGAAGCAAGACTCTATTCAGGATAGTGTTAAAAACCTTATTGACAATGTCAAGAGGCACTCGATGTTCCTAGGTATAAAGGAATGGAAGGCATTGAATGAGATATTGAAAATCGGTAAGCGATTTAGTTTTTCGATGTTGATTGGTAAGGGTGAAAGATATGTAAAGCTTTTACAAAGAGAAAGAAGGCGCTCAAAAATTCCGTAATCTAGTTTGACAAAAAATAATAAGAATCATGATGTTTCTTTGAAGGGGGTGTTTCGATAAAAAAAATAGTTTTACGGAAGTTGTGTTCTCAAGCTTATAGGTATAATATACCACATCAGATGGAAATTCTTCCGTCAGATGGAAATTTTACTTTGTTTATAAAGGGTCTTTAAAATTGAGCGGTTTTTTTAATTCTTGAATAAAACAAACAATTTGCTTTGATTTCAAAAAATTTTTTTTTGTCATTGAAGTATAATGTATGACATTTAAACTCAAAAAAACAATATCCGCCAAATGTCCACCTCTTGCAGCTCCTCAGATAATTGTCCACTCTTTTGTCAAAATTTTCGATGACATTTTGACATAATTGCGGTTCTAACTCACCAATAACGCGAATAATTTCGTCCTTTAGCTCAATAATTGATTGGGGGTCATTCTTTTAGACCTGGCTTTTCACGTAACCCGAGAAAAAATAGTCCAACGGTGTCAGATCACATGATATTGGTGGCCAATTAACATCACCGTTTCCGGAGATTACAATACATAAAATGATTCAACAATTTGAACGCGTTGTTGTATTGTACACGACTCCATTTTTATAAATGTCATATATTACACTTCTCAAATGTCACAAGACCCAGACAAGTTCGCGACGCCATCTGTGTTTTATCCCAGAATTTAAAACATCGCTCAATTTGAAAGACCCCTTATATACTGCATTAATTTCTTTTTTTGTTAAAAAAATGTAACAATTTTGAATAATAAGTTAAAATATATTTATTCTTATCTTCTTGATATTTTTCAGTGTACGACGCATCAGCCAAATCACCAACCGGACTACTTTGGGGAAACACATTCCAGTTGGGGAACTTTGACGAGTGCATTGGGGCGAGCAGCGATGACGAAGCGGCTGTAAAGGGGCAGTATTGCCTTGCCAATGTGGAGCTTGTAAAGAAAACACTTCCAACTACGTACTATGGAGAAGTATGAAATATTTTGGTACTCCTTTAGACACTTTTAGATGTGATTTTCAACTAAAATATTTTAATACGTTTGAATGCACTGCGAAATCTGAATATTATTATATATATGTTCATGTGGCTTTTGAGCTGGAAAAATGACAGTTTACCTCTGACGACTCATCTCCATCCATCCTTGCATTCCGCGGCCCGTAAGGATAGTCCAGTTGCGTTTGTCACTTGGTCAGTCCAACGCATGGGATTATTCCTCTTGCGCATAGTCTTCCAACTCCTTCAGTAACCACAAACCTCTCCAAACTGTCTCCTTGGTCACGAGTAATGTGCTCAAAGAATCGGAGGACTCATCGAAGGCACATTGTTGATAATCTGTAGGTGATTCTCATCTATTCGAGGATGGAGACGTTAGTTCACTTTACTGTCCATGGAATTCGTAACATCCTTCTCCAGCACCACATTTCAAATGCACATATTCTGCGTCTCTCGCTTGCTCTCAGACTCTAAGTCCCCGCGCCACACATGAATATTGCGAAGACGAGAGACGTAATTAGGCGCATTTCCTTCGAAATAATGATAGTTCTGCTTTTCCATATCTTTTCCAGCTTTGACATCGCACTTTTTGTCAGTCCAGTTCTTTTCACCTCAGCCTCGCATCTTCTATTTTTGGTTATACTACTGGTGTCCTTTAACTGGACCGTAATATCAGCTCATATTCCACAAATTAACTGAGCCGTAATATCAGCGTATATTCCACAAATTAACTGGGCCGTAATATCAGCGTATATTCCACAAATTAACTGGGCCGTAATATCAGCTTATATTCCACAAATTAACTGGGCCGTAATATCAGCTTATATTCCACAAATTAACTGGGCCGTAATATCAGGTTATATTCCACAAATTAACTGGGGCGTAATATCAGCTTATATTCCACAAATTAACTCGGCCGTAATATCAGCTTATATTCCACAAATTAACTGGGCCGTAATATCAGCTTATATTCCACAAATTAACTGGGCCGTAATATCAGCTTATATTCCACAAATTAACTGGGCCGTAATATCAGCTTATATTCCACAAATTAACTGGGGCGTAATATCAGCTTATATTCCACAAATTAACTCGGCCGTAATATCAGCTTATATTCCATAAATTAACTGGGCCGTAATATCAGCTTATATTCCACAAATTAACTGGGCCGTAATATCAGCTTATATTCCACAAATTAACTGGGCCGTAATATCAACTTATATTCCACAAATTAAGTGGGCCGTAATATCAGCGTATATTCCACAAATTAACATTTGACTCAAATATTATGTTATTATTTTATTAATACATATTTAGAATCTTCTATTTTTGGTTATACTACTGGTGTCCTTTAACTGGACCGTAATATCAGCTCATATTCCACAAATTAACTGGGCCGTAATATCAGCGTATATTCCACAAATTAACTGGGCCGTAATATCAGCTCATATTCCACAAATTAACTGGGCCGTAATATCAGCGTATATTCCACAAATTAACTGGGCCGTAATATCAGCGTATATTCCACAAATTAACTGGGCCGTAATATCAGCTCATATTCCACAAATTAACTGGGCCGTAATATCAGCTTATATTCCACAAATTAACTGGGCCGTAATATCAGCTTATATTCCACAAATTAACTGGGCCGTAATATCAACTTATATTCCACAAATTAACTGGGCCGTAATATCAGCTTATATTCCACAAATTAACTGGGCCGTAATATCAGCTTATATTCCACAAATTAACTGGGCCGTAATATCAACTTATATTCCACAAATTAACTGGGCCTTAATATCAGCGTATATTCCACAAATTAACATTTGACTAAAATATTATGTTATTATTTTATTAATACATATTTAGAATTATATTTATAATGTTATTAAGATTTCCGTTGAAATGCCAAAAAGCTGGGCAACAATCAATGCCCAGCTTTTGGGAATTTCAACGGAATTGTGCAAATACATATACATTTTGTTGCCGAGTGACTACAGATCGGACTTGGATTATTTATATAACATGTGTGAATTTCGCAGAGAGTCAAATGTCTCAGAACAAACAATGATCCTAATGAGTAGACCGATAAAGACCCTTGTGTTGTGTAGAAATATGTAAACATTTAAATAAATGGAATTTTATCAATTTCGAACATGTTATGGTTCGGAAATTCTAGGACGAGTCCTGTGACAGCTCACAAATTTACCCCAATACAACCTTGTAACGATGTTCAGTAATTTTAATTATTTTATCAACTTTAATATAAACCTCAATTCTAATAAATAGCAAGTTATTTAGGCAAATACATTACATAAGGTTGCATTGGGGCAAATTTGTGAGCTGTCACAGGACTCATCCTATAATTTCCGAACTATAGAAGTTAAATAAAAACGATAGACTATCCTATGGAATATTTTTAACAAATCTAATGAATTTTTTTTTTCCTCTTTAAGTGGCGATATTTTAAGGTTAAAATGTATAACCGTAGTACCCGAGCCTCTCATCTACATATATAATATGTTATATGGCACAATAACATATGTTTAATTATAACAGTGTAGATCATAGGTTCCCAAAGTGGGCCCATCGGCCCTCCTGGGAGTACTGGAGGGAACTGAGGGGGCATACTGGCCCTGGGGAAAGTAGGGGGCTACTTGCTTATTTTAATTATTTTAATAAATACCTTTTATTTTAATAAGTACCTTTATAATTTCTTTTCCAAGTTGTTTTATTTCCAAAATACCTTTTTGAAATGAAAAACTTACTCTCATAGTTGCATAAAATTTTTGTTGAAATTTTATTGCAAATAACAAACTGCAAAACATTAGTAAATTGGTGGCAGTACATCAGGTTCATCCTTCTCATTAGGATTATTTAATAAATATTTCAACAATTTAAGTATCAACGTATCTTATTCAAAACACTATAGATATGTACATAAAAAATTATCACTTCATTTTTCTGTTTTATTTAATTTAAAAAAGGTAAATTTCTAGGGGGGGCTTGTGTATTTTTTTGCTTAAAAAGGGGGGTAGTGGGTCAAATAAGTTTGGGAACCTGTGGTGTAGATTATGATCTGCAGTTTTCTAGAGTGAAAACTCTAGTGTAAGTGGTATTTGAGTCCCTCATTCCAAGCCGAAGAACAGCACGAGACAAAACGCAGTGAGTCTGAATGTTCCTAACATGAGCTCCTTTGGTATGTACTCGTAACATATATGACTGCCTGTAGACATAAGTTGCAGAACATGATGATTTGAAAACTAATTCTCTCTTTAATAATTTCCATCAGAGATTCGGTCCCCGAGAAGACATCCACTGGGCGGTATGCGTGCCAGCCAGCTGTCCAGCTTCCTTCATCCAGGACTTCGTCTCCCAACTCCTCCTCAGCTCCTCCGGAGGAGGAAGCGTCTCCTTACCGCCCAACCACTGCCATAAAGAGGAGCCCATAAAAATAGAGAAGAATGACATTATTTTTGGGTAAGTTTATAATAATGATACTTCTAATTATTGATACAACATTGACATGGTTTGAACTCTTTATGTTTGTCAAAAGATTAAAAAAAATTAGTTATTTCATACGCAGTATGTATTCTGAATTGTGTTGATTTTGTTATAATGGTTATTTCATACGCAGTATGTGTTCTGAATTATGTTGATTTTGTTATAATGGTTATTTCATACGCAGTATGTGTTCTGAATTGTGTTGATTTTGTTATAATGGTTATTTCATACGCAGTATGTGTTCTGAATTGTGTTGATTTTTTTAAGTTATTGATATTTTATCTTTTATTTAGAAAATATTTTCATGATTTGTTAAATACACTGTAGTGTTGTATTTATTTTCAATAAATAAAATATCTAGGAATAATCTGACAGGAGCACGTAATAGTTTTGAATTATTAACAATGAGTAATTTATCTTATCCCATATTACATAATAATTTCTGTTTATTCAGGCCATTTTTTTTTAATAATTGAAAGATAGTTACAAATCAATTTATAGGCTTATTTTTCATAACTTGGTGAGGCTGTTGATCAAATCAAAGGGCCAATATTTTTATATCCGCATTGTTGTATCCTGAAGATTAAAAAAATTATATTGTAGAAATTAACAATATTGATTAGTTCTACCTGTCATTTATTTATAATATGATACACATGTAACCTGTTCAAGTTTTTGATATTTATGACTCAGAACTAAATAACTTGTTCTAAGTTATTGGGTGTTAACATAAGTTGTGTCCGTTTTTATTTTCAAATTAAAAATGAGCACCAAAAGTAAAACAAAATGGTAAAGTTTATATGTCATTCGAAAGAAAATTTTCTGCTCTACAAGATACTGTGTTTGCTTTTACGTACATAGATTATTTTATTTGATTACAAGCCTTCAAAATGGAATGTTAAGTAGACGAAATTGAGCATTTTCGACACCTCCTTCTGTTCGCGTTCAATCGAGGGAATAAAGCTGCCAAGACTGTAAAATTGGCTGAGCAGATTAATTGTAGTCACATGACTATACCACCATCTTAAATCAATGGGAAAGTCCAAAAATTCGGCGCATAGGTTCCACATGTTTTGAATGAAAACAACAAAAATCAATTGTCGAACGTTGATTTTTGTTGTTTCCACTCAAAACATGTGGAACCCAACCGCCGAACTTCTGGACTTTTCCCATTGATTTAAGATGGTGGCATACACTCACGTGACTACAATTCATCTGATCAGCCAATTCTACGGTGGTTTGAAGTGGATCTTCATGAATAATATGGTTTAAGCGGTCCTCCTCGAAGTCCACTGGTCGTCCGAAACGCTCCATGTCTTTCAGGTCGAAATTACCGTCTTTAAATGCAAAAACCATCGACGAGCTGTCCATTCATTCATAGCATCTTCACCGTACACTTCGCAAATATCGCGAGCAGCTTTGGCAGCTTTATTCCCTCGATTGAACGCGAACAGAAGGAGGTGTCGAAAATGCTCACTTTCGTCTACTTGACATTCCATTTTGAAGACTTGTAATCAAATAAAATAATATTAGGTCCTTACATATGAAATTGGCGTTTTGCCGTACTGGCAACTTTGATCTCAAATATCTTCTCTTTGGTTAGGAATTCCAAATTCAAATTTATACAGCTATTTACTCAAGTATTTGTGTTTCGAAAATTATAATTCATTTGTTTTTTCCTCAATTGTTTTTTTTCTTTGCGTCACTCAGTTTACAAAATGGAAAACTTGAAATATCGCGTTATTTACGAGTACGAGTTCCACCGTGGCACCAGTGCTGCAGAAACGGCTCGAAGGATTAATGATGTGTATGGCGACGGTGCCGCAAAAGAAAACACAGTGCGTTTTTGGTTCCAACGTTTTCGTTCTGGAAATTTCGACCTGCAGAAAAAGCCCCGTGGACGGCCGGAGACCAAAGTTGATAATGAAGAATTGAAGGCTATTGTGGAAGCGGATCCATCGCAAACCACGTCCGAGTTAGCTGCAGGCTACGGTGTTAGTGATAAAACTGTTTTAATCCACTTGAAGCAAATTGGGAAGGTGAAAAAGCTTGAAAGGTGGGTACCTCACGAATTGAGTGAAGCAAATCAACAAACGCGCGTTGACTGCTGCGTTGCATTACTCAACCGGCACAATAATGAAGGGATTTTGAATCGAATCATTACCTGTGATGAAAAGTGGATCCTGTATGATAATCGGAAGCGCTCATCGCAATGGCTGAACCCTGCCGAACCAGCTAAACCATGCCCCAAGCGAAAATTGACTCCAAAAAAGTTACTTGTGAGCGTTTGGTGGACTAGTGCTGGTGTCGTTCACTACAGCTTTCTTAAATCTGGCCAGACGATTACGGCAGATGTCTATTGTCAGCAACTGCAAACCATGATGGAAAAGCTAGCTGCTAAACAACCGAGGCTGGTTAATCGCTCTAGGCCACTGCTGCTTCATGATAACGCTAGACCACACACTGCACAACAGACGGCTACCAAATTAGAAGAGCTTCAATTGGAATGTCTAAGACATCCACCGTACTCTCCGGACCTTGCCCCAACAGATTACTATTTTTTTCGAAATTCGGATAACTTCTTGCAAGGGAAAAAATTCAACTACGATGGGGCAGTCCAAACCGACTTCAAAGATTTTATTGATTCCCGTCCGAATGGTTTTTTTAGTAAAGGGATCGATGAACTACCTATGAGATGGCAAAAGTGCATAGATAGCAATGGTACATACTTTGATTAAATAAATATATTATATTAAAAAAAAATCAACTTTATGTTCCTCCCAAACAAAACGCCAATTTCATATGTAAGGACCTAATATATGTAACGTAAAAGCAAACACAATATCTTGTAGGGCAGAAAATTTTCTTTCGAATGACTATAACATTTACTATTTTGTTTTACTTTTGGTGCTCATTTTTAATTTGGAAAAAAACGGACACAACTTATATTAACACCTAATACATGTCCCACAAACAAAAATACTTTTTTTTTATTCTACCTGACGCAAGATTAATTGCTTTCAAAATTATAGGTATGATGATCTATCATTATGGATATAAAATCAAAAATAATTATTGCTTATGTTAAAAATACAATCAAAGAAAAAAAAATAATTAAGTATGTTAATTTTATAAAATTTGTGTTTCTGGAAATAAAACAACAAATCATAATAAACAGGAAAACAAATATCAGTTTTTTTGTTCGAACAGGTTTATAAAACCTCTTTGGCTTATTACTTATTTCACTTCATCCACATTCATATACCTTGTCATGCATACTATGCTTTAATTCTCTCTTCTTTCAGAATTCGATTAATTTAATCATATCACGTTTATTTAGGTGTTCCTAAATTTCCTATACTCTCATGTTCTACGCTCGAAATGATTTTCTTCTTGTATCTTTTGTCATTCATTATTCTTTCATCGTCATTTACTAGCTCCACCATCTCGGTGCCACAATTTTCTATCAAGATCTCAATGGACTATAGTTCGGAAATTCTAGGATGAGTCCTGTGATAGCTCACAAATTTGCCCCAATACAACCCAATGTAATAACTTGCTATTTATTAGAATTGAGGCTTATATTAAAGTTGATAAAATAATTCAAATTACTGAACATCATTACAAGGTTGTATTGGGGAAAATTTGTGAGATGTCACAGGACTCATCCTAGATTTTCCGAACTATAGTTGGCAAAACTTCTGTCTTCCAGCTTGGGGCTTTCGTGTTTGATTCTTGCTGGAACTTGTTTACAGTACAATGGTGGGTTTATTGCTATGTGGCAATCTCCTCCGACTCCGATCACAAAGATGTCAAAAAGGTCTTAAGTGAAAACCAGACTGGAACCCTATTTGAAAAAATGGATACCAAGGTGATTCGAACCTACAACACTTGAGTTGGATGACAGGGTTCATATTAACTAGGTCACGGAGGTTGCAAAATTATGGTTTTTCAATGCCCTCAAATATAAATTAAACATATGCGACGACCTCCATGGCCTAGTTGGTTAGACACCTGTCCCCCAACATGGTGGTTGGGGGCTTAATTCCATTGGTACCCAATTTTTTTAAAGGGTTTCTGTCTAATTTTCACTTACCGTATTTTAAGGACTATAAGACGCACTTTTTTCTTGAAAAAATTCCCTCTAAAATTCAGGTGCGTCTTATACTCGAAATTAATATAAAAATGTCCAGTGTTTGATTTAAAATTCCCGCCAGTCTTAAAATTGGCCATATATTCGATGCCGCGGGAAACCTATCTCTATCTGGCAACATTGGATTCAACTGGCAGCAGCAGTGCACCGATGCGACGAACATGAGTTTTTTTAGTCTGGCTTTGCAGTCTAATAATAAAAAGGATAAAAATGTTATCTTTTTTTAAATTGCCTAAAAATTAAGGTGCGTCTTATAGTCCGTGAAATACGGTAAGGCCTCAATAACATATTTCTGGTTGCTTAAAAAAAATTGCCGCATGCCAATAAACCTACCAGGTTGTACTATATGCAATGAAAGTGTAATACTATGCGTATCCAGAAAGTAAGTGTACTGAGGCTCTCACGACCGGATGGATTTTATTTTTGACATGTTGGCTACACTTCTGTGTAGCCTGACCCTTCCCCTCCGCAACGAGACCGGTTCGAGGTCAGTACGTTGAGAAGTGTCGACGCGACAACACGTTTCGTGAAAAATGTCAATCCAATCTCCCGCCAAGTGCGAAATACGCGGCATCATCCGTTATCTCGTTTGGAAGGGAAAACCTCCGGTTGAGGTTTATAATGAGGTGAAAACTGCATATGGTGATAAAGCTATGAATCGTACGAGTGTGTACAAGTGGTGTCGCGAGTTTAAAAACGGTCACGTCACACCTCTTCACCCTCCGCCAAAAAGTTCAAAACCACAATTTCAGCCAAGAAAATCATGGCATCCGTGTTTTGGGACTGTCAAGGCATAATTTTAATTGAATATATGCTTCAAGGGGAGACCTTCAACTCTGCAAGATACTGTGAGACCCTAAAAAAATTGCGGAGGGCGATTCAGAACAAGAGGAGAGGCATGCTGACAAAGGGAGTCTGCCTGCTGCACGAAAATGCCAGACCACACACGGCCAACGCCACGAATGAACTGCTCGCCTCGTTTAAATGGGATGTCCTGAACCATCCCGCGCATTCCTCTGACCTAGCACCTTCAGATTACTATCTCTTTACCTCCCTGAAGCTGCACATGGGTGGAAAAAGGTTTTCAACCGACGAGGAGGTAAAGGAGGAGGTGGAGAAATGGACGGAGGGGTCGGCGGGAAACTACTTCGAGGAAGGCATCAAAAAGTTGATACCCCGCTTCACCACCTGCATTGAGAGGAATGGCGACTATGTCGAAAAATAGCTTGCATATGTACTACGGTAACCACGTATTTTTTTTGTTTAAATAAAAAAAATTGTAACCTACAAAAATTCAGTACACTTACTTTCTGGATATGCCTCGTACAATACAATATGTTGAAAAAGATGTTACTTGCTGACTTGCTTTTTCCAAATTATTCAACTCAAATGTAATGTTTATTGTTTCAATACAAAGGATTTAATATAAATTATTCTTCTTTTTTTTCCAGGGCATTGATGTTGGGTTTTATCATAGTTCTAGTTGTGTGTACCCTCTTCCATGTGTACATCCACTTCAAGCGCAAAGGATTAGCAAGAAAACCTTCCAGTGTTTTGGAATCTTCCATCCTGTCATTTTCTATTTTGAGAAACTTTAAAAAGATATTCAGCGTAAAGAAACACAACGAACTGGGATTGGATGCCATTTCGGGAATAAGATGTATTTCAATGTTCTTCATTCTTTCTGGACATGCACTTCTTTTCATCTTTAGTGGTCCTGTAACAAATACAGGATTCTATGATGAGGTAAGTTGGCCATCATTTTGTTTAATAATAATAAAATAATATTTAAGCGTGTTATTCCTTAGTCAATAAAATACGTAACAATTCTACTTAGTAATAGTAAAAATAGTACTATTTAAATCTGCTAAGAGCAGCAACAAATTTTGATCACCTTGCCCTTAAGCTTTAGATTTTATCAATCAACTTGCTTAATAACAAAAAAATAAATTCAAGACATCATCGTCCAAAAAAATGCTTGAAGGATTGTTTATCATTAACTTGTCACTATGAACTAACTTTAAAAATTTAAAACAGTAAATAGCAGATTATTGAATCTTTAATTTATGGAAATACAGTGGAGCGACAATTATCCGGGGCCAAATTATCTATGAGTTGGATTAACCATTGTCCTCTGGAGTACCATTTTACTTTTTAGCAACCCCGAAAAATTATTTTTCCAAATTTTTAACAAATGTCCACATTTTGAAAATTACGAAACAGGGATGTAAACTGTAAAAAAATGTATATATAATAAAATACTAATTGACTAATACTTAGAAGTTGGTGTTTCCCGATGTCCACACCGATACGATAATATGTGGAGCCGAGGCTTCCCAATGTATTGTATGTGTCAAACATTGAGAAAGCTTGTTCGTGTATTCATCTTGTGTAGCAAAATTTATCTAACTAGCATTTCAACTCTTATTTAATTCAATAAAAACTTAATTTGATTTAACCGTGTTTTTCAGTTATCCAGGTTTGAGTGTCCCCAATTACTACAGATAATCAGCACTCTACTGTATATTAAGAATTGAATGTTTAAATATTTTGAATTGATTTAACTTTGATTTCTTGTTTTTTGTTTTAGATGTTAACCAAAGCTGAGAACACATTGATTTTGAGTAATCCTCTTTTAGTTGATACATTTCTGCTGATTAGTGCCTTCCTTTTTTGTCGACTCCTGTTATTGGAGTTTGACAAAAGAAAAGGGAAAGTAAATGTGATACCAATCTACATTTTTAGATATCTTAGGTAAGTTTATTTGATTCAGATTAAACTTATTTTTTATTTGCTCAACATTTGTTAATAAAAAGTAGTTTCATCATGGTATGAACCGTGATGAAACTATTATTTATTTAAAAATGTCTAAATGATATTCATGGTTACTTCATTGCTTTTTACATACAAACTATCATGCTATGTCCCGTTTGGGATTGATTAGATTACCACACTTCTATCTATCTACACAGCTTTTACCTCATTCACATCTTATCACACATTTTCTTCTGTTTTTCATACAGTCTCTTAAAATTTCTCAAACGATGTTTCTTCCCTTGGTCTCATTCTCCCTTGCTCTTCATTCGATTCAGACACAAATATTTATTTTTCGAAAATTTTGTAACTCTTTCTATCAGTATGACAGACTTCTACCAGAACATTCACTTTCTAATTTCAACTCACTACATCTGTCTCTTACAAACAAATATCCCTCATATATCATTCCTTACATTGAAGTAGCAGATATTCCTTGTAAGGAATGCACTTCTACTATATTTATTCTGCTATTATCATTATTTTTCTATATTTAGGTTTCACTTCTAAAGATCAAGATTGGAAGCAGCATTTCTTTGCTTTTTGAAATCATAAGTACATTTTTTTCTTTGAATATTTATTAATTATTGATTTATTTATTTTCAGAGTCACCCCATCCTATTTTGTAGTTATTGCACTATACATGACATGGTTAGACAAATTAAACCATGGGCCTTTATGGAACCCAAAAATGACTCTAGAAAAAGAAAGATGTCTTGAATCATGGTGGGCTAACTTGCTCTATATCAATAATTATGTCAATACGGAACATTTGGTAAGACTTTATTTTTTTTAATAAGAAAATATATACCATGGAGGTCGGCTGTCTATGAATAAGACATAAATAGAATATCTCCATGACCAAATTGGTGACATGCTTGTCTTTCTACCCAGGGGCTGTGAGTCTGATTCCGGTTGAAACCCAGTTTTTTTTTAAAGGGATTCCAGATTGGTTTTCAATTAAGAACTCTTTAACATTTTTCTGTGTGGTTAGATTAGATATCCATATGGCAATAAGTCTACCAGGTTGTACTGTATACAAATTAAATGTAATACGAGCCTGTCGAGATAGGCAATAAAATAAATAAATGCCCCAAATTTTAAACATGTTATTTAAAATAACAGTCAATTACAACTCTTTAAGAGTTTATTTATCAGAATGATGGTCCAAGTAAAAAAAATGTTGTTTCTTAAGCAAGAAAACAACTTCCATGGGAATGTTTTAAGTATAATTTTCTGTATTCAATACTGACTGCCTTATCCGAATTTTAAAATATAATGTCTCAGTGTGATCGTTAGTTATTAATCGTTTATTGTTTATTTCAGTGTATGTTCCAGTCATGGTATCTGTCAGTAGATACACAGCTGTTCTTCCTAGCTCCAGCCATAATTTACCCTCTGTGGAAGTGGCGCAGGGTGGGAGAGTGGATGCTTGGAATTACCACATGTGCAGCGACCCTGGTACCATTCTTCATCACTTATTGGCAAGAACTGGATCCTACAATTTTACCATTCCCAAAGTAAGGATAAAACATTGATATTAAGTAATTTGCTACAATTAGCACTCATCTGAGCAGCTGCAAAGTAGTGTCCTTACTATTGGGTCCTTACATGTGAAATTGGCGTTTTGTTTGGGAGGAACATAAAGTTGATTTTTTTTAATATAATATATTTATTTAATCAAAGTATGTACCATTGCTATCTTTGCACTTTTGCCATCTCATAGGTAGTTCATCGATCCCTTTACTAAAAAAACCATTCGGACGGGAATCAATAAAATCTTTGAAGTCGGTTTGGACTGCCCCATCGGAGTTGAATTTTTTCCCTTGCAAGAAGTTATCCAAATTTCGAAAAAAATAGTAATCTGTTGGGGCAAGGTCCGGAGAGTACGGTGGATGTCTTAGACATTCCAATTGAAGCTCTTCTAATTTGGTAGCCGTCTGTTGTGCAGCATGAAGCAGCAGTGGCCTAGAGCGATTAACCAGCCTCGGTTGTTTAGCAGCTAGCTTTTCCATCATGGTTTGCAGTTGCTGACAATAGACATCTGCCGTAATCGTCTGGCCAGATTTAAGAAAGCTGTAGTGAACGACACCAGCACTAGTCCACCAAACGCTCACAAGTAACTTTTTTGGAGTCAATTTTCGCTTGGGGCATGATTTGGCTGGTTCGGCAGGGTTCAGCCATTGCGATGAGCGCTTCCGATTATCATACAGGATCCACTTTTCATCACAGGTAATGATTCGATTCAAAATCCCTTCATTATTGTGCCGGTTGAGTAATGCAACGCAGCAGTCAACGCGCGTTTGTTGATTTGCTTCACTCAATTCGTGAGGTACCCACCTTTCAAGCTTTTTCACCTTCCCAATTTGCTTCAAGTGGATTAAAACAGTTTTATCACTAACACCGCAGCCTGCAGCTAACTCGGACGTGGTTTGCGATGGATCCGCTTCCACAATAGCCTTCAATTCTTCATTATCAACTTTGGTCTCCGGCCGTCCACCGGGCTTGTTCTGCAGGTCGAAATTTCCAGAACGAAAACGTTGGAACCAAAAACGCACTGTGTTTTCTTTTGCGGCACCGTCGCCATACACATCATTAATCCTTCGAGCCGTTTCTGCAGCACTGGTGCCACGGTGGAACTCGTACTCGTAAATAACGCGATATTTCAAGTTTTCCATTTTGTAAACTGAGTGACGCAAAGAAAAAAAACAATTGAGGAAAAAACAAATGAATTATAATTTTCGAAACACAAATACTTGAGTAAATAGCTGTATAAATTTGAATTTGAAATTCCTAACCAAAGAGAAGATATTTGAGATCAAAGTTGCCAGTACGGCAAAACGCCGGTTTCGTATGTGGGGACCTAATATTTTTTAAGTAGCTGTTTGTGTAGCATGCTACTTTAAATTGAGAAGTAGCTGTAACGGTACTAATTTTTCATGGTACCTTTTACACATTTCTAATTTCAATATTTCCATAAAATGGAATTGACATACTTACACATTTACAGAAATTTATTTATTTATTTAATATATTTTATACTAGCTGTGACCTGTGAAAAATCAGGATATAAATTGACTTGCATAAATTAAACGTTGAAAAATAAAATAACTTTTGCAAAATTAATAAAAATGAATGTTTGATTTAAAGTTTTGGTAGCCTAAAAATCTGGATTCCATAACAACTCCATCAAAATTTGAAAGAACTAACGTGGCTCATTTTCATCTTCAAGAAGAACAGTTCCATTATTATGACTTTTTGAGTAGCATGCTACTGTAGACTGGAAATGTAACTGTAACAGTGATATCTTTTCAATATAAATTTAGGAGTGCTGAAAAAAGTTCACATTTCAAGTTTTGTAGAAAATTTACAATTTATTTATGGATTTTATAATAGGTGTTGGCTTTAACTTTGTGGCACTCCATATTAAAATATTAAATACCTTTATTATGCCACTACTATTTATCTATGCAACACATATTTCTACCTTCTACCTCGAGGCTCTATACTATTTATTATGATTTGCAATAAAGACAATCTTCAGTTCCACTAAATTAAAAATCAATTACCATTGAATAAATTACTTGTCTGCTGCTGAAGGAAGTAGACAAAGAAATAAACCATGTTTTGTTTCTAGGGAAATGACTGATGTCTCGAGAAATCCCTATTTCAAGGACGCCTACATCAAAACCCACATGAGAGCCAGTGCATACTGCGTGGGGCTAGTTAGCGGTTATATTCTGCACAGAATACAGAGCACAGGGTAAGTGTTACAATTAATGAAATTTGTATTTCTAGATAATGAAATGTATATTTTACGACTAAATTTGTGCCAAGACAATTAGAAATGTCCTAGTGCTGCTTGTGTTGTACTTTTTAAATATATTCCTCATATGCTTACAAGTACGTATATCATCTTAATTTATAAATTCATAACAGCAGTAAGTAACGCATCAAGTAAATTAAATAAAAATATACAATTTTACCACCAAACTTGGTACTTAGTGAAGAGACTTGAGACATCTACAGATTTATACTGTAAAATGCTAAAAGTATTGCATATTACTTATCGTAATATTTTCATTTTATCAAAGTGATTTGTTAAATAGGCTATAAAATTATCTAAATTTAATTTTAAATTTATGAAACTCTATATTAGAATGAAAACAGAGCTTAGTAACACTTTAATTTCACACCACACACGCGCGCACAGGCGTGCGCGTGCGTGCATGTGCGCGTGCGTGCATGTGCGCGTGCGAGACCTCAGGATTGAAAGTAGAAAAGTATTAACTAAGCACAATTAGTGGAATAATCAAATAATATTATATTTATTTCGCCACAAAACTCAGTTTCTTCAATTTAATACTAATATACAATATATTTTTTGTATTCAACTGTCTAAAAACATCATAACCTTTCAATAAACACAAAGAAGTAAAAACCTTTCTTAATTAAAAATGAGAAATAATAAGCTATAATGGAACATTTCAAATGAAGAGAGAGTAAGTTGACTTTACTCAAACATACATAACAGTAAATTTGACTCAGAAAACATATTTTTTTTTGGTCATATCAACGAAAACTTCAATGATGTATTTAAAAATTCAGAATTCAATTTACTCGTCATTTAAATATTATTTTTGTTCAAATATCAGGTACAAACTTAAGCCAAAGATTCTGGCTGCCGGCTGGGTACTGTCCACGGTGTGTGGCACAAGTGCCGTTTTCACAGTGACAGTGTTTTTCCAACGTGACTATGTGTACAGCCCGTTGGCTGCAGCACTCTTCGCTGCCCTTCACCGAGTGGCCTGGGCTGCTGCTACGGGTTGGCTGCTTATCGCTTGCTCCACCAACAATGGAGGTATTCAAACAAACATTTCTACCTAAATCACTAAACTCAGTGATTAAATGTCCCATTGTCATTTAATTCTACATTGATAAGTAATATAAAATATAATTTATGTCTTATTTCTAGAAACTATATTTTTAAAATATGAAATGGGGCACATGACATACATTACCTGTTAAACCAGTTGTTTTCAAGCTTTTTTGCTTTATGGTGTCCTTAATGTATATAAAGACTTTTTCACCCCATCTTAAAAAACTAGCCAATTAATGGGATGGGTTCTCAAATCTTGAAATCAAACAGACACCGCCAACCTCATTTTCTGTCCCACATAGAGTTTTGAGGGGGATTCATTTTTCATTACAGCTACTGCTAAAACCCAGCTCACAGTTCCAAGTCATTTTAAATTAAACCAGGATTATCATAGTTTTATCAGTCAACAAAGGATATTCATCCAACCAAAAATTCAACCAGTATCATTTAGATTTTTTTTGCTTTCAATCTACAAAGATTATCTGGGATTATTAAAACTTTCGAATATCCTCCAGTGCCCCCTAGGAATTCTCTCAGTGCCCCAGAGCGCCAAGGTGCACACTTTGTAAACCTCTGCATTCAACATATCATCACTTATACAGAAATTGCTTCAATAGTCTAGCTTGACTCACGCGTTTAATGTTATCTGCTAATGGGTAAGAAGTACTCTGCCATCATAAGCAAAAACACAGCTAACAGGAAAAAATAAAAAATTTAACTAAGTATGAGGCAATATCCCACATCAAATTCTGAACCATAATAAAAAAAAATATGGAAAACCATTTATTTCAATACAAAAATCGACATAGTGTCTTTTTTAATTTTACAAAATACTAGGTTTTTCTAAGCAACATAACAATAAAATGTGATTCATAAGCAAAAAGACAGCAAGTGCCTATGCGTTTGCTGCGTTTTTGCTTATGAATCACATTTTACTGCTTTTTTGTTTATGAATCACAACATTTTTAAGCAGCAATGAAAAACAAAAGTACAGTTTCCTCAAAACTTAACTTTTGTCATTAGCTGCGTTTTTGCTTACGAGGGCAGAATTGTCTTGGATTAAATTTCCACATGGTAATAAGCCCACCAGGTTATACTGTATACACTGGAAAAACAATACAGAATCTATACAACACCTATATTAAACACATTAACAAGTATGCATTTTTAATAAATAAAATATTTTTTCTTTGAAAGGGCCATTTGAAAAAGTATTTTCATGGAGACCTCTCATCCCACTGGGGCGATTGACCTACTGTGCTTACCTGGTCAATGGACTGGTAGAATTGCACTCTCTAGGGACGCTAAGAGATGGCATACACTTGAGCATTTTCAATTTGGTAAATATTCATTAATCTAAAACTATACTATTTAAAAGGTTATTTGGGTGGTTGTGCAATGGAAGTTTTGTCATAATAGAGGAAGGACTAAGAAATATACGATTGGGAATATGAATGGAATTTCGTAAAAAGAAAATTTGAAAAGTTAGGATAAGAGAAATAGAAGGAGCTAGACAGTATGAGAAAAAGTTTAGTAAATATTAGTTTGAGATAATATGAGAAAAAATATTGACAGTGAAATAATGTGTTTCATAACAATTTGCAAATTTGGACTAAGAAATATATGATTGGGAATATGAATGAAATTTTGTAAAAAGAAAATTTGAAAAGTTAGGACAAGAGAAATAGAAGGAGCTAGACAGTATGAGAAAAAGTTTAGTAAATATTAGTTTGAGATAATATGAGAAAAAATATTGACAGTGAAATAATGTGTTTCATAACAATTTGTAAATCAAATTATTATTTTTCATATTTATATTTAAGGGTCATCTTTACTACCCATATTCTCAGTGCTAACATGTGTTAACACAATTTCCTACAACACTATACTTGAGAAAATGTAGGATGGATCCTGTCATATTTGAAATGTCATGTCTCAAAGGGATGGGGTAAAATGGTTTTTTTTTACAAATCGACTCATTTTTTTATAAATTGAAAAATGGTTTTTCTCTAAACTGACGTTTTCATTCCTAATTTTCATTATACTGACTTTCTAAAGTATTGTATGATTTGTATATATCTTTAAATAGGCCAAGATCCACTATGAATTATACTAATTATGAGCATTTAATTTAATGCATAAAAAAATCCAAAATCCAATTATCGTATACCCCATCCCTAGCCAATGCAGACTAACGTAGTGACTTTTGACGAACGGCGCCAAATATTATTTGATTTTAACAAACTGAGATAGTTTTGCTAATTTGTAACAAGATGTATTAATTTGTCATTATTGTTAGTTTTATGTAATGTATTTACCTAAATAACTTGCTATTTATTAGAATCGAGGCTTATATTAAAGTTGATAAAATAATTAAAATTACTGAATGTTGTTACAAGGTTGTATTGGGGCAAATTTGTGAACTGTCACAGAAACCATGCTACATTTTCTCAAGTATAGCTAAGACATCTAAAAGATCTAAAATGTAGGTTGAATGGTGCTAGAATTGAAATGGATTTACATTTGTATACCAAAATTATTATATTTCTTTAGCTACCTCTGGTTAATTTTATGACAGAGTAGAAATATAGTACTGCTAGTTTCTTAGATATTTTTTGTTATATTTTTATCTGGCTTATATGTAAATTTTTATTTAAATAAATTTTGTTTCAGATCATTGTGTGTGTTTCACACATAATTCAAACGTTTGTTGGTGCTTTGTTCCTATGTGTCATGTTTGAATCTCCAATTCACGGGTTTGAGAAGATTTTACTCAAAGCAATAGGTATGTATTTATTTTTTTAATACTTCATTGTACAGGATGGCCACTGAAAGACTGAAGGGTTTGAAAAAGTCATAACTTGTTCATTTTCAAAGATCCAAATGATCCAAACTTTACTACCCCAAGATACTCAGCAGTGCCTGCAGTATGCCATTCGATTTCAACCCCTAGCCAGAGATAACAACAACTTTTTGAACAACTTGATGAGTTATGAGGCCCATTTTCATTTAAACGGGTACATCAACCAATAAAACTGCACATTTTGAGGTACTGAGAATCCCAGGGAATTACATCAGCATCAATTGCATCCCCAAAAATGCACTGTTTGGTGCGGTGTTATGGCTGAAATAGTTATCGGCCCATATTTCTTTGAAAATGAGGAAGGTCAGCCAGAATTAATCAATGGGATCCTGTATAGGACAATGCTTGAAAATGTTTACACCCAGCGGTCGAAGATAATCAAAAGGTATGGTTCCAACAGGATGGAGCTACTGCGCATACTGTCAGGGCGACGATGGACCTCCTGCGAGAAATTTCTCTCAGTGGAACAGTCTTTCAGTGGCCACCCTTTATAACAATTAGGCAAGCATATACCAGGTGGGAATCTCTTCCAACCAAATAGTCAAAAGTAAATAAAGGAAAAAAGTATTCAAATCATTATTTATTTGTACAAAATTCATGAACGATATAAATAATAAAAATAAAAGTGAGATATCATAAATCAAAAGAAAAAGGAAGGAATTGTGGAAAGAAAAGTAAACGCTGGAAAGTATTTTTATTCAACAATCCTCATATTTTTAATGCAAAGAAGACCGACTAATGTTATTGAAAAGTAATAAATTCGTATGACATAAATTTTTGGAAAATTTTAATTAAGTCAATTTTTTTTAAGTAAATTAAAGTGGGAAAATAAAACACCGATTGAAATTATAATGAGCTAAAAGGTTAAATATTAATTCATTGTCTCAATATGGTATATAGTATATTTAAAAATTGTCATGAAAATTAAAATAATAAGAAAATTTACTTCTTACAAAGAACTAAAAACGGCAAAAAGGGAAAGTGCCAACATTTGAGACTTTCAAATCAAGATATGAAAATCTCTGATATTAATTTTTTTGCTGTCAAAACCTTACTGTACTCATCCCATTATTAAATTCAGTTTTTCTTCTATTTTTCAATTATTTTAAGATATATTTTCAATTATAATTTTATAATCATTTTTCAATTTCAGGTAACAAACAAAAGGATAGTAAAGAAACAAAAGAAGATTTGGAAAGTATACACAAGTGACCAGAAATATTGTCAAACAAATACTTGCATTTAAAATTTGTGCTGTGTACCTAGTTGAATGAGGATTTTTAATCGTGATTTTTTATTATTATGCATACAGGTATATTATATTGACTGTAACTAAAGAAAAAACTATTTTTTCTAAACAACCAGTCTAATTGTTGTGAGCCTGAATATGAAAAAAAACATAATAGAACACTTAGACCAATATTTTACCATTAGACTAGAATAATAGACCAATATTTTACCATTAGACTAAGAAGATAATCATTATATATAAATATAAGAATGTATTGAGTTGTCCAGAAAGTAATTTCATATTTTTAAGTCATATTCATATGTAAAATTGCACCAAATGCTCATAGACAGTGGTTTTTGTGATTTTCAGTATCTCGGCAATCCCTTGTGTCATAGAACACTAATTAATATCAATCAAAGCCTTGATTTAGTCGTCATAAGTAGTGATCGGCCATCTAAAGCAGACACCATCTTGGAGTGTTGTATAAACATTACAAATATTTTTAAACCAAATTTAACATATATGATCGCTTATAGCATCGTCGCTATACATTGTACATATATTATTTTTTTGTCGTATTTTTTTTTCTGTAATAAAAAAGCATCAAGCACCGAAAAAACTACTATCTTAGAAATGACACCAAAACAAAGTCCAAGAAATTTAGGTTAACAATAGCTGAAAAAAATTGTTAAACTATTGGGTGTACAAATAAGTCACCGCCGTTTGACAAAAGTTGGCGCCACCAGTAAGTTATGGTTAAAATTGTCAGATGTAAAATGTCATTATCGTAAGGTTGGACATCTGTCAACAACATGACCTTGAAATATTAGTGAATTTTTATCAGTATAACATATTTTTTTGTGTTCGAAAATGTCAAGTTTTGAGCCGAATAAGCGTCATTTGCGGGAACTTTTGATTTACTTCTTCAATTTGAAGAAATCTGCAGCTGAGGCGCATCGATTGCTTGTAGAAGCATATGGTGAGGCTGCCTTAAGTGAGAGAAGTTGTCGTGAGTGGTTTCAAAAGTTTAAGAACGGTGAATTTGACATCGAAGACAAAGAACGTAGCGGAAGGCCGAAAGTGTACGAAGACGCGGAATTGGAAGTATTATTGGATCAAGATTCGTGCCAAACGCAAGAAGAACTTGCACTTACATTAGGAGTGACTCAACAAGCAATTTCACATGGGTTGAAATCATTGGGAATGATTCAAAAACAAAGAAATTGGGATTCATATGAACTGACACGGAGAAACGTTGAACGCCGATTTTCCACATGTGAAATGCTGCTTGCCAGGCATAAACGAAAGAGTTTTCTGCACCATATAGTCACTGGTGATGAAAAATGCATCCATTATGATAATCCAAAAAGGAAGAAATCATGGGGATCCTCTGGTCATGCTTCAACATCTACGGCTAAGCCAAATATTCATGGAAAAAAACTCTTGTTGTGTATTTGGTGGGATCAGCTTGGTGTCGTGTATTATGAGTTGCTCAAACCGAATGATACCATTGCTGGGGCTGTCTACCGAACATAATTGATGAGATTGAGTCGAGCACTCGAGGAAAAGCGCGCCCACTACTACGCCAGACACGACAAAATTATTCTCCTGCATGATAATGCTAGTCCACATGTTGCGGCACCGGTCAAAACCTATTTGGAAACACTCAATTGAGAAGTTTTACCCCACCCGCTGTATTCACCAGACATTGCTCCTTCTGATTACCACTTGTTTTGATCGATGACGCATGGCCTGTCTGAGCAGCACTTCACATCATATGAAGATACCAAAAATTGGGTCGATTCGTGGATAGCCTCAAAAGATGAAGCATTCTACCGACGCTGTATCCGTATGCTGCCAGAAAGATGGGAAAAGGTAGTGGCAAGCGATGGGCAATACTTCGAATAAAACATGAGGTTCCGTTCTTTCACAATAAATGCCCAATTTTTGATAAAAAACGGCGGAAACTTATTTGTACACCTAATATAATATAACATTTCATAATAATATACACTCAGAACATTTGGAAGAAAATAGCAATGAAAATTTGGTACTAATGACATCTATCCTAGAAATACAGAACTGGTTTTAGGACAAATTATTATGTTTTTGATTAAATTAAGAACATGATTCATTTCATAGATGGCATACCCGACTCATTTTATTTATGATATAGCCATTTGTTTTGGATTTCTGGATTAATTTTTTACCAAAAAACGTTTCATTTGAATAAAATAAGTTGAAGAAAATTTATAAATAGACAAAAATTTATATTTTTTTATTAAATACCTTTGATACAATTTTACTACTTTTTGCTATAAAAATTTTAATATAAAAAAATTCTGTGACTATAACAATAATCAATTTTTAGTTAGAAACCATTATTCGCCAAAAAAAACATTTTATTGGATCATTTTGTTTTTATTAAATATATAGATATGTTTGTTTCAGCAGAATTATTACAGGATGTAGAATTATTTTATCATGACAAATAGAAATAATAAATTTTAAAACATCCATAAATTTATAGTAATATATGTAAATGGTTTTATTTGACCTGTTCACTATCTCGTGGCATATTCTATGTAAGAGGAAAAGAGATGAAAAAATATAATTTATGACCAGAGTTTATATTTAATAAATTAGTCATAAGAAAATTCTATAAGCGTTGCCAAAATAAATTTCTTCATAATAGTTCAACAGTAAAAATTTCTTTAATTCCATAAATATTACAATATATACAATAGTTTTCATTAATAAATATTACAGAACATTGGTTGATTGGCAGCATTATTCTAATAAAGAACCATTTTTTTATCTAAGCAACCATCTCAATCTATAGTGACATAATGATGCAACCAAAAACTGAGAGATATCAAATATTTGTATTTATATTAAGATTTTTTGTATTAAAATGAAATACTTGGCTTATAGTGACATTCATTATACTTTGTAAATAATACTGTAAAAGAAACATCTATATTCTTTTTTTATAATATTTTCAAAGCTAGCAATCCTAAGTCATAGTAAAAACTGAACTTTATACTAAGTCACTAAATATTGTATACCTTGAATGCAAAACTATCACAATATTTTTCATGAAAAGAATAAAAGATACATTTGAACTAGACAATTTAAAAATAAAATCTCTCTCTTATTTCAGCTCTTGGCCTTACTAAAGTTGTATTTAATATTTATTTTCAATGCTTTACTGTCACAATTCGATATATAACAATCTCACTTTATACTGTTAATTAAGAAATGAGTTTAGAACTGTCATATTTCAAAATTTAGCAGAAACAAAAGTTTTGAAGATTATCCTTAGAATTCTACAATTTAAAAGTGGGTGATTTTGAGTTATCGAAATAAGAAAATATCATAAGCTTATAATGTTAGATTTTTATACAAAACTGTCTAAACAAAAAGAAAAAAATTGATTTTTTTAATCTATAACATTGTATAATTTAATTACCACTGTAACAAATAAGTTTTGATTATAGTCGCATGATTATTATGAAATTTGAATATAATTTCATATTTTCAAAATCAATTGTCTTAAAACAAAATTATTTCGACTTGTGATATGACTTGTCTGCATTAATGATAATATATTTCAAAATCTAAATTTTTCCAAAATATCTAAGACATTCATAAATACGTCATTTTTAAACTTTATCTGAATGATAAAGATAGCAAAACTAGATGCAACCCGTGAAATATTCACAGAAGTAAAACAAATTCTACATTTATGAAAATATATATTCATAAATGTAAAATTTGTTTATATATATCATTTATATTAGGTGTTAATATAAGTTGTGTCACAACTTATGTTAACACCCAATACATCGTCCCTTTTAACACCGGTTCAAAAATTGTTAGCTAGGTATTTAAAATTCGTTCAGCATCAAGGACCCACCGAGATTCAAATTTCGAATTACTTTCGGAAAGAATCCAAGTATTCCTCTCTCGCTCTCTTGTATTCAAAATTCAATTCTCGTATTTTTTCTTTGACGACAACCATCGTATGGGTTTTGGCCTATTTATACTATGATATTTGGAATTTATATAAATTTAAATACTAGCAGTTTCTACATTGCTCAAGGTTTCCCATATTCATATTTATAGAATTTAGTATAAATATACACATGACTCAATGAACAGACAAAAAACATAATATCAAATAATTTAAGACAGTTTTATCAAATTTCATTGACTTTTGATTTAGGAAAAAAATTGTAATACCATCTAAACAAACTGATTAAATATTATTTTTTTATTAATAAATTATCATCTTATCACATAAATATAATTTGTATTGACGTGTATATAAGTACCTGATTTTGGAACAATAGTATTTTTGTATCATATATCGTAGCTTTTAAGTTTTACATTTATTTATTTATTTTTAAGTTATTTTAGTAAATTGTTCAAATTGTGATGTAAGAATAATATTTTAAAAATAAATAAGTATGTTCATTACTTTCTTTTATTTTAAGTAGAGCATTTTCCATATACAAAGAGATCCAAAAATACAGACCTAGTTTATAAGACACTTGACTTTCATCTGGGGGTTTTGAGTTTGACCAAAAAAAAATAAAGGGGTCCTAGTCTAGTAAAAGAATCTGGTCCCAGTAATAAACAATCTGGACGAGGTGGCTCTAGCAGGCGGCATCGATGGTCCAGGCAGGATGAAGGCAGTCGGGGAAGTCAGCCATGTGAAGAAAGCTGAAGAGTTGAAGTGGAGACGTATTGGGTAATCGGTTGCTAGATGGTGACTGATCCTCGGCTGGAACTGACAGTTATTTAATACCACCTGGGCACTGGTGTAGGCACAGCTCTTAGATGAAATGAAGATCAGTCATGTAGCAGCCAGGTGGATAATCCACCCAGCACGACACCCGGGTGAAGATTGATTCTCAGGTGGCGAATCCACCCGGCAGGGCAGTCGAGTGAAGAGTGAATTAATCTTGTTCCGACTACAACCTTTTATAGCGGCCATGAATTAATTTTTGGACAACGCAAATGGTTCGCTTGTCGTGTTGAAAATTTTCCCAAGTCATTGGTATCATCCCGTTTCCGTGACTGGAATCGGTGAATCTCATCACTATGGGTGATTGGTAGACGGGTGACGCCTATGGGCGCATCAAAATACTGGATATTTTCAATATTTCGTATTGTTTGTTTAATAGATAAATTAAAAAATATTTTGTTAGTTCGATTATATATATTTTTTATAAGTTAAACCTTTCTGAAGTTTATTACTTTGGCAAATGGTGTGAGCTTTTTGTATTGCAGAATCTTTACTCCTTGTAATTGCAAAATTAATGATTTTATATTTTCAAAATACGAGTATTTGCAATGGTAAATTATTGTTTACTATCAAGTTCCACACAGTGCAACAATATCGGATTCCTGGAAGTTGGACTGAGAACTTTTAAATATATTTTAATTACTTTTGAATTTGAATATCTATGACCTGTAATATCGCGAAAGAAAATGCATAAAACTGTAAATCTAAAGAAATTGTAATTAAAGTACATTATTACATTTGAAAAATCTTTTACCACATAATATTGCATAGTGACAACACACTTGAGATACTAAACAGTTGACGTCATTCACTGATATTGCGCGATAATAAGAGTTTTCGTTCATACTGGGACACAAACCGCTCAATATTGTAAATATAATAATAGTTATACTTATGTGACTCATTGTAAGAATTACTTTAAGTTTTTATTAATGAAAAATACTTAAATTGTCATTTAAAAATGTATCATGGCAACATCACGCCATATTGTTTGAAATTAGTGTTGCGGGGTAAGTATCTGTTAGTGTTTTCATTAGAGTTTTGAAGATTCTTTTTTTCGTGTTAGGTTAATTTTTGTTTTCGTAGAAGCGTCATTTGTCTTTTCGCTGAATTGTATTAATGTTACAGCAGGAAGAAGTCATTTGGTGTGATATGCAACAATTGTCTCGGGGAGGTGGTTTTCCCGCTAAGAAGACTCGTCGCCATTTCTCAGAAAGAAGTCAACTCTCTCCGTAATGGGGAAAAAAGTTCGAACCTGGCAATAAGATTTATATTTCCATGCCATAAATTGTTATTAAAGAAAAATAAATCGTTTGACGTTTCATTAAATTTGTTATTTGGAACACAGTAATAGAAAGTTTTATCGTTAAAATATAGTAATTTAAATTTCTAGACGACCTGTTCACGATAATTAAATTCTAATTAGTTTCGCTATAATTTCACATTATACATTAAATAAAGATTCTGCCCGTCTTACAGATATGTTTATGCCTTAATTCCTATGCGAGACAGATGTGTCTTTATCTTAATTATAATGCATCTATTTAGTGTATTGTGTTAAAAACGAAAAAGTTTAAGTGATGGAGGTGATGTTTTTAAAGCAATAATGTCCGAGTACGAGCTTCAGTTCCAAGCTGATTTGGAAAAGGCGCAGGCTCTCAGTGTAGAGAGCCTGGCTTTAGAACGATTCAGAAAACAGAAGAGAATCAATTCAGGTAGGTTCAACTATTTAATTTGTATTGTTGATTGATTAAAATGTGGTATATTTACCAAAATGCTTACGAATTTAAGGTATTTTTGAGTACCTTTACAATAATTGAACTATATAAAAAAAAAGTGCGAAACGAAAAGTAAATGCGATATATTGGTTAACAATGAAAGGTTGGAAGAAATTGGGGAATTAAGTTAAGGCAATGGGACATTAAAACATACATGTATAGTCGAACTGGACATATCAAAATCTGATTTAGATGATAGTCCACAACAGTTTTATAGTATCAACTTTGATGTATGGGAATGAAATAAGGACATCGAAAAATATTAAAAAGAGCTCAATAAATGCTGTAGAAATGCGTGCCTTGAAAAAAATACAAGGTGTGATAATGTATGACAGAATACAGAATGAAGTGACTAGGGATGAATGTGAACTTAAGTATAATGTATTAAGTAAGATTAAGAAGAGCACTCTGAGATGGTTTGGGCATATTGAAGGAATTAATGAAGACTAATAAAACAAATACACAGTGCAAATGTGAGTAGAAGGCGTGGTAGAGGAAAAACAAGGAAAGTATGGTTGGATTAAGTGAATATTCTAAAAGGAGGAAATGTAGAAAGTCAGAAAAATCGTAGGAGTTGTATAAGAAGGTGTATGGGTGTAAGAGAATAAAAATGTGTGTTTTGATAAGTCTTCTTTTTTACCTCTGTCTACCCCACTGGGAAATGGTGTGATTGTATGTATGTATTAAAAAAAACTTCTATTTGGAATGTATCTTTGATTATTAATGCAGAATAGATGAGAATTTCTGTGGACCTTATTATTATGAGTGTTGATAGATAGTTTATTTTTAAAACAAGCATTCAAAGCTTTTCTTACAAGAACTGTAGAAATGGAACCTTCTATCAATAAGGCTATGACTAACCAAATTTCAAGTTCCATTCCTGATACTATAAAAAAAGATGGGGTTTTAATCTGATGACAAAAATGTTCAAATGGCTATAATTCCGTCAGGTTGTATTATATACAATGAAAGTGTAATGCAATACAATAAAGTTTCTTATATTTAAATTTTAGAAACTGTCTCATATATTGCTTCTCCCTTCATTAGTGTTTTTTGAATATTTGCAAAATGCATATTGACTTTTCTTATATGAATATCTATAGTGCCTTGTAGAAAAGGTTAAAGTCAAAATGCAATATGTTATGTACATACAAAATAAATTGATTAAAGTGTGAATCAGATTTTAGTATCAAGTTATTATTTTAAAATTTATTTATACTTTTTATCAAAAAACAAAAAAAAATCGAGAAACGTGTCTAGAGCAGTCATTAGAAATAAAAATCACACTTAAACAAAAGACAAATTAAATCCCACCATAGTCAAATTATACCAAATAAGAGAATTCAAATTAAAAACATTCTATTTACAAAGTTCATTCACTGATTTGTAGACAATTAAATATTTGTAAATTAAATATTGATAAAAAAACAAAACAAAAATGGAAGAAATATACTATAGACCAGTGGTTTCCAAACTTTATGTTACTACGCCCCCCTTTAAAAAAAAACAATATTATCGTGGCGCCTCCCCCCACCCCCTTTATTTTATAAAATAATAGACACATTTTTAAATGGTAAAAAAATGTGCTTGTTTATTAGCACAAAGTTTATCAAATCTAGGCGTTATTGAGGAGAGTGCTACTCTTAGCTCTTTTTCTACTACTAAACGGGGTCGATATTTGGATTTAATTGCAGTGAATGCAGAAAATCCCGTTTCGCATAAATATGATGTTACGAATGGCAGCATTACTTGCATTGCTTTGCTTGACAAAGCATTATATTCTTCACTTCGATTCAACCAAAATTGAACTAGGGTTTCACTCAGAAATATTTGTTTCAATGAAGTATCGCATGATAATTCTATCAATTTTTCCTTTTCAATAGTTGTCAATCCAAATTTATCATTTTGTTCATCGACAAATAGATTCTGTATCCACGCGAACTTTGTAAAATCAAGATCCTCGAAATAATGGGAAAAGTGCATTAGCCAACCATCCAAGTGTTCAGTAAATAGATTTCTGTTTGCTTGAATATTAACTCTGGCATAGAAACCATTTAAAAGTGGAAACATATCGAACTTACTTTTTTGTAAATTTGATTTCCATAGCTCCAATTTTTTTATGAATGTTATGTTATGAAAATTAAATTTCTGTTAAACTTTCCACGCCTCCTTTTGCATTAGTCCGCACCTCTCAGTTTGGAAAACACTGCTGTAGACCAAGGGTTCGTAAACTGTTTTTGAATTGTACCACCTAAGAAAGTTACAAAGATTGGCATACCACCAGTACCCCTTCTCAGCCCCTTCCTCCGCCCCATGCTCCTTAATGATCAAATTTTCATAATAAAGGTACTTCTAACTACTCTCTTAACTAATTGTGTGATTAATATACCTTAGAATTTGAGTTTAGAAAGTTTTGATATATGAGTAAACCCGGGCTAGTGGATAAAATTTTTGTATTGCAATGCATTTTATTCTTTTAACTATGTACCCTTGGTTACCTCTATAAATGTCATTGATGCAAGCTGGCCTTAATATGACTTTGTAAATTATGTTGAAGTTTTGTGGAATTTCAGTATTTTCATACTTGCTCGACTGGGGCTAACATACAGTTTACTGTTGATGTAAACCATGATGTACAAAACATCAAACACATATTAAAATAAGGAAATTATTAAAAGTTTTAAAGCAGGACATAAAAGGTGGTGAGGTTGTTTGATTAAGTTGAAATTTAACAAAAACAGCCAAGTAAATGCGGTAGAAGAATGTAGGGCGTCGATGTATGAAAGAAAAAGAACTCTGGGTAATAGGGATGTATGTGAACTAAAGACTAATGTGTTCAAAGAAGATGAAAAAGAGCAAGGGACACAGAGTGATGATATGTATTTATTTATGAGTATGTACAAATTTATTTATTATTCGATATTTTAATTTCTTAGGTTCTTATCCAAATGATATTTTAGGTAACAGATTAGCGAACTAACAATAAAGAAATAAAACAAAGTGATAAAATTTATTATTATCATGAATAGACTTATAAAAACGTTACAATATTTACTTATCTAATGTTGCATATAAACTAATGCTTTTCTTACGGAATTATTTAACACTTAAATGTAAATTCTACACAACTTAAAATTAAAGTGACAGATGTTTCACGTAGCAAAAGCATTGTCAAAACAGTTAGACAATGCTTTTGTAAAGTGAAACAGATCTGACATTTTAATATAAGTTGTGTAGAATTTTGTCACATTTAATTTTTAAATTATTCTGTAATAAAATGGAGTCTACAATATAAATACAAAATCAATTAATAACACTTTTCTATTGCGATTCATTGCTCAAGTATGTGTTTTCATTTACGATACATATTGAACCATTTTCAAATGATCTGTTATCAATTTTAGAGATACATTCAAATAATTTATCCTTTATCTGTAATTTATGAAAATGATAATAGGACTGGATCATAAGGGTCTATTAGTGATTCATTTAATGTAATAAAACTTATAAATATTTTTTGTATTAATTCATTTTATTTTACATTTGATGCAAGTTTCATCTAATTACATCAAATTAAATATAATACATAGACCAAGAAAATAATAAAATAGATAAAGGAAAAAGAATAACAAAAACAATTATTACTCATTCTTCTCTGTGAAGTGGCTCAGTATGCCTACAAAGTTTATAAAGACCTTAATCCTCAATTTATCCACTGAGAAGATATCCATATTGAAAAATTAGTTCAATAAAGTTATTCAATTGATGAGGGTCTTATAAGTGCGTAGGTAAAGTCAACTTATTTATGTGAATCGGCATTTTTGTAGTTGCGTTGACTGAGTGGTTTGATATTTCAAAAAGAGTTAATGAAGGATGCATTATGTCACCCTGGTTGGTTAATATTTATAGATTCATGTGTGAAGAAACTATGGGCAGCATACAAATGTCGAATGGGAATATAGACGGATTGCTGTATGCTGATGACATGGTAGTTTTAGCCGACCACGCGAAGGTGAATTAGAGTTTGTCAAGTATGAGAAGTGCTATGAGAAGATCTGTGAGTAAATGTTGCGAAATCCAAAGTTAAGGCGATAGCAAGTAAGAAGGGAAAAATAAATGCAATATACGGGTAGGAATTCTTCTATTTGGGTAGTATTTTCTCAGATAACGGAAAAGTTACGAAGTATATTGAACGATGTGTAGCGATAGGAAACAAAGTCTAACAAAAAAGGAAACAAAACTAAAATATATATACTTGAAGCAAACAATATCAAAATCGGTAAGCTGATAATCCACGACAGCATTTTACTACCAATTATGTATGGGAGTGAAATGTGGATGTAGAAATAGACTGAAAGGAGGTTTTCTTACCAAATTTGTTTTTCTTAGTATATTCAGATGGGGAGAAGTTCCTAATTTAACAGTCGTAGCCACAACTATCCTGTCTTTACACTCGACTTTTTTTTTTTTGTAATATTTTTAATCCGTCAATAATAGTGGATTTGAATCCTGAGTTAGAGTACCCTTGAAGAGAATCTTCTCTCTAAACGATGCTATATACATTGTCCTTTTGTTATTATTATTATTAGAAGAATTATTGCAGTTGCATGAGTCAACGATGGTTTTCACAATTTCACATCTAGTCTGACTGTGTATCGTAGCCTCCATAGTCTCTGTGAAATGATCCTCCACTTGTCTAGCCACATGTGCTGCGCAGCTTCAGTCTTACTATTATAGGCGGAACTATAAGCCTTTACATGATAGGAAATATTTTTGTTTAATTTGTAGATTATTATTTCCGTTTGCATATTTTATTTACTTAAAAATGTTCTTTTTTTTTACTGGGCACTCAAAATGCCCATCACCATTTGCCATGTGATCCCAGAGTGACCTAATAGTACGGATATGATTTGTAAAGGTATGTGACAGAAAATATGCTTGCTTTTACATTTTTACTAATTTAAATAATTTTCAATGTAAGCAAATATTTAAGCCTTGATTTTAAAAGAAATTATTCAGCAATTTATGTGTTAACTTCATATTGAATGAGTATTAGAAACATTAAAAATACTTTTTATTTATATTTTGTTTGATATTCTTTCTATACTACGTGTATATTCCAATTAAGTGTATTTTTTTAAATTCTTTGTCGAGGGAAACCCCCAAGGTCGTTTTAATAGCCATTGCTCCCAATAAAAAGTGAAAAACACTCATTATTATTTTTTTTTACTGTATTAAAATCCCTCATGATTGACACTTTTGTTACAATATGAATTTATGGTAAGCGGCATATATACGCTGTAGGAAAACAAAAATTCAGATGTATAGTGATTTAAGAGTAAAGCCAGTCTTAAAGTGAATTTGCCAGGAATCGAATCAGGGGTACTGCTTGCTTAGCGCGAATACAAACCGTTAGACCATGGGTGCTTTCTAACTCTGCTTCAAAGTCAACTAATTATACTCAATTAATATATTTTGATTTTTTTAATATTATTTTGTTAATCTTTCATCTTAAAATATTTTACAATGAACACAGTACTTATTTTGCCAATATTTTAAGAGCAAGAAATTGTTATACTATCATTAATCTAATTCTCACTCATTTTTCTTTCTATGATCCGTTTATCTGATAACACAACCTGTAATATCGTTGAATATCAACAGATTTTTATCAGTCTATGTTTTTATTTTTATAATTATCAATTTCAAATTACGTAGCTATCAGTCTATTTCATGAAACACAATAAGCATGCAATAAAATTATTTGCACACTTACTCGTATGTGTGTAAGCAAAGCCAATGAAAACTTTTTTGCTCTTTAAATTTACTGTACACAATGGGTATTGTAAAGATACGTAATTATGTGTTTATCATATTTATGTAATTGCATCATTACACACTAATTACTTACCACAAATAATCACTTTCTGCCTTCTCAGTTACGAGTATAAGTTTTAATCATAATACATACTGTGTTGCCATCAATGAACCTACTATTTATTTTATTAGGATTTACGTACAAATGCTATTCATAGCATTTGTACATAAATTCTAATACGAGGCGTATCCAGAAAGTAAGTGTACTGAGGCTCTCACGACCGGATGGATTTTATTTTCGACATGTTGGCTACACTTCCGTGTAGCCTGACCCTTCCCCTCCACAACGAGACCGGTTCGAGGTCAGTACATTGAGAAATGTCGACGCGACAACACGTTTCGTGAAAAATGTCAACCCAATCTCCCGCCAAGAGCGAAATTTTGTAAAAAGGCAAGAGTTTTTGAGGCGTTGCAAACTCCATGGAGATGAATTTCTCCGCTCCATCGATACTGGAGATGAAACTTGGGTTGCACATTACACGCCTGAAACCAAAAGGCAGTCTCAACAGTGACGTCACACCTCTTCACCCTCCGCTAAAAAGTTCAAAACCACAATTTCAGCCAAGAAAATCATGGTATCCGTGTTTTGGGACTGTCAAGGCATAATTTTAATTGAATATAGGCCTCAAGGGGAGACCATCAACTCTGCAAGATACTGTGAGACACTAAAAAAATTGCGGAGGGCGATTCAGAACAAGAGGAGAGGCATGCTGACAAAGGGAGTCTGCCTGCTGCATGACAATGCAAGACCACACACGGCCAACGCCACGATGGAACTGCTCGCCTCGTTTAAATGGGATGTCCTGAACCATCCCGCGCATTTCCCTTACCTAGCACCTTCAGATTACTATCTCTTTACCTCCCTGAATCTGTACATGGGTGGAAAAAGGTTTTCAACCGACGAGGAGCTAAAGGAGGAGGTGGAGAAGTGGACGGAGGGGTTGGCGGGAAACTACTTCGAGGAAGGCATCAAAAAGTTGATACCCCGCTTCACCACCTGCATTGAGAGGAATGGCGACTATGTCGAAAAATAGCTTACATATGTACTACGGTCACCACGTAATTTTTTTGTTTAAATAAAAAAAATTGTAACCTACAAAAATTCAGTACACTTAGTTTCTGGATATGCCTCGTAAAATAAATAAATAGCTAATAAAATTTGTGAGGTGAATTTCGTGATATTTAAAGCTAGGTAAAAGATATCAATTCAACGTGCTTGATATATAAATTCAACTTGAGAGGTGCATAGCCGCGCGGAAACACACTGGACTTCCGCGCGGAATGTCGTCAGTTCGAATCCCGCGGTGTGCTACTCCCCTCGAATGACACAGGCATTTTTTCCGCCTAGTATTCGAGGGTATAAGGATACCTATGACTTCGGTCATTTCGATTCTTAAAAAAAACATGTCAGTGCAACTTAAATTCATCTAAGAATTTAAGTTCCTCCCATTACTCGCACACTCTAGATATGTGCAACTCGTACATGTCTAACACGTGTGAGTCACGCGAGGTTGACACAATATTATTTGTCAACATGCGTAGGTTTTTCAACAAGTACGATGGCAAACTGTGAGTTGTGTTCCTACTCCAATGGTTTTTAACCCAGCTTTGATTATTGAGGCCAAGGATTATATTGTTTCCAAGCCACACTTTTCAACATGTCAGCGTCACCAATTCGGATATGTTGAAGCATATCATACAAATAAACAGTTTTTTTCTTAGATTAAATCTAAGACCTCATAAAGAAAACCTAAGGTATTCCGTTCACAAGACTTATACATTATCTTCAAAAATACAACATTTTATCTTCAAAAATACATCACAATACATCTTCTATTACTCAACATGTGAAGAAATAAGACACCATGTGAAAATGTTTATTTATTCATTGTTGTGTATGTGTACTTTGACAGTGAGTAATAAAGTGCTGACATTATGCAAAACATTTCCATTCAGGCTTTGTAAACAAATTAGTTTTTTTTTTTTAAATGTTTTTATAAACAAGTATCTTAGGTTTCTTTAATATTCTTTTGTAACTGCCAATAAATATGACTATTCCATTTAAATATAATGTACAGTGACTTCAAAGTGCTTCCAAATATATCCCGGGTCGCATCAGTAAAAATTCTGAATATTTTTTATAACATTTTAAATAATATTTCGAAATGTTATGAAAATTAATTAATCCGCGACTTGGTTAATCGACCATGTATAATCAAAAGTTTACTGTAAGGATCCCTTATCATACTTTTATATCTATATCTACTTTTATGTCAGCCCAGTTGGTAGCAAATCTTAAATCAACATTTGAAAACTGAAAAAATATAATTTAATAGTGAAATACTGAAGTTGGTAAACACATATAACCCACCATTCACTCTATTGTATGCTGTTACTCTTCTATCAATATCGCACTTCGGGCGACCATCTGATTTGAACATGATACAAATGTTTTCAAAGCTCCCAAGATACAAAATGTTATCAACTAGAAACTAAGTATAACAGAATAAAGAAATTTAGAAAGAATATGAATTGAAATAAAATGAAGTACTTAAGGTGAAGATTCAAATACTTAAGATGAAGAAAAGAGCATTGAAATGGTTCGGCCACGTAGAAAGAATGAATAATGGAAGATTTACAAACATACTCTATATAATCGATAAATGTTTTCATGCTAATTTGGTCAGTCCAACGCATTGGGACTTTTCCTCTTGTGTGTCATCCTTCCAAGCTTTCAGTAATATAGTACAACCTGGCAGGCTTATTGCCGTGTGGCAATTTTCCAACCAATCAGTAAAATGTAAAAGAGGCCTTAAATAAAACCAGACTGGAATCTTTTTTTAAAATAAATCTGAGTTCCAACGGGAATCGAACCCACAACCCCCCAGATCAGAGGTCAGCCATCTTATCAACTAGGCCACGGAGGTTGTGAATTTTAAGTATTTAGTACAAAGAACTTAAGTCCGAATACTTTATTTTTAATAAACATAAAGAAAAAAATAATCAGGTTTTATTATTAGATAAGTAGATATTTCATAATCACGTTCAGTATGGTTTTATCACTAGAGTAGAATAATACACATAGTACAAAACGAAAGTGGAAAAATAATATTTAATGTGAAAACTTTTAACACTTTTAATACAATGCACTAATGAAATATGTATCTAACACACTGACTGCTAAATAATTGTTTAGTAACTTTTTTTCTCATTTGGAACTTAGCTCACTTCACTTTATACATTTTCCCAGTTACATGATTTTCCCTAGAATCAATAAATCATGTAAAGAAGTTCATGTATTTTAAAATTTATAGCTAATATTAGATTGCGCTTTCCTGCACGCCAACTGAAAGCTTTATTACTGTATGATTGATAAAACAAGTACTAAACATGCATCATGCATACTTTTGATCAATGAGTATTCAAATTAATCAATCAGCTATAACTTGTTTGCTTTATTTGGAAACTTGATATAGATCTCCGAGCCCGTATTAATCCATCAAACATTACTTCTTTCATGACGATTTCAAACAGTTATTTGCTGGTATCGTTCCTAGAATTTAATTTGTTCATTTTATATGTATTTTTATGACTGTCATAAACATGATTATTCAAAATTCATGGGCATTGATTTCAACATTTTTTTATACCTTTTGTTATTTTTCTTCCAATACAATTTTTTACATGCAAAATGTACCATTTTTTTATTTCACCATTGGAGTAGACAGACGATAGTGTACTGTCAAACTCCTATCATGGCATACACCTTTTGTGTCTTTTATATCTACGTGCATTGTCCAGAAAGTAAAGAACGTTTTGGCATAACTAAATAAAACCTAAAGATATCAACACAAAACTTTATTTACAAAATCACAGTACCTTACTCTATTGGTCAATGTAGTCGCCATAGCTGTCGAGGCACTTATTGTAACGTAGAACCAATTTTTCAATTCCGATGTTATACTCTTCTACCGCCAAAGATTTGAGCCAGGATGTCACTTCTTGTTTGAGGTCTTCATCGTTTGCGAACTGTTTTCCACTCAAAAATTCTTTTAGTTTCGGGAATAAGTGAAAATCACTTGGTGCCAAGTCAGGGGCTGTAAGGAGGATGTCCAAAAATTTCCCACTAAAGACGTTGAAGTTCTCGCTGTGTTCGTGCTGATGCATGAGGCCGCGCATTGTCATGAATCAAAACCACCTTTCCCGACAACATCCACGTCTCTTGTTTTGGATGGCGCGTCTAAGTCGTTGAAGAGTTTCACAATAGGCCTCTGAGTTTATTGTGTGTCCTCTTGGCATAAACTCCACGTGGATCAAACCCTTTCAGCCCCAAAAACTGTTGCCATCACTTTTCTGGTGTTGAGATTCGGTTTTTCTTTTCCGAGCACACATTTTTTTGTAGCCAAGGTGCTCTGTCACTATTTCAGTAGGAGCGATCGTGAAATTTGTAGGAAAGATTCATGTACTGTGCTTAAAGTTGCCTATAAATTTCGATAGGCCGAACATTTTGTGTATTCACAAAACAAATGACACTACACACTTCACATTTGGCGGGATTTGAGATGGGCGCAGCCATTTTGAAAGGTTACAGAACAAAGACGCACGACTGTTCAGCAATAAAACTCGGCTCGCACTGAAGCGAGTGAAGGAACTAACTGATGCGCATAAGATCGCGGTCGTGGGGGATCGGCATGGTACGCAATCCTTCTTTACTTTCTGGACCCGCCTAGTATTTACTATTTCACAAATAGCTCCTTTTATTTCTCTAGTTTCTAACACTTTCTTATTTGAATTCTTTTTGTTATGCATTGTAGTCCACTTTTAACCAAGCTGCTCTGAAGATTTTCAGTACATCTAAGTTCTGCCATATTACTCCGCTGAGAAGTCATCTTTATTGATTTCAAAGTTATACTTGGACTACTTAAAAGGTTTGTCTGATGTTGTACAAGACAATTCATAGAGTTACTTCGACATAAATTGCTGTCCTGTGTGTGTGCATGTGATCGAGTTGCTAAGAGAAGACTCATATTGAGATACTTCTTGTGTTGGCAGGTCTGGATATATTTGAGGACTTCCTGCGTGGCTGGTCCTTTAGAATTTAATAGACTCCAGTTGCACTAAGAGACATTGAGATTCCAAAGTGTTGAGAAAAATTAACAGGACACTGACCGGGGCTCATCTTTAAATCTTTAAATCTTTGAAACCATTTCTGGGCAGTCCTTACACTGATACCATTCTCACTTTTATGCATCATTTTTATATGCTGAGAGTAGAGCCTGCATCAGAGTAAGCAGTGCCTTGACTGAGTGGTTTGATATTACAAAAGGGATGTTTAATTTTACTCTGGTTATTCAATATTTATATCGAGTCGTGTGTAAAGAATTCCAAATATCATCAATTCAGAGCAGATATATATGTGGATTACTGTATGCTAAAGAAATGCTAGTATTAATAGAGAATGAAAATGATTTTTAGTGTACGAGTATACTAAGTAACTTGTATGCAAAAAGTATACTAAGTAACTTGTATACACGTATGTGGATCATCCAAAAGAGTTAATCTGTTAATAATATTCGCATACATGTCAAGTGCATGTGCGAGTGTTGTCTCTTTACGTGTGGTAATATTTCAAATACGTGCAATGAGAAACCGTAAGTCTCATGCCTAATCCAGTGGTTTTAAACCCAAAGACTAGATTTCAGTATGTCCAAATTATCAATTATCTTGAAGATTACTATATGAAGGATAAAAAAATATACTGTGTGATATTAAAGTATTGTTAGGAGCCTCTATCGGTGATTTACGATGTGAGGCACACAGCCTATCTTCCATCTTCTATCAAAATTGTAAAACCGGTGCTGATATGTAGTGACCCATGCCCTAATAATGATACCGACTATGTATAAATGAAGTCTCTGTCAACAGAGTTGATAAATTCAAGTATTTGGATGCAACATTTAATGAGTTACATATTAGGATGGAGCTGGCAGCAGTGCCTTCAACATTAAGAAGGTCATATGGGACTCCTCAGCTTTTAATCTGAAGATGAAAAGTCGGCTAATTGGCATCCATTTACTGCCTATTTTATTCTCCTCTGAATCTTAGTATTTTAACAAAGCGGAAAAGAGAAGATTTCTCATTTTGAGAACAGATGCTTTAGAAGGATGATGGATATTAAGCAGAATAATGAAGTGATGAATAAAACAGTTTGTCTTCGGATGCAGCCGCAACTTATAACCACCACAATAAGGGTGAGGCGCTGGAGATGGTTAGGCCACATTTTGATAATGCCATCTGGTAGCTGGCCAAATGCGGTACTGTTTTATCCCCCGCACGGGACTCAACAGATCGGGCGCCCATTCTACACCATACACCAAAGTTACGATAGGGAAATTCGCAGTGTCGGCCTGATATTTGCCAACATTTTACCATCAAATGAGACGTATTCAGGGGCTATCTGATTGAAACTGGCTGCTTTTCCTTTTTTCATACAATTTACTGCCACCTTGATCTCCAACAATATTATTTCGGTTAACAGTAAAAACATTCTTGGCTTTTATTCAGTTTACACCCCTTGCATTATGTTTTCCACCTATTTATATATAACACTCCTATTCATTCTTTTATCATCTTCTTTTGCTGTCGATACTATAGACATTGTTTTTCTTTTGCATCCTTTTTAATTCTATAAAACGCTCTCTTATATCATACTTCTTCATGATCACCTTCTTCCACAAACTCTTTTCATGCAGATATCTTCTCTTTTACACTCTCCTTAACTTTCTTGCCCCATCATGCATCTCCTTTTTTTCTACGGTTCCTCTTCACATCACAGACTTCCTTAGCAACGAAGCACTACATTTTCTTCACCCACTCCCATTCTTCCTCTATGCTAATACGTTTTATTGCATATAAGATTAAGACGGAAGTCCTAGATCTGTAACAAAATAACCCGATAAATATTTATAAAATTTTGTGTGTGTAGTAATTCATATTTTGAATAAGGCAGTACAGTTTTGGCATAGTGTATTTTTTTAAAGCAATCACTGTTTCAAGAATTTGAGTTTTTCCACTGTTTAATTAAAAACTAGCTCTAGGTTTTTATGTATTGTTTAAAAGTAAGGCTTATTTTCTTCTTTCAATCTAAAAGTATTTCTACAAGAACATTATAAGAATAATTTCTATGTAGTTCTTCACATTTTTTATCATTTTGTCACCAAGAAAAGTGTATGGAGTCAATCTAGACGAACAAGTAAGACCTTAATTTTTTTTATGTTTATATTATATTAGTCAGGTGATCAATATGGTATTCCTTAAAAACTAAAGACTCAAATTATTTTATGACTATAGTATTTAGACTCAAACTATTTTGTGCATATTATTTCCATTTTGTTGAAAATACATTTACATATGTATTATGCAACATCCTTATCTATTCTTAACTTAAGGAAATACATTTGATGCTTCCGCTTTTTTTATTAATTCAGCTTTATCAGCAAATAAATAAATGATAAGCGTCTGAATATATTTCTAATCTATATTTTTGCAATACTTAATGGGAATATGAAAAATTTTAACTATTATACTATTGACCTCTTCGGCCTAGTTGTAGCTAAGACGCTTGTCTTCTGACCTGGAGATTGCGGGTTCGATTCACACTGGAACCCAGATTTAAAAAGAAAATTATGGGCTGAGCACGTGAAACGAATAAATGAAGGAAAACAAAACAAATATACAGTGCAAATGTGAGTAAAAGAAAACGGGAAAATATAAAAAGTCAGAAAAATCGTATGAGAAGGTGTATGGACATAGAAAAGGCAAAAGATGTGTGTCACGATAGAAAAATCTGACGCTCTTTTCTTTCTACCTACCCAGATAGGGAGACTGCGAGATGGTATGTATGTATTTATTTTTTACTCCATTTTTTGTTTAAATTGTGTATTTTTATATTCCAGCCAGTCCCACTTCTGAGACAGAGTGTGATGGGCCCATACGCCCTGCACGCTCCCGTTCAGGGTCCGGGACTCTGCCTGCGCCCCTGCCACCTCCACCCCGAAGGCCAGCACGGCGTCCACGACCTAACCCCACAACCACGCACCCCGGAGGTGCTCGGTCTACCTCCAGCAGCCCCACCAGCTGTGAAATGGAAAACGAGACCAATGATCTGATCTCTTTCACCAGCCCCACCTCTGCAGGCAGCCAGCATATACAGCTTAAGGAGTATATTGACAATCTGCATAAGTATGTATTTTGTTTATTTTATTAATAATTTTTTTGATGTTTTCCTATTTTGTTAATCACTAACCGGAGACAGATCTTGATAAATTACGAGTACTTTGTAGCTTTTTTTAATCAGCTTACTACTACCTACTACTTTGTTTTAAACTCCATTTTAAACCTCATTTATTTCATTGTAAAGTTATTTGCACATTACAGGTTTCTCCAATTTATGCGATGGACAAAAAGTACACATATACAATAAGTTTTGCAACAATTTAGTTTTTTTTAATATTAGTATATATATATAGTATTATATACAGTAACCGTGCATCAACATGTGGAATGTTTTGGTGTTGCTAAGTAACTTGTATTTTGTGTTACAAGTGAGCCCATGAGTTTGTTAAATTTTCAAGATCTATCCATTCTCGATAAATCGAATTCTTCTTGTTCTATGTAAGCTATCTACCACTAATAATAAGTCTAAGTACTTATTCTGCTTCCAAATATGATTTAAACTTATAGTAATGTATGTTAAAATAACACCAGTTCACTTATCAACAAGCTTCAACTATCATATTGATGGAACAATTAAATCATACAACTTTTTCCCTTATAAAATATGTATTCCTCTGTTACGTATACCGACTGTATTTAAATACTACCTTGATCAAAAAGTTTTAGAACTTTATTCATAAAATCAAAAATACAAATTTATTCATCAAAATCGATATGGTCACCTTCAAAGTACTCTCCATCGACTGCAACGCACTTATGCCAGCGCTTGATCCAATCCTCGAAACACCGTTAGTACTCAATTTTTGGTATGTCCATCAGAGCCGTCTTCGATTTTTTCATGACATCCTCTCGGGTGCTGTAACGCGTTCCGCGAAGCGATTTTTTAAGTCGGTTGAACAGGAAAAAGTCGCAGGGAGCCAGAGCAGGTGGATTCGAAGGCTGCTGGATAGTATTAGTGTTGTTTTTGGTCAAAAACTCATGGAAATCATGTCTTTCGCAATTTCAACGCGGTCCTTTTTTTGCATGAAATTGGGGTCTTTCGGCACCAATTTTGCAGTGACACGTCTGAGGCCCAAATCATGAACCAAAATGTCTCGAGTGGATCCATAAGCGATGTTCAAGTCCTCTGCCAGCTCCCTGATGGTCAATTTGCGGTTTTCAGCCAACATTTCTTTGATTTTATCGATGTTTTCATCGGTTTTCGACTGCCACTGCGTTTGCCATCCTCAACCGACTCACAACCACTTCTGAAGCGTTCGTGTCACCGAAAAATACTTCTCCAACATTTCCAAGGTCTGCGGACCGTTAAATCCGTTTTTCACACAAAATTTAATGCAAACTCGTTGATGCACAGTTGATGCCATTTTCAAACTTGTAAAAAATCGAAAACACGCACAAATCTAGATGTACTCAGTACAGCGTAACTTTTACAAATGTCAAGCTATGACGCTGAAATTTGGAGGGAAGTGTCAATGATAGATGTGGTATCCTAACAAAAAAAAAAAGAATTCCAATTCACCCGGACTGACAGCGCCACACGATGGCCTGTCCTAAAACTTTTTGATCAAGGTAGTATGACATTTGTTTGCAATACTTAGAAGTATAAACGCTAAATCACCTTGATTCTGATTTTTTATTGTATATTTTTTTTGCAGATTAAATCGGCAAACAGAAAATTTGGCATTGGTTCCATTTGATAATGCAAAGTTAAGCCTGAGTGACTCTAATATGTTAAATTCTCCTTCTACACCTATACAAAATGTTATTCCGTATCCATCTTCAAATTCTACAAATCAGTTTGTTAATCCTCTTATAGCTTTCCCAAACAGCTCTCCTTATCTTCAATATCAGTGTTCTCTAAATAATGGCTCTTTTGTAAATACTCCAAATAATCTGTATCCAACATTAAACACATCCTCAAACGTGAATTACAATAGAACTTTTGCGCAACAAACAAATAGTCCAGGTTTTATATTCCAACCTCCGTATAATCAAGGATCTCCTCAGTTATATCCAAATCTTCAGTCTCAGAATCAGCCTCCTCAATTCCAACCGAATAATGTAGTGACTCCGCCTTCGAGAAATGTAAATATTGCCAATCAGCCAGTGCTTACACCAAATTCTTCTAGTTATCCTCAACTAAATGTGTTCAATACCAAAAATCAGACTGACAACTCTGTGAATACTTTGAGACAAGGAATAAAAACTTCTCCATCAGCACAGACCTTATCGAATACTTCCGATAATCTTATGAAAGATTCCAAAGACAAGATTTTCAAATCATCAACTATGCAAAATCTTGATACCAATATTGAAGCAAACAAATTCAACAATTCTAATGCATCATCCATGTGGGACACTTCTCAGCGATCTTCTGAAGGAAAAGATAATGTTTCTATTAGTAGAAGTATAAGAGCAAGTTCTGAAACATCATCGAGGAAATCAAAAGTAAGTGATTCTAAATACCTTGTTGTACTAACTTATCTTTAGGGACTATTCAGCAAGTGTTTCCGACTTTTAAATGTGTTTGAAATTTTCTTATTTCCCAGATATATATATTACGAATTGGTTTTGAGTTATCATTCCTACTCATATAATATTGTGTTGTGTAATTATGTGAACAGTTATCAAATTAAGCTGCAGTCATTGGGAACACTTGATGCATATTCAAAGATAAAATTATTTGAAATATTTCATAGCGTAGCACATTTATATCATATATTAAGATTTATAACTTTTAATCATTAATGTTCATTAAATACATTCCTTGTTTTTTTAATTACTGTCCATTTTTGAAAGAAATATATAGACAAACTAATTCAAGACATATGATGTACTCATCTAGGACATGAATTGGTTTACTTATTTTTTTCTGCCATTTATTATTTTCTATTTTTTTTCTTTGTCTACATGTACAAGGGGGTGGGCTGATGTCCTCGCGGCTGGGCTCGCCCTGTATTGATGGGGTGTATCTCGGCCGGGAGGAGGATGTTTTGAGATGAGCCCAAACCTTTTGATAGATTCTCATTTAAATGTATTTTCTGCTATTTATCTTGATATATACATGTATGTGCGATTTTGAAATGTATTTATATATGTACTTACTATGTTGCTATCAATAAACCTATACAGTGGTGCCTCGGGTTACGAACTTAATTCGTTCTTTGATTCCGTTTGCGAGCCGAAATGTTCGCAAACCGAAACAATTTTTCTTGGGACCCATAATCAGGGTTCATTTAATGCAAAATATATTTTATATATACTGTATATTACATATATATAAAAAGCAAAAAAAATTGTATCAAGAACAACGAACGCAAGGACAATATTCACAATGTGCACACCTGAGAACAACTAATGCGTAATTGCGTAATGCGCCATTACAACTAATTCGTGAGCCGAGGCATTGTACGCAGGTTGAGTCAAAATTTGTTCGGAAATTGTGTTCGTAAGCCCATTTGTTGGTGACCCGAGGTTTGACTATTTATTTAAATATTATTTATCTTCTATTACAGCTTCCACAAATTTATACGTTTTTCATAATATATATTATTATTTTTCTTCTGTTAATGTATGACTAATCTCTTTCAGTCATCAAGTAGAGATCCATTTTTATCTCCTGGTGGCAATTCATCTGACCTCATTGATCTTGGATCAAGTGGAAGGTGAGCATTATTTTATATTGTTTATCACAATGCAAACAACCCAATCAATATTATCAAAAATAACGATCTAAATGTTAAACCTCAACTGTAGATCAACAAATTAAAAACATTATTAGACCACATTAAAAAACAGTGGAAAAAATATTTATTTGACATTTAAAGGATTTCATATGTGTAATAATCCTATATGAATTTTGAGTTTCATGAAATATTTGTATCCACTTTGTGTTTTCCATGAAGAACAAAGTCTATTAAAAATTATATATGATTTAGTAGGTTAAACAATTTATGTTCCATTTTAAATTACCAGAAATTTAAATATCTTTATAAAGTTAAATTCATTATTTTCCAAGATTTTCACTTATTTTGGATTTCATGTTTATTTACCACTTTGGCATTGGTTTATTTATAAATGTGGATCGAATGCAAACTTTTGCTATAATAAATTATCTCAATTTGATACAAACGCTTGTCTGTAATGTTAATATGAAAGAGATATAAAACACTTCTGGTCTGCAGATGTTTGGTTTGTGGTTTAATGCATCACATTCATAAATACTGATATTCAAGAGTTTTATTGCCATTCATATTTGTTTATGTTGAAGGATATTTGTTGATTTTCCTATTATTTACATGTTTTGAAAATTATGAAATGAGCACTAATCACAATATGTGTACATGTAAATTATGTTGAAGGATATTTGTTTATGTTGAAGGATATTTGTTGATTCTCCTGTTATTTACATGTTTTGAAAATTATGAAATGAGCACTAATCATTACAAATGATCACTAATCACTAGATGTTTTGAAAATTATGAAATGAGCACTAATCATTACAAATGATCACTAATCACTACATGTTTTGAAAATTATGAAATGAGCACAATATGTGTACATGTAAATTATGAAATGAGCACTAATCACAATATGTGTACATGTAAATTTGATAATGCTTATTTTAATAATAAGTTATTTATATATTTTTTAATAAATGCATATATTTTGTTTAGCCTTATAAAAAGCATAGAATGATATCTTATCCCAATACTATAACATTACACGATTATCTTTAAATAAATCGTTTTGTAAATAGTAGTAATTTCTTCTGTTCAGTTTTTCTGAACACGGAATTTCAGACTGATGATACTTTTTATAATATTTTTGTGAAATTTAAATTATTGGTTTTTCCGTTGAATAATTATTTGATGTTTTATCGCACTTGGGTATTAAAATTCAACATAATAAAATATAGTCAACAATTCAGTGCTCTTAAAAAAAGGACAAATGTTTTATTGGCTATGTAAAAACTTATCAAGATGCAAATGACCAAAGAATATTGTCTTATTTTACATAAATATACGTAAATATTTTGCTTCAAAATGTTTCCTTTAGAAATGAATACTCATTTTTTATATAAAATTGTAAAATATAGTAAACATATATTTTAGCTTCGTCAGATCCAAGAAACAAATGAGCAGTATTTTAAGAATTATGTAAGAAAAACCTAAACTTTTTAAACCTTACAGAAGCGAGGCCTAGGTTTAAATACAAAGCTTTGTTTCTCTTTTGTGTTTTTCTTTTTGTAAAAATCTTTGTTTACCAAGAAATAAAAAAAAATCAATTTCAATTTAAGTAAGACTTATCATGTATGATACATTGGGTATTTATCATAAAAATTTCAATTTAAGTAAGACGTATCATATATGATACAGTGGGTATTTATCATAACAAAAATTTATATTTAAGTAAGATATATCATATATGATACTGTGGGTATTTATCATAACAAAATTTTCTATTTAAGTAAGACGTATCACATATGATACATTGGGTATTTATCATAACAAAAATTTCAATTTAAGTAAGACGTATCATATATGATACAGTGGGTATTTATCATAAAAAATAAAAAAAAGATGAAAATATAAATATTTGTTACCAAATTGTATTTATTTCAATATAAATTAAAGCAAGTAGGAATATATTACACACTGTGAACATATAAGAAAATACAATTTGTTTTAAAAAATCTCAACATTTTGAGAAGATAAAAAAAATTAACAGCTTTTGCCCCCAAAAAAACATAAACATTGCACTAATTGATTAGGTCGGTGAAAGTGTTTTCTTGTGGAAATGATACTGTGGGCCTGTACCATATAAATCCAGACTTTATCGAAATATATCATATATGATACCCGGCCCGGGGCTCAAAGAGGATAAGGCTCATCACAATAAAATAATTTCTTTAGTTAAAATACTAATAAGTGAATTTTTTTTCCAAATACTTTATTTTATTTCAATGAATCAAAGTTTTTTAATGTTGCTTTCAAAGGTTTTCATTTTTTGCTAGGAAATATTTTTTTTGGGGACATATAAAAAAAACAGAAAATGATGCTTGAGTTTGAGACTGTAGAGCATGATCGTAACAATTTAATTTATGTACAAATGTATGACAATATCTAAAATTGTTAACTGAATAATTTTTCACTTAAATGTGAAAAAAATCTTGACAATAGAACTTATATTGAAAAGTGACCGGGTTGTTTTACTTTACAAAAGCATTGTCAAATAGTTTGACAATGCTTTTACAATGATGATAATAATTTTACACAAAATTTTAATGGAAGCTCTTATTTTGATGTTATTCTTAATTTCAGCGCACCAAATTTCGGAAGTGTATTTGTGAGTGTTTTAGAAGCATTTGATCCTCTCTTGGCTGACGAGAGTTCTTGTGGTAAGATAAAATGTCATTAAATCACAACAGTTGAATTACTTTATTAGTTCTTAATGCATAGTCACTAATCATTTCAATGGATCCGTTTCAGAATACATGTCACGTAGTGAGTGCTGTAGCAGTGTTTATGAAGAATATGACCCTTTGGATTTCTTATATGGTGGCAGCGAATCATCCAAAGATACTCCTGTCTATTCTACAATAAACAAAAGGAACGGAGAATCCTTGCCTTCACCTCTTCCCTCTCCACCTCCTAAATCTTATCCACCTCCTATAGCTGTAAGGAAAAAATCTAATACAGTTAGTGTGAGTATTTCAACCATATAATTTTTAACCATTGAATAAGGATGGATTTACAACAGACTGACTAAACAAATTCACAGTGGAAATAGAGAAAAACAGAAAAATAGGATCGAACCAAGTGAATGAAATTTTGAAAGAATTGAAAAGTAAGGAATAAGAGAAACCGAAGGAACTGTATGAAAATATGTATAGATGTGGAGGAGGCGAAACAAATATGTTATGTTAAGAAAGTTTGGGGCCCTGTCCTCTCCGCCTACCTCTATAGGGAAATGGTGTGATGTTATGTATGTATAATCCTTAAAACCCATTGACCTATTTGGTATAAATATCTTGCAATAAATCATCTCATTTTTTTCAAAAAGGGTGCCAGTCTGGTTTTCATTTAAAACCTCTTTACCATATTTCTAGTTGGTTGGAAGATATTGCCATATGGTACTTAACCCGGCAGGTTGTATTGTATACAATGAAAGTGTAATACAATACAAAACCCACCTGGGAGTCTAATAGACTATCCAACATTATGATTCCTTACAATAAAAATACAAAGTATTCGTAATGGATTAAAGATTTGTCAAAAATAATATTGGTTATTTTATGGTGTTGACAAATTTTCCAGGGGAAAAATTGAAAAATGTAATCTAAAGATGCACATATGCCAACACAAATTTATTTTATGTGTGCTTATTTCATTGACTGTCTCATATGACATTTCTTGATATTTTTTATTTACATAATGGCATCACACCATTTCCCTGTCGGATTAGACAGGGAGGACAGAGCGCCATACTTTCCTAACTTGACATACATCCTTAGTCTCATACAATTTCTCTGACATTCTACTTTTCCTTCTTTCAGAATATCATTCACTTGATCCAACCATACTTTCCTTGGTCTTCCTCTCATACCCCTTCCACTCACATCTGCACTATGTATCTGTTTTGTTAGTCTTTCTTCATTCATTCGTTCTGCATACCCAAACCATCTCAACGTACTCTTATTCATCTTACTTAACACATCAGCCTTAAATTCACATTCATTCCGTATTATGTCATACATTGTCACTCCATGTGTTGATACTGTCCAGTCCAGTGTGTGTGTGTGTGTGTGTGTGTGTGTGTGTGTGTGTGTGTGTGTGTGCGTGTGCGTGTGTGTGTGTGTGTGTGTGTGTGTGTGTGTGTGTATGTGTGTATGTATGTATGTATACGTATATGTATGTAAGTACGTTTAATATAGGTACGTTTAATAGGAACTCTTGTGAGATATTAGACAAAACTTGATTAATGTCAACTATCTGATTAGTTATATGCTGGCTGATACATCCACTTTCCAATAAGAACTAAGTTTATTGATATATCCACTGTTGACAATGTTAAGTCATTTATATTATTATGCTGCTATTTCTTTATACTATGTTATACTTAAGAAATTTTAGCACGGTTCCTGTGACAGTTTACAAATTTGCCCCAATTGCCCTTGTAACGACGTTCAGTAATTTTAATTATTTTATCAACTTTAATATAAGCCTCAATTCTAATAAATAACAAGTTATTTAGGTAAATACGTTACATGAAACTGACAATAATGACAAATTAATACATCTTACAAATTAGCAAAAATGTGGCAGTTTGTTGAAATAACATTTGGTGACGTTTGTCATAAGTCACTACGTTAGTCTGCATTGACTAGAGATGGGGTATTCGATAATTGGATTTTCGATTTTTTTATACCTAAGATTAAATGTTTGTAATTAGTATTAATTCATAGTGGATCTTGGCCTATTTGAAGATAGATACAAATCATACAATACATTAGAAAGTCAGTATAATGATAAATAGGAATTAAAACGTCAGTTTAGAGAAAAACTACTTTTCGATTTATGAAAAACTATTCGATTTGTAAAAAAAAAACGATTTTACCCCATCCCTTTGAGACATGACGTTTCAAACATCACAGGAAACATTTTCCCAAGTATAGTCACGTATTATATAAAATTAAATATATTTTTTTTATCTTTTTAAATAATTTTTTTTGTTAAAAATAATTTTCAATAGCTAAAAATAGTTAATTTTTTTTCAGAGTAAACTTAATGAATGTATATCAATGTTGAAACAAAGAAAGTTTGAACCTGAGATGGTAGCGTTTTTGGATATGGTTAAAGATGTAAGATGTAAGTTAATTAAATATTGTTTCATATAAAATAAATGGATTTCCTAATAAGTAACTCTTTCAAATCTATTTGAAATTCTGACATATCTTAAATTCTAATTTTAAAAAAAGAATTCAATCCACAGGGTTGTCAAAGTGGGCACCCTGGAGCGCCGCAATTAATTGCCTGGGGTGCCGTGGGATATTTAAAAGATGGAGGAAGAGAATCTGATTAAGTTGTCTTGTGATAGTACATTAAAAAAAAATGTCTGTATAGAACTGATTGAATTTTGGTTAACAGCAACGGATGAATATTCTTAATAAGTGCTAAAGCTCAGCCAATCCTGCTTCTGTTTGCAGCAGCTTTCCTTTGTGAATCTAGCTTTTCTGCGCTAACTATAATGAAAAGCAAATATTGCTCGAATCTCAACTTGGAACTGGAAATTAGGGTAGCCGTATTTAGTTTGATTCCAAGATTTTAGAAACTGTGGTGAACATCAGACTCACTGTGAAAAAATCTTTAAACACTAAGGTCACCATGAAATGAAAAAGTTTGTAAACCACCGCTTTAGGGAATAGTCTTGACATGACCACTAAGGAAAGTCATTATTTTTTTTTTATTAATTTGCAGTTGATGTTACAGTAAAACAAATTCAGGTGAAATAAAATTTGAAAGTTTATCTACCAAACCAGAAAATCGCACTTTAAAATGTTCAATATTATTAAATATAAATTTTTTGCAACAACCTAAGAATTTTAAATATTTTTATTTCAGCTGCGTATATTTACTCTGATTCCGAAACAAATCCCGGTTATGTAATCGCTTCAAAATCAGAAGGTCGATACCCAGCTGGAACGAGTATCAAGCTATTGGTATACCACGACAGACCTGTGAATCCCATCACATTCACTTGCGACGGTAATTTATACATTTATATGCAAATAGAATTTTCTGGTACATGTCTTAAGCGCTTTGTTTATACACCAAATGATTTCATGGAATTATATCAATCTCTTATCATATCAATCCCTTCCAGACAAAATGTGGTCACTTACATTTGTATTTGTAGAGTAAACAAAAAAGACAGAGAGGACAGAGTGCCAGACTTTTCTATCTTGACACACGTCCTTAGCGTCTTCCATTATTCAACAGATTTTTTTCTATTTTAAAAACTTTTCTTTTACTTAATTATAAACTTTTGTTTACTACCAGTTATTTCTAAAGAAAATTGACCTCTGACTTTCCTTCTTTTCGGTAGTCTGCCTAATAATGCAACAATTCTTTGTTCATCCATAATTTTAAAATAATCATACCGCTATTTTCTTCTTTGCCAGCCCTTCTTACAATGTGTTTAGCTTTATGTATCCTATCTCTGAGGCATTCCCTGAAATAAATTATAAGATGTTTAATTTAGGTGATAGTATTAACTAGATTTGATTCCATAGAGAAAAATATGCCATCATTATCAATTCCATTTTATTTTTTTTACATTTTTTAGTTGAAAACTTTTTTAATAATTTCAAGGTGTATTTGAGTGGTTATCATTAATTATTTTTCAATAATTTATTTCAGTTGAATCTACCGTAGAGCATGTAATCCTACACGTTGTGTGTGAATTAGAAGGAGAAATTAAGGACGACATATCAGTTTACACTCTGAGGGTGAGTTTCTAAAAATATTTTTTTTTTAATTTTATTTCATTGTGATGCTGAATTTCTTATTTAATATTTGATTTTGTTTAAGGTATGGGGAATGAGTGAATACCTCACACCTGGCAGCTCATTATTTGAATACGACTATGTGCGACAATGTGTCAGGCTGGAGAAGGACATCCTCTTGTGTCTTCAGTCCACTCGAGACACGAGCTTAGCAAGAACTGTGAGAGATGATACCAGAGACAATCTTCTCACTATAGAAGAGATATTGCCTAACCAAGGAGCCACTCCGCCCATATCTGGTCGAAACTTATTCATTCTTTTAGGTAATCCTTTTATATGTTATTTGCAAAAGAGCCTTCAAATTCCAATTTTGACAGCAAGGATGAAAAATATTATAATTAACTGTGAAAGCAGAACATATGTTTTATCTAAATAACTAACTTTTGATTCAAATAATTATTTACAAAAAATCATATATTTTTCAACTGCTTTACATGTTAGTTAAAATGTTGCAGTTTGCCATTCGTCCCGTCTTCTTTCTTTTTTTCTTAGCTAATCACTTATTACACGCTAAAAAACATCTGATATCCTCATGACCGGGCTCGCCCTCTATTGGTGAGGGTGTATCTTAACTGAGGGGATGTTATGAGATGAGCCAAGAGTTTTCGATAGCTTATCTTTTAAATGTATTTTCTTTGACGTTATCTTGAAATATAAATGTAATTTCAGGATATACGAGTATGTATACAATATGTTGCTAAAATGAACCTATATTTATTTATTATTATTAAAATGTTCCAACTGCAAAACAAGTGTGTTCATTTTTAATATAAAATTGAATTTAACATTTTCTTTCTTAACTTATTAGAATTTTTCAACAAATTACAAAAATTATATATTTTGTTTTTCAAATTACTTGCAATATTTTTTTAATCCTCAATACTTTGAATTGTATTTTTGTAAAAAAAAAAACAAAAACAATTTATAGGAATTCAATATCAAGTTTATTTATATAATTTAAAAATAATTTCTCCATACTTTATTGATTGAAACCCATTGAAAATATTATGAGTGATAAATATTGAAATTAGGAAATGAGAAATTCATGTTGAATGTAGTTATTCTAGTTAAGAGCTGTTTTATCACTCACAAGGGCTTGACGAATCTGATGCGCATCCTATACTAAACACCTTGTGCTGCAATAAGAAGAATCGCACTCTTGGCCTAACAAGGTATGACATGGAGTGCCGGTCTGTGGCCTAACCTGGATAGAGAAATTTTATTCTAGTTAAGAGCTGTGCTGTTTTATCACTCACAAGGGCTTGACAAATCTGATGCGCATCCTATACTAAACACCTTGTGCTGCAATAAGAAGAATCACACTCTTGGCCTAACAAGGTATGACATGGAGTGCCGGTATGTGGCCTAACCTGGATAGAGAAATTTTATGTCGTCCCTGTATTCCTGATGGAATGTAGAGGGTGGTGATGATTGTTATTATGTATGCATACATATTATTTTCATTCCATTTACATAACTTAATTGCACATTCCAGAAACATTGGAACGGGAGTTGGCTCGCCTCTCATCCTGGGTATCAGAATCAGGCTGCGGTCGATCTGGCTCTGCCGCCCAAGCTGTGAAGGCAATTTGTGCCCTGCTCGGGGGAGTGGAGACCATGCAGATATCCAATTCCTTGGCTGCACTTGTCAGTGCTTGTGCACAAGTAATTTATTTTTTTATTTTACTAATATTCAAGTATAATTGTGAGAATATGTTTAACCTTCGATCGAGCTGAACAGTTACTGCCACCAAGATTTTCCACACTTCTGTGATCATCATATAATGCAACTGATTTAGCATATTTTATCAAATGTACAGTAAAAGTCCATTAATTAGAATAAAGATAATTCGATTTTTTTTACGCAATTCACAGATTCAAGTAGTAAGAAAAACTGATGTATCGTGTACCAGGGAATGGTTAAATTTTCGGGCTTTGGATATATTATTAGGGTTCTGCTTATCTTTTCCCTGTATTTATTTAGTATATATTATCTCCAACCCTAGATGCTACCAATGTATGTATATCAATCTTTCAAAATAAAATTATTCCTAACTCAATTCACTTCCTTTTCAAGCGGCGCCCGGTCGCTTGACGGAATTGGTCGCTCGACCTTGTGCAGCCCCAAGCTGGAGTTTCGGATTACAACAACTGATTCTGTTTCGTTTTAACCATTACTTTTATGGTTATTAGTCCTTGACCTAGGTCACCGTGCCTAAACGTCAACAGAATATATAAGGTTTACAATTCACTCAAATGTATACATAAAGCAACACCTTGGAGGGTTTTCTATTTTATACGATTACTTCTATTGGCCAGCTCAGATCGGTAGAAATATAGCAAGATTCTAGAAGATTTCCGGGTCGATGGATAGGAATTGTCGGTAGTCAGCGCTTGGAAAGGTAAAACATACAATGAAACACATATTTGCTGATAATTAGTTATTTATTTGATCTTGACTAGCTGATAGCTTTCAGATCACTTAAATTGAGCAGACCAATATTCTGCTACCCCGCTATCCTTTCAGAAGGAGAGGCAGACTAAGTAATTTATTAGAGGGGATAGTCCACAATAGTTTGTGGCGGATCTGTGTCAACTGGATCCACCCACAGGGTGCCTAATAAAATATCAATTTACTTAGATATCACCAAGACGGGACAAGCAAAACAAATAATCAAAGTCACCTTACTTCAATTCCAATTGACACACTGTCCTCTCAATGTTCAGCGCTAGGCGTATGACACGGGTAGACTCCTATAGGCCTCTGAGGCCTTATGCCGCAATTGCAGGATCCTCGAAGTGAAGAACTAGCCGTCGTGTAAATAGGGGCTGTGCACTAGCACCGTCCTCAAGGCGTGAACCGACGGGATAACTCGAGTGGAGAGTGGAGGTAGTCTCTCCTGGACCGGGGCGGGAGACTTCTGGACTCACCGCGCACTCCAAGCTTCGTCAGAACAACTTGACTCAGCGAATCGTAAAGTCAGACGTCAATGTCAATATCGTCCTTTAGATGGAGTATCGATAGTTGAATCAGTAACTCTCATTGAGTTGAAGTGAACACTTTAGTTTAAAGAAATACTTTAAAGTATTTGGAAATAATTTCGACAATCAATGCTAAGTACAATAGCTTTTGACTGGTAGAACACTTCTACCAAGAATGCCGAGAAGCACGCTCTACCGTAATTTATATGGTGAGACTCTGACGTCAGAGGCGCCTGAATTCTCTGATTACGTTTGAAAAATCGGTTTCTTTGCATGATATAACGTTTAACGGTCTTCACACAAGGCAGTCCTTGTTTCAAGCACTGCATAGTTATTTGCCACATACCGTTCCCAGCGATAAAAGAAAGACGATTCCGAAATAAAACTCAACCGTCCTTTGGGTAGATTAAAGCTGGATTGGTTATGGGCCCATTAACTTTGATGGTTAAGAATGTCATACCATTATTTCATAATGAAATCCGTTGACAACTCACGTTTGATTGCGTTTGTGAGCCAGAAAAGAAACGGTTGGACGATAAATATCAAGTGGTTATAATTACCACATGGAATTCCTATGGGAATTGTTCTGCCAAAATAACATATCCTAACAATATTTCAAGATCTTTTATCTTTAAATATGGGAAAGCTTGCGGATAAAATAATAAAACTATACAAGATGAATATAATAAAAATAATATTTGAGCATTTTTTGTAACTGTTATTTTTAACCTTTCTACAAAATAGCAAATTTTCTTTTATGAAATTATAATTCTGAAATGTTATTCAAGTAGCGCGAACTTTGATTATTATCGGAAGTATGGGGTTTTTAGTATTCTTTTTATATATAATATTATGTATTTTTTATTTACCTTTAATAATTTCACATCTGTGTAAATTTCTTTGATATAAACTTTTCAATCGTAGTTTTTAATATCGTAATTAAATGCACAACCAAATAGAAACCAATGACATCATCATATTTATATTATGCGTACAAACAAATTTAATCTGTGTAAAAAGTAACAATACGCACTGGTTGCCCATAAAAAATAATATGTATTTTTAGTTTTTATTACCTTTAAATATTTTACCAAGCGGAAATATGTTGACAAATTTTACTTGACTTACATTTTTTTTAAATAAGATAAAATGGCCGAGATATTCCCAGTCGTCGGAAAGTACCCCGCAAATAAAAAAAAAATTAGTGATCGTGTAATTCGTAATCTGATTTTTTTTTACGAAATTCGGTCTTGTGAATTTTTTCGAATTAACGGGCTTTTACTGTAGTACTTTATTTGAGTGAAGTAAAATTACTAGTTCTTGGAAATAATTAGAAAATCAAAACCGCCGACATGATTAAAGTCATAGGAAATTGAAAAAGCACTTTCTCAATCTGTTCTACACAAAGTACCAGCAAAACACAGCAGGATTGCCAACATAAAAAGGCTCGACAAGGTGATTTACAGTTGTTGTTTAAAATATTGCATTAGTTTTTTTCAGATGGATTAATGAATCATTAATTTTAATTTATGGTCAAAGTGAAAACATTTACGTAATTGAAAAAATTATTATTGTTTGGTATAATTTTTCAGTCTCAACCGGATTCAAATATTTTGAAACCAGAAATAGTCACAGAAACTGGTGACTACTGCTCAGTGACTCTTCGCCATACTACAATTAAAGATACCATAGGCCTACATTGTCAGAGGTTACGAGAAGCAGTTAAAGCATTCATCTCAATTTATTGCAAATCAAACAGAGTGGATTTCCAAGTTCTCGATAGTCAGTACTCGCTGCCAAATGAAAATGAAAGTATGTTAAAAAAAAATTGGTTTAATATTTAATTTTTATAAGTGTTTCTGTATTAAACATCATTTATGATAAATAATTCACTTTACTAGGTTTGTCAAAAAGTTTTGAAAGCGGAAATGAAAATACATTTTTTTTTGGGGGAAATCACTTTTATTGCTCAGTATAGTCTCCCATTAGATCAATACACTTGGTCCGACGATCTTCCAACTTTGTTGTCCCATCACGGAAGTGACTTTCTAGAAGGCCTGCAAAATACTCCTCTACGACGGCTATAACCTCTTCGTTTGATGAAAAATGCTTTCCACGAAGGAATTTTTTGAGGTGTGAGAACAGCCAGAAGTCAGAGGGAGCTAAATCTGGCGAATAGGGTGGATGCTGCAACAATTTGTACCCCAATTCACTGATTTTCGCGATGGTTTTTTGAGCTGTGTGAGCAGGTGCATTGTCTTGATGAAAAATGATTTTTTTCTTCTGCAAACCGGGTCTTTTTTCACAATTTTTTTCATCCAACTGGTCCAAAAGGTCACAATAATAATCAGAGTTGATTGTCTTACCAGTTTGGAGATAATCTATCAATAAAATTCCTTTTGCATCCCAAAAAACTGACGCTAACACCTTCTTGGCCGATTTCTGGACACGAACTCGCTTCGGAGCCAAAGTGCCTGGTTCACACCACTCCTTAGCCTCTTGTTTTGATTCAGGATCATGGTGGTAGACCCAAGTCTCATCCATAGTAATGAATCGACGCAGAAAATCCTTTTTATCCTTTCGAAATTGCTCCAAATGTTGCTCAGAAAGTCGAATTCGAACCTGTTTTTGTTGCATTGTTAGCAAATGCGACACCCATTGTGCACACAGTTTTTTGAAACCCAAAACTTCAGCCAAAATATGCCATGTTGTTCCATGTGAGATGCCTATGGTGTCAGCTATCACATCCACAGTCGATCGATGATCTTCCAAAACCATATCCTGTATTTTCGCTATGATTTCTGGTGTTGATGCACTTTTTGGACGTCCTGAGCGTGGATCGTCTTCAACGCTTGTACGGCCACGCTTAAACTCCAAAACCCATCGGTGAATGGTTGGAAATGAAGGAGAAGACTCCTTTAATACTTTCACCATCTTTGCATGGATCTCAGTAGCCGATAAACCTTCCAAAACAAAGAATTTAATCACTGCACGATATTCGATGTTTTTCCATTGTTAAAAAATACACTGACATGTCAACTTCAAATGGCTTGTAAACAAAGAATGAATTGACAGATTGAAATGAAATTTTGAGTACGTTCTTATGAAAGATGAAATATTAAAATGGCGTAGAAATTTTGGTTTTCTACTGCTCCATAGATGTCGCTTTCAAAACTTTTTGACTAACCTATTAAAAGCATGTGTATGAGAAACGGGAGAATAAGCATGACAAGTTGAACATATGTAGATGTATCGGACGTATGCCGTCACCCTTGTGTGTGTATGTGGTATGATGAGACAGACAAGGTTGTGTGTAGATCTGGAGGGAAATTACCCCCTTTTTGAACTCTAATAATATAAACTTCATGTATGTCATGAAGCTATGCCGTTTTGCTCATAGTAATGTGTTGTTTATTTATGTCTAAAAACTGTGTGAAATGTATATGATTCATATGTAAATCTATGTAAATCTATATTATGTAAGCAAACACTGTAAATATTTCTATCTGTTTGAATCCGAATGAGCTCGCGACCGCGCAGAAAAATGTGCAGCGGCCGGGCCATCGTGACCAAGGCAAAAAGCGGTCAGTTTAATCGGCCCCCCGAGCCCCGAACGTGGGTTAACCTAGCGGGCAACGGGCGCTTACTCTGACTGACTTTCCGCTAATATAGAGCCCCAAATTATAGCAAAATATACTACTTCTACTACTTCTCTTCAATCGTCTGACTACGTTTCATTTCTCAACCTTCTCCAAGTTCTACAGAGGAATCTCTCTCGATCATCTTCGTTTTCGCCGGAATTATCGTCCCGAGTCCGCCCCTGGCACCGTCTGGACAGCGCTCTGAACACGCCGGAACAAGCTCCGCCCACAAGCACAGAGGCGCATTCGACGCAAGAATATTTCGCCGAAAATTAATTCATTAATTTTTGGTGATTTACGCTTGACCAGTCCACAGAATTGTGTGGACTAGCCGAAGCTGAGAACCTTCTCCGGCTGCAGCGTGCCCTGAAGGGGCGCGCACGAGAGGTAGTATCCGCTCTGTTGGTGGATCCAAGGAGCGTGGGGGAAATCATCCGCACACTGGAGATGCGCTTTGGCCACCCGGAGGTGATCGTAGCCACGATGCTGGACAGAGTGCGGCGACTGCCACGCCTGACCGACAGCAACTCCATGGAAGCCATCGTGGAGTTCGCGATCGCAATTCGCAATGTTGTCGCTACGGTAAAAGGTGTGGAAGGACAATACCTCACGTCACCGCAACTCCTGACAGAGATGGTGACCAAGTTGCCCTTGACCATCCAGTTCGTCTGGACCCAGTCGCGGGTCAGACAGCCGAAAGCCACCGTGGACGACCTGGCCACCTGGCTGATGGAAATAGGCAACGCGGCCACCCATGCCGGAACAATAGACACGCAGGCGTCCCTAAGAGCGCAGAAACCCCGACGGGAAGGCAACGCGCTGCCCCAGTCGACAGAGAGGCTCGGTCGCAATGGCGCAAGATGTGCGCTATGTCACGACGAGCACAAGCTATCGACGTGTCCAACCTACCGAGAAAAGAGCGTGGACGAGCGCTGGGAGTGCAGAAAGGCGTTGGGAGTATGCCCCAACTGCCTAGAGTCCAAGCACCTGGCTGTTGACTGCAGGAAGCAGCGATGCGGCGTGGATAGTTGCCGACGACCGCACCACCGTACACTGCATCAGGAAAGGACCGGAGCCGGCCCAGCAACAGCACATACAGTCGCCACCATTCGCACATCGGACCCGTCACCGGTACTCTTGAAAGTCGTACCCGTGACGGTGTCAGGACCGCAAGGGCAACTGGAGGTGCACGCTCTCTTGGACGAAGGGTCAGCAGTGACCCTGATCGACGCAGCCGTGGCAGACAGGATTGGCGCTGAAGGTCCCGTTTGTGGCCTTCGGATAGACGGCCCAAACCGGATGGGTGCCACAGATAAGACGTCGCGACGGATCAGCATCCAAATAAGGGGACGATGGACCGGGGTAACACACAGCGTATCGGGGTATACGATGAAGAAATTGGACCCCCCTAAGCAGCTCGTTCAAGCCCCATACGCCAGCCCAGAGCCGGTGCGAGAGATCAGGCCCGAAATGATCATCGGCCAAGACAACGCGCACCTGATCGTATCGCAAGAGGTACGAGGGCATACGAATGGATGCGTTACCTCCCGCACCGCACTGGGGTGGGTTACCCACGGGGGGAGGCACTCACCCATGGAAAGACAGACAACCATGAAGGAGGGCACTGTCGGGGCACTAAAGTTCGCGACACTGGGAATGGACGCGGGATGCCGGGCAAAGAAAGCCCAAATGTCCAAGAAACGTCGCCCAAAACGAGGAAAGGGCGACAACGCGTTACCGCAAGAAGAGCAGCGCGACGAGAATCAGCGGATGAGCCCGGATGCAGAGAGGCGCGGAGAAAGCGCGCAACCCTCATCGACACATCACGCTGAGAAAGATGACGTCGTCGCCACGCCAAGAAAGTGCGAGACGTTCGCAAACGGAGAGGCGGCGCGACACTGCTCGCCGGACTCGGTGGCGGATACACCGCACGAGCCTGGGAAGTTGCGGGCCGAAAAGTTGCGGCCTACGCCGGACAGCGGCCCATTAGAAGCGAAAGCGACACATGCCACTGGCGCGAACCGACATTGCGTAAGTTGGCTCACGCAAAACCGACAGAGGGGAACGCGTCGCCACAGGACGAGCAGCGCGCCGAAGACGGGCCAAAGTGCCAGGATACGGCGAGGCGCAACGACCATGCGCGACCTGCGTCGATCCATCGCACCAAAAGGGATGACGTCGTCGCAACGCCAAGAATGTGTGGGGCTGGCATGGACCATCATGCAGATCGCCAACCGGTGGATGTCGAGCGGTCAGAGGCGGCGCATCCAGGAAGACAAGACGACCCACCACTAGACCAGGGATACACGGAGGCCGGGCGCATCGCATCCAGAGGATGCACGCCTCACCTTCCCCCAGCACAGGACATCGCGCGAGTCAATGACTGACTTGCGCACCAAGCAGACAGATCTACACACCTGCCAAGAACTCGGCGTACCACATACACGGATAAACAAGGCGATGATCACGGCTGGCACCCTACCACGAGACCGGGAGACCACGCCGGGAGGATATTAACCTCTGCGAGGTGACAACGCACACGTCCTTGCCCATTGAGATGTTGCTCCGAGGATGACTATACGGAGGCAACATCGAGGGGAGTGTATCGGACGTATGCCGTCACCCTTGTGTGTGTATGTGGTATGATGAGACAGACAAGGTTGTGTGTAGATCTGGAGGGAAATTACCCCCTTTTTGAACTCTAATAATATAAACTTCATGTATGTCATGAAGCTATGCCGTTTTGCTCATAGTAATGTGTTGTTTATTTATGTCTAAAAACTGTGTGAAATGTATATGATTCATATGTAAATCTATGTAAATCTATATTATGTAAGCAAACACTGTAAATATTTCTATCTGTTTGAATCCGAATGAGCTCGCGACCGCGCAGAAAAATGTGCAGCGGCCGGGCCATCGTGACCAAGGCAAAAAGCGATCAGTTTAATCGGCCCCCCGAGCCCCGAACGTGGGTTAACCTAGCGGGCAACGGGCGCTTACTCTGACTGACTTTCCGCTAATATAGAGCCCCAAATTATAGCAAAATATACTACTTCTACTACTTCTCTTCAATCGTCTGACTACGTTTCATTTCTCAACCTTCTCCAAGTTCTACAGAGGAATCTCTCTCGATCATCTTCGTTTTCGCCGGAATTATCGTCCCGAGTCCGCCCCTGGCACCGTCTGGACAGCGCTCTGAACACGCCGGAACAAGCTCCGCCCACAAGCACAGAGGCGCATTCGACGCAAGAATATTTCGCCGAAAATTAATTCATTAATTTTTGGTGATTTACGCTTGACTCCGCGAATTGGATTCTTCAGGCACTGCAGCAACCAACGCCCTATCTACAGTCTTTGTACCTGTCTGGTACAGTAGATGAGGCAAAAGGTGTATACATGGATAGAAAGATATGAAGATCTTTTCTTTCAGCTTACCCTAAAAAGGATAAAGCTTAATGAACAAATATGTGCAAATATCTTGTGTCTTAGCTCCCTTTTTTTTTAATCATCCTTATGGATTTTCTACTTTGTGAAAATCCATGGAGGGCATAGTGGGTCTCCCAATGCTGAAAAAATTTAGAAACTATGGGAGTTAAGAGAAGCTGGACAACTTGAATATGCGAATGATAACACCTTGTTCGGAGTCTCTGTGAGTGATTAACGTGTTCCCCGCGGGGAGCACAAACGCCTGTGATCTGACGACAATCCAAGTTTCAAATCACAAATACTTAAAAAAAATGACACAAAACCGGAATAAAAATTTAACTAAAATTTAAAATAATCTTTATTCTAGCGACATCTCTGAAAACCTTGTCAAATAACATATTAGTTTATGAGATATTGTTGAATAAACAGAGCGCCGAATTTTTTTGGTTTCTCAATATTTCCAGCATTAACGACCTGTCTCGCGGATCGACTCCTGCGATGAGTCTCTCTTACGTAAATAAACATTACTAAGTCTCTCTTACGTAAATAAACATTACTAGTGCTCTATGCATTTGATTGGGTGTGTCATGAAGCATTGATTTGATCGTAGCATTCCTTTGTATATTTTACGTAATGTTACGTTTATCTCCTTTATTTAATGAGTCTCCTTAAGAGTAATGACTATTATTTATTATCAGAAAATTACTTTAGTGTCATGTTTACTTGGTGTTGTAATCAAATATCAGTGGTTCTAAACAAAATATGTGTTTAAACTTAGAAATTAAAAAACGATGAAATTGTGCCGCGCACAGGATTCGTGGAATTTGATTTTTAACGCGGTGAACAGGTTAAATGTGTGCAACACACGCCTTTCAAGGAATTCTTTCCATCTTAATCTGCATTTAAATGTAGAAAATAGCACAAATTCCTGATGAGTTGATTAGGTGCTGTCAATGGTGTCTTTAACAATATGAAGGCCATATGCAACACCTGAATTGGTCTCAAAATTGTATCTGCTATTTGTTACCTATTTTATTATAGCATTCCTATTTTATTATAGCTCTGAATCTTGGCAAATTACCAAGACCCAAGAGAAAAAACTTATGAGTTTTGAGAACAGATGGAAGATTTAAGATGATGGGTGTCGGGTGATATTACCATGTGACAAATAAGACGGTTAATTTTCAAATGCAGCAGCACCCTATAATCACTGCAATAAGGGCGAGGCACTGGAGGTGATTCGGTCACGTATTAAAGATGCTGTTTGATATCAGGTCAAAAGCTACAGTGTTTTAATGTCCACAAGAAACTCAATGAATTGCTTATCTTACACCATGTACTGGTGTTACAGTAGGGAGATTCACAGTCTCTGCCTAAAGGATTTGGAGTGTCAGGCTGTGGACCAATCTGAATGGACACATTTTATGGTATCCTTGGGTTCCTAATGGAACATATAGAGTAATTATGACATCAATATCCATTTAAAAAATGTAATCTAATTCCTTAAACAAATAAATGATTTTTTGTAACTAATGTATAAACAATTATTTTAGAATCCATTTTGTTGCCATCAATTAAGGAATCAGCCTTATTCTATGTGGAAGCAGTTCATAGAGCACCTGTGAACTGGAATCATGATGAATTCATTATTCATGCACAAATATACCATGGGACACGCGCTCTCAAAGGATTCCAGTCCACACATGCTTGTCCAAGTGAAACAAATGGCTTTTACCCACGGATTATTTTCGAAACTTGGTAATAATTTTTTTTTACATTTTTCAATCTTAATTAGTTAAGGAGAGGTGATTTGATGGAATTAAATGAAAATGCAAAACTTTATGACATCAGTTTCAGTTTATCCATTTATTACATTTTTTTTGATTGATCGGATTTGCAAGGAAAGAACTTAGTTTTTCTTTTGATTGATTTTTGTTTTAATTTACTTTGTCCAAAACAGATATGTTATAAAAGTGTGTAAACACTTTAAATTAGTGATATTCAAACTGGGTTCCTTTGGAACATTTTCAAATGTCCCGTGATTTTTTGATAAAATTTTATATATAAGTTTTTTGTTATATTATTTTATAACACATTTATTCAATTTTTTGCTTTTTTTAAATTTCAATACGACGAACGATCTGATGAAGGAAGAAAATGGAATGATTAATATGGGTTAGCTGGTACTCCATCCTCGTTCAACCGCTCCTCTATTTCATTTACAACAGGGGAAACGGGGCAATGTGCACTGGCAGCGCTGAATCTTATTTGAGAGTAATCCGTAAATGTAATGTGATGAAATTGGTAAATATTTGTGTGAGGATTTGACGGTTATAGGACAATTTATTTTTTTATTAATTTGTTTTATGTTATATTTTAACATATCCGAGAGACCAAGATACGGGTTTTTGATGTTTATGACAGTGCACAATCCAAATGCTTGCCGCACCACAAAAGTTAAAAATTTTGAACGATACAAATATTAAAAAATTAAATATAATTAGCTAAAAAATGACAATTTCGATTAAAACTAAATCCAACTGTAAATGTTCATTTTAAAACGCCTTGAAGTATAAAGACATGTCTGTGATGCATTTTTTGTACTAGGGTTCCAAAGAATGAATGAATTAATGTTTAAAGCATGGGATTTCAAACGTTTTCTGCAAGAAATCTGAAGACTTGATCCGTTTTTTTTTCTCTGTACTTCAACATTTTTATTAAAATATATATTTAGGAGATTTATAGATGCATTAGAATTGTGATGCTGGAGAATGCTGTTTTACATTAATGACTCCATTCATGACAAGGCAAATTAATGCCTTCATTCTCAATGAACTGAGAATCACCGACAGATTGTGGACAATATGCCTATGACGAGTCCTCCGACTCTTTGGACACATTGCTCGTGGCCAAGGAGACAGTTAGGAGAGACTTGTGGTCACTGGTAGTGTGAAAAAATGACGCACAGGAGTAATGGACTAACTTAGTGAGAGACAACAGGACTACCCTTAACAACTGCTCATCCAACCGCAGAATGCAGAGATGGATGAGTTGGAGTCATCAAGGGCTTTCATGGGAATCATGATGCTCAGTCATGAGTGATACAACAGAGCGATCTTCTTCTTCTAAGTGTCATGTCGGGTCCCCCCAACATTGAATATCACTTGAGAGGAGATACTTTGTCCCCGGCAGCCCGAAAAAGATCTCCAACGCCCCTTATGCCAGTCCAATGACATATATTGCGGAGCCAGGAGATTTGCCTCCTGCCAACACCTCTTCTATTTTGGCCTTCTATTTTGCCTTGGATGATCAGGTGCAGTAATTTGTACTTTGCTCCTCTAAGTACATGACCCAAGTAGGACACCTTTCGGATTTTAATATTAGTCAGCAACAGAATGATCATAAAAACTAATACATACTAGATTATATTGACAATTTTTATCAAATTTTAGGTTAAATCTGGATGAAAACAGTATTGCTAATTTACCTAAGGAATCACGTTTAGTTTTAACATTGACTGGCCGAATACTAGCAACTCCGGACAATGCAAATGGGCCGTCAACTGCAGAAAAAGACAAAGCCGCTGAGGCAAATCAAAAAGAATCTCCGGAGAAGCAGGATGATGACGAGGAAAGCTCTAGTCAAGTTCATGTGCAGCAGGAAGAGTTGGGGTGGACAGCCATTCAGCTTTTCGATTTTGAAGGGTAAGTTTGATGACCATATATTTCAAATAATAAAACTTTTCGCTGTTGCTTTCCAAAGTGCGGAGTGCAAATATGAATGGAAAATCAGCTTAACATTCATGAAGGTCAAAAGACTTAACAATATGGGAATAAAGGGAATAGCAACATGGGAATAGCAATACGGGAATAGCAGTATGGGAATAGCAATAAGGGAATAGCAATATGGGAATAGCAATATGGGTCGAAAGACTTAGCAATATGGGAATAACTCAGTCATGATTACTATTTGTTTTAATTTTAGTCACATTTCTTCTTATTTAAATATCAGTATCTAATACATATTCATGATCAATAGTTGGAATAGACAAAGAGGAGAAAGCCCCAAGCTTTCCTATCATGACACGCATCTTTCGCCTCTTCTACAGCCATACACTTTCTCCTACGATTTCTCCAACTTTTTACGTTTCGTTCTATCAAAATATTCACTTCATCCAACCATACTTTCCTTGGTCCTCCTCTATCACGCCTTCCACTCACATTTGCACTGTACGGATATATTTGTTTTGTTAGTCTTTCTTCATTCATTCGTTCTACATGCCCAAACCATCTCAGAATGCTCTTAATTTTATAAAATTTTAATAAAATTATGTGGGATACTCTTTTGAGTGTATTTACGAGGCATATCCAGAAAGTAAGTGTACTGAATTTTTGTAGGTTACAATTTTTTTTATTTAAACAAAAAAATTACGTGGTTACCGTAGTACATATGTAAGCTATTTTTCTACATAGTCGCCATTCCTCTCAATGCAGGTGGTGAAGCGGGGTATCAACTTTTTGATGCCTTCCTCGAAGTAGTTTCCCGCCAACCCCTCCGTCCACTTCTCCACCTCCTTTACCTCCTCGTCGGTTGAAAACCTTTTTCCACCTATGTGCAGCTTCAGGGAGGTAAAGAGATAGTAATCTGAAGGTGCTAGGTCAGGGGAATGCGCGGGATGGTTCAGGACATCCCATTTAAACGAGGCGAGCAGTTCCTTCGTGGCGTTGGCCGTGTGTGGTCTGGCATTTTCGTGCAGCAGGCAGACTCCCTTTGTCAGCATGCCTCTCCTCTTGTTCTGAATCGCCCTCCGCAATTTTTTTAGGGTCTCACAGTATCTTGCAGAGTTGATGGTCTCCCCTTGAGGCATATATTCAATTAAAATTATGCCTTGACAGTCCCAAAACACGGATGCCATGATTTTCTTGGCTGAAATTGTGGTTTTGAACTTTTTGGCGGAGGGTGAAGAGGTGTGACGCCACTGTTGAGACTGCCTTTTGGTTTCAGGCGTGTAGTGTGCAACCCAAGTTTCATCTCCAGTAACGATGGAGCGGAGAAATTCATCTCCATGGAGTTTGCAGCACCTCAAAAACTCTTGCCCGGCCTCCACTCGATTCAACTTGTGCTGGTCTGTCAGCTGTTTTGGGACCCACCTCGCGGACAGTTTCCGATATCCGAGGGTTTCTGTGATGATTTCGTGTAGTAGAGATCTGGAGATTTGCGGAAACATCGCAGAAAGTTCATCCACAGTCAATCTGCGATCGTCACGGAGCGCATTTTCGATTTTTTCCACAATTTCGTCAGTCACAATTGAAGGTCTTCCGCTCCTCTGATCATCATGCACAGACGTACGACCGTTTTTAAACTCGCGACACCACTTGTACACACTCGTACGATTCATAGCTTTATCACCATATGCAGCCTCATTATAAACCTCAACCGGAAGTTTTCCCTTCCAAACGAGATAACGGACGAAGTAGCGTATTTCGCACTTGGCGGGAGATTGGATTGACATTTTTCACGAAACGTGTTGTCGCGTCGACACTTCTCAACGTACTGACCTCGAACCGGTCTCGTTGCGGAGGGGAAGGGTCAGGCTACACGGAAGTGTAGCCAACATGTCGAAAATAAAATCATCCGGTCGTGAGAGCCTCAGTACACTTACTTTCTGGATACGCCTCGTACTTTGTTGTTACGATTTCCATGATGAAATAAAAGTTCAAATCCACAGACCTGCTGCCATATTTGGCTGTCTCAGACACATGATATGGAGAAAAACAACAATATGAGAATAGACAGCAAAGTTAGGATATTATATATAAAAGAATTATAAAACCCCATGACTAATGGATTTGATACAAGAACAGATACTGTAAAAACAAAGGCTATGTTGCAAGCAGCTCAGAAATGAGAACTGAGCATTAACGTTGGTGATAGAATAAGAAATACCCTAATCTGAGAAATCTACAAAATACAAGGCATGTGTATTAGAACGTTTAAAAATCCTCATTTTGTGCTACACTTCAGGCTCTTTGGTAATCATCTTCGTGGAAGACTTTAAAAGATGGAGAGACAGATGAGAGTCTATATCTAATGAAAGAAACCGATTATTGACGCTTTTTTCACTGACAATTCTTGGTATAATTTTCCATAATATACCAAAAAATAAATTAAAAAGTGTATTCCGCTAACTTTAGCCCATTTCATCCTCTTTCTAAAAAGTAATTTCCGTATATGTAATCTTTCTATTATTTTGTAGGATGCTAGTTTCGGGCAGCTATATCTTGCCCATCTGGCCAGTGTGTGCAGACAAAAGACTGGGACCCGCTCCTGACCCTACAGACCATCCTCCGCATATTCATCCATTGGTGCACATAGGTTAGCATTGCTTTGTGTTTAATGTATTATTCCAACATATATTTTGATTAAATACATTTGGATCAAATATTGAAGGATTGTGATGCAAATATGAAGTTGTCAAACAATTTTTTGATGCGCAGATTTACAACATGCGAATTGTAATATTTTTATAAATAAATTATAAATACAATCTTAAAAAAATACTCATATATTGTAATTAGTATAGTAACTATTTTTAGGAGATTTTCACAGAATTATCTGATGTTTATTAACCATTTATAATTAGTGTATCAATGAGAATACCTTTCATGAAATTTTAATTTGTGTATAAGTTATTTTTTTAACATTTTCAAAATAAGCCTTTATCAAAAAATACATTTTAGATATTCCCTCGTACTGCAGTGCTGGAGTATATTGGTTAGAGGAAGAAGAAGAGAGTGAAATATACTCCACAAGACATTCCTTTGATACACTGGACAAGCACACTCAGCAGCAGCTGCTACATCTGATAGAACAAGGCCCTTACCAAAGAATGCCCACAGAGTACAGAGAGGTAAGTTATAACTAACACATCGATCAATAAGTCCCGGGACTAACTACCAAAACAACATTTGTTTGCCAAAATTCTTCTTTATTCATCAACATAGTCTCCTTCAAGAGCGATACATTCATTCCAACGCTTTCCTAACTTTTCTATGCCAGCCATGTAGAACGATTTATCTTGGGTTTTAAAATAGGTATTAGTTTCGGCAATCACTTCTTCATTGGAGCCAAATTTCTTTCCCTGGAGCATCTTTTTGAGGTCTGCGAACAACCAATAGTCGCTGGGGGCCAAATCTGGAGAATGCAGTGGGTGCGGAAGCAATTCGAAGGTCAACTCATGCAATTTGGCCATCGTTACCATTGACTTGTGATACGGTGCATTGTCCTGATGAAAGAGAACTTTTTTTCTTCATATGGGGCCTTTTTTTGCAATTTCTGCCTTCAAATGCTCCAATAACGCTATGTAATATTTGCTATTGATGGTTTTTCCCTTTTCAAGGTGATCGATGAATATTATACCATGCGCGTCGCAAAATACGGAGGCCATAACCTTCCCGGCCGACTGTTGAGTTTTTGGTCGCTTCGGACGACTTTCACCGGCTGCTCTCCACTCAGCTGACTGCCTATTTGATTCCGGAGTATAGTGGTGGATCCAAGTTTCATCCACTGTCACATACCGACACAGAAACACCTGTTTATTTCACGTAAACAGTGCCAAACAGCGCTCTGAATCATCGAAGCGTTGTTGTTTCTGTTCCATTGTGCGCAAACGTAGCACCCATTTTGAAAAAAGCTTTTTCATGACCAAATGTTCATGCAAAATAGTGTAAACACTATTAAATGATATCTTCAGGATGTCAGCTATCTCACGCAACTTTACTTTGTTTATGTTTTCTGGTGTAACAGCCTCATTTGAACGACCAGAGCATTCAGCATCATTTGTGTCTGTACGACCGCGTTTGAAATCAGCATACCACCGACAAATGGTTGTTTTAGACGGAGCAGAATCCGGATAATACTTTTCAAGCCATCGCTGAGTTTGAACGGTATTTTTTCCCATTAAAAAGCAATGTTTTATCAACACACAAAATTCGGTTTTTTCCATTGTTTTGAAAATAGCAAAAGTAGCATCACTAAAACCACTGTAACTCAATGACACAATGTCATGAAAGTTTTTCACGTAAATTCTAAAGGCTGGTACTAACTGAGAATGATATGGATTTGTTATTAGAGGTGCCATCTGTTGGTTAGTCCCGGGAATTGTTGATTGATACGTTAAAATACTGGCTATACGAATAGCTCCTTGTTACAGATCCTTTGGGAAAAGAGACATTACCTGGTGGGAATAGCGGGCGCTCTGCCCTTGGTGTTGTTGGCCTGCCTGAGTTGGGATGCCTCCACTAAGAGGCAGCTCATGCATCTGTTGGATCAATGGCAAGAACTTATTCCAAATGATGCACTACATCTACTCCTACCGTGGTAAGTTGCATCTGTTACTACCAATGATGAGATTTTTCCTCTAGTGATGGACTTTTATCATTATTGTGAATACATTAAAAATCAATATAGCCCTCTCAAATTTAACTTTTGAATACATAAAACCAAACACTAATGGTGATAAAACAAAAATGATACATGCTATCAGTCAGAAGAAATCAGCTTTGTTAACAGATGGTTTGCATGTTTTATTGTCCTGGATTTAATAACTGATGTACTTGGATTTAATAACTGACTTATCACACAAATTGGTAATATCAAACATCACCATGGTAATACACTCATTCAAACTAATGAATAATAAATATGTTTTCTACTGCATCGTCATATTTTACCATCCTTAAAATATCATAAAATAAAAACTTTTTATTTAAATTTTTTTTTTTACTTCTTCAGTTTCCCTGATGAAGGTGTGCGAGAGCGTGCTGTGCGCTGGCTGTGGAATGCCTCAGATGACCAGCTGACCACCCTCACTCCGCAGTTATGCATGGCCTTCCGCTACGAGCGCCATCCCTCCTCCCTACTGGCCCGCCTGCTACTCTCCCGGGCGCTCCAATCTCCGAGGTTTGCCCACCGCCTTTACTGGCACCTAGTACACGACATTCCAGGGAATTCGCCGCAGGTACAAAATAGTTATAATGGTTGTTCCATCTATCCCAAATATTTCCATCATAATAACATAAACTTTCTGATGACTGTAACACAAACTTTCTGATCATAAGTTTAAGATTATCATAAATGGTAACAATTTGATCTATGTCTTCTATTTGAACTTTACTGTTTACTAGTTGTTACAAAAACTCACTAAGACCTATCTCGAGACCACGCCTTAATTAACCCACAATACCATTGTTTAAGTGTTGATCTCAGCTTTCCCTATTTACATGCTTAATTACCCTAACCAACTTGTTCTGAATAATTTAATTTTCACATATGAAGAAGCTTTACGTATCATCATCATCATTGTCAACCAGGATCGATCCACTGCTGAATGAAGGTGTCCCCAAGTTGACTCCAAATAATTCGGTTTTTTGCTCGTTGATGCCATGTGATGCTGCCATGCTTCCTGATTTCATTTATCCAGCGAACCTTCGGTCTTCTTCTGGGCCTCTTTATGCCTCTTGGGTACCATTGGATTATTTCGGATGTCCATCGGGAGTCTGACATTCTGGCTACGTATCCTGCCCATTGCTACTTCATTCTTTTGCACACCTTTATAACGTCTTCTACCTTTGTTATATTGCGAATCCAGGTGTTTCGTTTACGGTCTCTTTAATATATCCCAACATGCATCTCTCCATGCCCCTTTGTGCGGTCTGGAGCTTTTGTGTGTTCTTTACTATGAGCGGCCATATCTCACAGCCATACATAAGTATTGGGAGAATACACTGGTTGTAGACCCTTTGCTTCGAGGATATTGGGAGATTACTTTTGAAGATGTTGTTCAAACGTCCAAATGAGCTCCACACTAGTTTTGTCGTTCGTGCTATTTCCTCCGATATGGCACCTACAAAGGAAATAAGTTGGCCCAGATATACATATTCCTGGACAAGTTCTAGCGGCTTTCCATCTACGTTTATTGGTTTTGGGGTAGCAAAGCTGTTCATCATACATTTGATTTTTGATATATTCATTTTTAAACAAACTTCTTTACTGACCTCTGCCAATTCTTGGTGCTGAAGATCATTCGGGTTTTGTGAGCTTTAATTTTTACTTGACTAATTTTAGATAGTTAAAATCAACTTCTTATTCCTGACTTATTTCCATTGTGTAATTATGATCAAGACTAGCGATAGAAAGTCAGAATTTTTAGTGATTTCCATAAAAAAATTATTATTTCTTGATATAATATTTTGCTGTTTTCATTTTGTTTTAGAATTCTGCTTACGAATTCTTAGGAATATCACTAGATGGGGAACCCATGCTTGTCGGAGGAGAGCCGGATCAGAGTGTGGTGGCTACAGCTAGATGGGTTCGTCGGAACCAGCTGTTACTTCGAGCTCTGTTGGCTGTAGTCGGAGAAAATCTATCCCAAAGACTTCTCAAACAACAACTTCTAGTTAAAGTAAGAAGTGCTTTTTAATAAATCTCAATCAAAATACAATGCTTTGGAAATTATCGCTTGTAAACTCGTTTGCAAAAGTTCATATTTTTTATTATTATGTGTCGTTTTTTATTATTATGTGTCATTTTTTATTATTATGTGTCATTTTTTATTATTATGTGTAACTTTTTTTATCAATAATTTATTTCAGTTTTGGCTTTAATTTTATCAAACTCCATATTAGAATATTTAACAATAAATTACTTTGTTATTCCACTAATTACATTAAACCCCACTACATGTATTCTACCTCCTATCCTGAGGTTGTCTTCGGGTGGAATGCTAGATGCTCCACCTGAAAAGAGCCTTGTAATAGGAGATAAAAACGTAAATAGTGGAGATTAATGTAATCAGTGGAATCACAAAGTAATTGTTAAATACTTTGTTATTCCCCTGATTCAATATTCTTGATCAAGTCATTATTTTATGAGGATGAAATATAAAATGAATATGTGTAAAAAAAACTAATTTATTATGTTCCAATCCAGGAAGTTACGTACTCAAACAAACACCTCAAATACTACCCTCTTCAAAAGTTTTCACTATCTTAACACGTTCCGCGCCGCGTAGGTCACCGGTGACCTACCATGTTTTTGACCAGGGCGCCACATAGGTCACCGGTGATCTACGTGTTTTTTTTTTATAAACAGTCCCAGTGCGCCAGCGCTCACATTTACTACGAATTTTAACATTGAATGTGACCTATACGGCGCCTCTGAATATAATGCACATAAAAACTTCCAAAATTTTGTTTGAAAATGCAATTATTTTTAATAAACCTCCAGGTGTATGAAAAATAATATAACGGTTTATTTTTTTCAAGGATAAACTAGCCTCTACAATTAGGCTAAGGGGTATAGAAGAGATTCCAGGGATAACATAATGAATGGGACCATCCATTTGTCCAACTCTGGAAATTTATGAGGGTGCATTGTCTATGCAACATTGTGAGCCTTTTTTTGGAGCTATTGTCTCAATAATCATAAGAGATTATTATGTTATGGCGTAACACTATAGCATATTACATAAATAAATAAAAAATATAATAAGTAATAAATTAGGCATGCTACAATTTGTTTCGACTACAAAAGTTTATGTTGTATATACATGTATTACCGTACGACGCCGCGTAGGTCACAGGTGACCTACGCTCACAATATCACCTAAAATCAGTTTATTTTTAAAAATAAATCATTATTTATGAAGCCTATATATGTATACCTAATATAAACTATAATTTGTTTAGTGGCGCACGTACTTATTTTCTCAAAATGTACTGCGGCACGGAACGTGTTAACCCTTCCCTTACGGTGATAAAATTGAAACGCGCGCTCCGGTGTTGGGTAGTGAGTACGCGATCAAAAATTAGCGATTTTAAATCGGAAAAATAAGAACATTCATAGATAATCCCCTTAATTAATTATAATTGAAGTTGAAAATTATAATAATTGAGATTTATTTGCTGAAAACATTAAAAAACCATCTGGCAACGCTCACGGAACGGGCGTAGATCTAGTCTCGTTGCCAGCTCAACAGCTACTGCGGCGCGTAGGCTAACTCGGGCGTGGCTTACACTTGCGAGGTTGAGACAATTGAGCTCGCTATTCAGTGACGTATGCAAAAGTGAGATGCGAATATAGTGTCGCGCTTCCCGCATACTCTTCACCTATCGTCAAGACCCAAGATCGAGACACTCACAGCGTTTAAATGCGAATTTGTTTCGATATTCACGAAATACTTACGATATAGTCGATAAATTCTGATTATTATTAATATTATTTTTTAAATCAATGCGTAAATATATTATGGAGGAATACCTAAAATCTTAACCTTGTATTTATTATATTTATAGAGATATTGATGGTTATTAGAAGCAACGTGTAGAAGATACCCAACACAGGGAAGGAAAGGTTAAAAGGGTTTCTCAAGAGTGTTGTTTTTTAATAGACAACACTTTGCCAATAAGTGTTTCAAAGTCTTAACTAGTGAAGTCCCAATTTTCTGGCCAACCTTTAGTATTAAAAATATATTTTTATTCACATATATTTAATGAAACTCCTTTTTTCTGTATTTACTATTTAATTTTGTTATTTATTTTTAGGGATTAACCGAGGTTGCAAGTTCTGTGAAAAATTGCAAAGAAAGTGTGCGAAATAGAACTTTATTGTCTGGTGTAGAATGTTTAGTTCCATTAGTCAAGTCCAATAACATCTGTCTTCCATTGTCATCTCTCAAGAAGTTCATGACATAGACGTTAAGTAAGTTAATCGATTATCTTATTTTAATTGCATTGTTTAATCCTTATAGCTCTAAGGGGTCAATTTATTGATCCACCTTTGCAATATAAAAAGGCCTGTGGTGCTAATCTATCGACAAGACATTTAACGTGTGATCTGTAGCATTCCTTTGTGTATTTTACATAATGTTTAGTTTATCTCCTTTATTTAATGAGTCTCCTTACCCTTTGACTGCCGGCAGGTACATGTATGGCGGTACCCAGCACGCCGCGAATTTTACGACAAAAATAAAACCTTCTAAACATATCGTTATTGAAAGTGTAATAAACTTTATTTATAAAAACTTACCAAATAAATGAAGAGCGCGCGCCAGTCGTGCAGTCATTTATCCATAATCATAAAATTAATTGTTCATGGTGCAGGGTTGTCACAAAATTTGTCATAGAAAATATGAAAACTAATTATATGTCAAAAGTAATTGTTTATGTTAGTTTAATATTAAAAGTATACACTTTATAACGTATAAAAAACTCCCCCTTTACACTTTATAACGTATAAAAACTTTATAACGTATAAAAAAAATGTACATAAAAATTTGACAACGTATGATTAGGTTCCGACACTCGTAAGCCTTATAAAATCGCCTTATAGTCAATACTTATAAAATAAACTAACAGATTCACAACACAACAGGCACAATAGTAAAATTTAGCACGAAAATACACTGACAAAATGCGAAATAACTATGTCAAAAACACTTTTTTTTCTCTCATAAAGTAATTATGATAAAACTTATTCAACAGAAATAGAAATCAGAAAATTCTACCGCGAAATAAGTTTCAAATATAATATGAACCGCTATACATGGAACACGAAATAAACTGTACTCTGTAGACGAAAAATTATATACGCAAAACATCGATAGAAATTCGGGGATTCCTAAAAATCCCGGCTAATAAAATATATTACACAACCCTGAGCGCCATCAGTTGTTCCGACGACACAGCTCTCTTTAATTTATGTTTAAACTGGTAAAAACAAATTCTGTTTCAATTCTAAGTATGCAAAGATATTCTCAATAGATGTCACTATGTGTTCAATATATTTGTACATTTTAAATAATTGATTTTCTTTAGTAAAAGCCCATTTAAAACGGCACGTCTTAAGACGTAATTTGTGTATGAGCGGCGCTCCGTTCACCAGAAAATTATGCATCTTAAGACGCTTTTGGCAGTTAACCGGTTAAAAAAGATCACACAACATCACTCACAGTATACCATTATAAATAATAAATGAAAATGATCTAAAATATTAAATATATTTTAGTCTTGAAAAATTTTGCTTTTGAATATAATAATTTTATTTAACATTCATTACATGTTGTATTTTATATTGTTGAACTTTATTTGTTTTTTTTTTTTACAGATCATGTTCTTATTTCCCATCAAACGCATTGCCTTTGAAAATCAACTTCTTAAGTAGTGACAATGCAATTGTTCCTGCAATCTTTAAAGTGAGTTAAAAGTTATTTTTACTATAATCATTGCTATAGCTTTTTAGTTTGAGTCTTTTTGAAAACCATCATGAGACCCTTATTTTTTTGCACCATTGAGGATCGAACCCAAAACCCATGTGGTTGTATTTTTTTTTCTAGAGCATTAAAATAAATTGAAAACTAAATATTTCAATGTAAAAAAATCGTTTTATAAATTAATTTCATTTATTTATTTTAAATCATCTTTTATCACAAATATAGGTTGGTGATGACCTCCGGCAAGATTCTTTAGTGCTTCAAGTGATGAGGGTCATGGACCAATTGTGGCTGAAAGAAGGCCTAGACCTTAGATGGTCACATTTGAAGCAGTGCCCACTCAACACAGAAAAGGTTAAATAATAAATACATTTTCAGTATCATTTAATCTTATCTCAATCTAATCTCAAGATAGTCTATTTAATATTTCTATCTGAAAAAATCATCTCTTCGGAAGGTGATTATGGATAAATGTAAATTGAGGGACTGATGTAATAAACGGGATGGAGAAGAAAACTCTGAAATTGTTTGGTCATGTGGAACAAATTAATGAAGAAAGACTGACTAAACAAATATACAATACAAATAATGAAAGTGGAGGGTTGGTGGTTAGACCAATCAAATTAAGTTAAAAAAAAAGCAAATGTAAAGTGTATCGGACGTGTGCCGTCACCCGTGTGTGTGTGTATGTGATATGAAAAGGACACTGTGTGTAGATCTGTACTATTAAACTTGTATGTTATGATAACTAATGTTCCTGTATTTGTATATTTGTAAACCCTTGTATTTTACTATGTTATATGTATGTTTGTTTGACTCCGATCGCATTCGCGACCCGCATTGGAAATATTTGACTTGCAAAGCGGGCGATCGGAGTAGGTCCGGGCTCAGTCGGCGTAAGCAAGGCCCAAACCCCGAAAGTTGTTGTATTTCGCGGGCAATGGGCGCTTGCGATGGCCGACTGACCATTAATATAGAGGGCCCCCTGATTTTTGAAATATATTACCACTACTTACATTCTCAGTAACTGTGTTTTACTTGAGACCCGCTACCCTACATCGACTGCTCTGAGAGGAATCTCTCCCTGCTCTTCTTCTTATTCTTCTGCTGGATCTTCGATACGGAATTCGCGACGTGGATTCTTCGAGCGCTACGCGGCAACCAACAACCTATATACAGTATTTGTACCTGTCCGGTACATAAAGCGTTAAAATAATCAAATGAGGTGTATGAATACAGAATAGATGAAAGATGCGTTGCAATTGAAAAATCTGAAACGTTGTCCTCGGCCTACACCTTAGCATACAAGTTCCACATTTACAGGTGTACTGCTTGATGCAGACTTGCCATGAACTACTCTTTAATTTGTATTTCGTCAGTAGATTTTATCACAAAAACCTTTCTAATAATTTTTGCACAGGCAAAATTTGATGCCACAGACTTACGTTCAATACCTCACACCACTGCATATCACAATCGACTGCATAGCTCCAGGATGTGGCATGCACACTTAAGTTTCAATATAATTAGTTGGACAGATATTGTCATTGATCCGAGAAATACTGGACAAACCTCGTGTATGTCAGAAAATGGACATATCTTATGTTGAGTATGCAGTCTAGGGTTGGGTAGATTTTTGAGCATAGCTTTATTGGAACTTTGTTTTTTACATATATAGGCCTGTAAGAAGTCGACCTGTAGATCTTACGATGAAATCAACCCTGATATACTAATTCTGGATAATTCCGTGATATTTCGTGAAGGCTTTCTCCATACGATATTATCTAGATTCAGTATTTTTTCTATCTTCGCAGAATATTTGACAATTTAAAATTAGTTATCAACATTCTGGACAGACTTGGAACCACAAGGACATTTTTTTCTTTTCAATAATGCTTCAATATACCTTTGTAAAATAACATATCTTTGATTTTCCAGGTATGATTGAAATGGTTGGTTCGGCAGAGACACTGAGAGCAATTCAAGTGGAGTGGGGCCTGACAGGTTCCTTCAAAGATAAACCCATTGCAGAATGGCTCGCTAAGTACAATCCATCAGAGCTGGAGTATGAGCGGGCAGTAACAAATTTTACAGGTAAATAATTATCACTAGAAGAATGTATATGTATGTATATGCATGTATGAGGGTCATCCAGAAAGTAAGGTTACAACATTTATGTAGGATCGAAAAATGCTTGTATTAATTGAAATTCACAGGATACTTCACAAATATATTAAACTATTTTTCAACGTAATCGCCGTCGAGATCGAGACATTTCTGTAGTCGGGGCACCAGCTTTTGTATACCAGTGTCATAAGCCTCCGCCGCCAGCTCTTTCAGCCACTTCTTCACAGCTTCCTCGACCTGATCGCTGGAAAATTGTTGGGGTGTAGAGACACAACCATGTCTCATCCCCCGTCACGATAGAGTCCAGAAAAGCTTCTCCCTCCTGTGCAAAACGATCCAAAATTCACGCGATTTTGACGGTGCTCCGGTGTGAGCATTCTGGGTACCCATCTCGCACACAACTTCTTGTAACCAAGTTTTTCCGACACAATATCACCAAGGAGACTTCGAGAAATGTCAGGAAATTCTTCGTGAAGGTCGTCAAGCTTCACATGGCGATAATTTCGCACTTGATCTCAATTTTTTGCACAAATTCGTCAGAAATCGCTGCCTTGCCTCGTCGTGAGTATCAGTACGGCCTTCTCTGAACAACCTAACCCACTTCGTGACATGTTGTCCACTCATCACATCACTAACATAAACTTCCACGAGCTTTCGATGGATATTCGCGGCGGTATTATTCTGTAAAGTCAAAAAAACGGATGACCGCGCGGATCTCGCACGGACGGGAGGTAGCGGGAGCGCACGACGACCTCCATCGGAAGAATTTACTGTGACTGAACAAAATAGCCGACAAACACACGGGACCAAACAAACTGACCGTTAGGATCCCCCCTACACTCCAGGTGCGCCAACTTCGAAACAAAAAACTTCCCCCGGCCTCAGGAGCCCCTTGTAACCTTACTTTCTAGATGACCCTCGTATATCATCAACAAATGTCAAGTCCCAATTCTAATTATGAATTGAGTATTATAACCAATTCATATAAAAGTTATTCAAGTTGGGTTAAGTTTCAATAGAAAAATATTTTTTTTATATATTTCCTTGTAGGGTGTGGCTTGAAAAACGTCTGATATCCTCATGACCTGACTCGCCTCTATTGATGGGTGTGTATCTCGACTGGAAGGATGTTATGAGATGAGCCCACACCTTTTGATAGCTCTCTCTATAATGTATTTTCTCGACGTTATCCTGAAATTTTCTTTTTCTTATTCTTGAATTTTACATTCATTCAAAATCTAGTTTACTTGATCCAGCAATGTTTTTCTCAGTTTACCTCTATCACACGCACCACAAACTTCTGGCCTAGTAATTGTTTTTGTCTTTAATTCTAACCCTCTTATTATTTCAGCATCGTGTGCTGGTTACAGTGTAGCAACTTACTTTTGGGGATCTGTGATAGACACAACGACAATATTATGCTTAAAACATCAGGACACCTCTTTCACATAGATTTTGGAAAATTCTTGGGAGATGCACAAATGTTTGGAAATTTCAAAAGGTAAACTTAATACTCATAATATTAAGAAATAAATTATCGTTGTTTCGTTAAAAATGTTACTCAAACCTTTTGTGTAATGTTCAATTTATCCAAATATTAACGTTTTTCTTTAGTGATTCCTTGTTATATTTGTATGGTAAGTTATGAAGGAAATTGAGAAAAAAAAATCACAACTTTTCCTTAAAAAAATTTATATGTAACACCCACGTTACATTCCCAAAATATCAATTTTTATAAAACACAAAAAGGGCTTTAAAATGATTCTATAATCTAAAACAAGAACAATATTTACATAGCTGAATTATCAAATAAATAAAATGGTTTGAATAATTTTTCTCTACATGTGGTGATTAATAAGATATTTAGATTATTTACGCCAATTTTCAAAACAGACCCACTCTGTCCTGACATGTTG